>JAKGUB010000326.1:15465000-16015000 GCA_026261675.1 Hippocampus mohnikei
TCAAATGTCAGTTGCTCGCCGCGCGTCCGCCACCGCCGTGAACGCATCTCCCAAACGTCCCTTGCAACTTCTTTGTCGTCTTTGTCAGTCTACTGCCAGAACTTTGCGCCCAGCTTCCGGGAGAGCGAGATGAACGCCATCGCCGCCGACATGTGCACCAATGCTCGCCGCGTGGTCCGCAAAAGCTGGATCCCCAAACTCAAGCTCCTGATGGCCGACAGCGACGCCTACTCTTCCTTCCTGGCCGACAACGTCAAGATGGAGGCCGACGGGCTGGGCGGCGAGCAAGGCTTTGAGGGCGCCTCCTTGGAGGCAGCGACCGGGGGGAACGACAGCAGGGCCACGCCCGTCGACACCCTCCAGGACGGCGGCGGGGGCGTAGGAGACGGCAGCACTTTGCTTTGAGTGAGTGAATGGACCGCCGGATGTTTGGGCGGACAGCAGGAGGGGGCGCGGCCGCTTTGCCGCCGCCGCTTCTGGTCTTTTTCTTCCTTTTCTAGCATCACTTCCTTCTGCTTTTTGCCGCTCTTCCCAGCCCACAGAACACAGCATGTACCAGAATACCTGGGACGGGAAGTGGGCTTCTCCCGTCTGCATGTAGCGCCAACGCGGTTCTCCTCCCGCCAAAATCGATTATGTATTACCCCCCCTCACCCCTACCCCTCCCTTCATTGTGAATGTACGTGGGTTTCGTGTCGGTTTTGCACCGAAGAACAACTTGAGTTTGTTTACGTTTCCTTTCCAATTTTTTTTATTTTTTTTTTTTTACATTATTCTGCTAAAATTGCAGCAGAATTTTTGGGAAGTGTTGCTGTGAGAACTCTTGAGTAATTGTCATTGGGAGCGCAAAAACTCCATGTAGCTAACGGTTCCAGAAGGTTTTTTTCTTGGGGGAGGGGGGCTCAAAGTAGCCCACACAAAACAGCGAAGGAATGGCAATATTTTTTTCCCCCGTATTCCCGTATTCCCCCTTCAAAGTCACACTGAATGAACGTGCGACTTGTGAGGAAGGTTTTTTTTCCTTTAAAATTTTTTTTTCTTTTGAGTTGTTTTTTTTTTGGGCCCCAACAAATTAATGGGCCACCTGATTTAATCAGCCGAGGTTAGATTAAATTAAAATCATACTTTTTTTTTTTGCAAATCACCACATTACAACAAAAGACGGATAATGACATTCAAACTTTTGCCCCATTCCACAAAAATCGACAACAAATTCAGATGATTTTTGACGATTTTTCTCTCTGGTGTAGTTGAAACAAATGTATTGTAAAACAGTCTGTTCGGTCTGTTATTCATATTTTTCTAAGAGTTAAGCAACCAAAGAATATTTTTTTTTCCATTCATTGGCCAATGAATCGAAATCTGCTTCGGCCACAAAAAAAGTCCTGGTTGTTTGTTATTTTTTCATGTTATTCTGTTAAATCTGCAGCAGTTTTGGTTTTTTTTTTTTTTTTTGCAGTGTTGCTTTGAGAAATCGTCTTGTCACTGGTTGGCAAAATTCCAAGTTGATTTAAAAAAATGATAGTTCATGCATTTTTGCCGTGGAAATATAGCCCTTTCAATCGCCCCTTTCACGCCAATTTGCACAGCGGTCGGGCCCACATTTGTTCACCCTTACGCACAGAATGCAGTGTCGAAACGGCGTGTGAGCGGCGGGTATTAAACCTGGCACTCCGTTTCACCCCCCACACACAATAAGCGGCAATTTGGAAATCACGCTCGACGCTGGCGTCTAAAATGGCAACAATTGCTTTTGACACGACATGAGCGGCAAATGTCGGGTCGCCCCTTGAGCTGACTGGTCCCCTTTCAAAGCAGTTGGCAGCTCCTCCTTTCGAAATGGCGCCATTTGCTTTGAGTGCGCCACAAGTAGTTTGACTTTGCACCCCTTTTACACGCAGACGCCGTTTCTGCCTTTTACGCCAGTTCTCGAATAGCAGAAAAGGGCCACTGCCACTTGCAACCGTCATGCCCCTCCCCATGCAGGCGACGTTCGCCGCGATGGGTGGGGGTGGGGGGGTCGCATGCGACGGGCGAGTGCCGTATGCATATTTTTGTTAATGTTGCCATGGTACTCAAATTATATACAGAAACTCCCTCTTCCACTAAACCTTTGAATGTCATCAACATTTGAGCACCTTATTCCCAACTGGGCGTTGCGTTCGAAAGCGTAGAACTGTTTGGTGGCGGGAGGAGTCTCTCGAGTTGACCTTTATGGTGCCGTCCAATCGAGACTAGTGTTTTATATTGAAGTGTTGTCTTAAAGCTAAAGTGTTTACAATTCTTTTTTGTTATATGAGAGGCTTTATGAGTTGGGAGAGTACTCAGCCCCCCCCCCCCCATCTCCCAAACCCCCATCCCTCCCTCTCCGGTACACTTGTGTGGGGGGCACCCATACATTCCGGTACGTTGATTTAAATGCGCCACCTTAAATATTCACCACTGTCGGCAGGCAGGGAAGACGAGGGAGGCAGGGAAGACGAGGACAGCGTGAGCCCCCCTCCCCTAAACATTATGACTGCCTAATATGTGTGTGCATATTAATGCCGCTCCTCACACACATTCCCACATCTCCTTTTGTGGCGCGTGTCAGGCAGAGTGCCATCAACACACTCCATGTCTGTGTGTGTGTGTGTGTGTGTGTGTGTGTGTGTGTGTGTGTGTGTGTGTGTGTGTGTGTGTGTGTGTGTGTGTGTGTGTGTGTGTGTGTGTGTGTGTGTGTGTGCGCGTGTCTGGCTCCTGATTGCGCATGCTTGCCCCCGCGTGGGTGGCATGTTTGTTTTTGTCTGCCTTTCTCACTCACTCACACGCACACACACACACACACACACACACACACACACACCTATCTTATGCACCAAAGTCATGTTTATATTCCTTTGAATGGACAAACAAAGCGTCATATTCGTCTGTTATAGGCTTTACATGTATCTAAAATGGAGAGGGGGGGGCTGCGGACTTCGCCACCCTCCTCCCCAATCCCCAATCGCCTGTGTTTTTTTCAAACATTTTTTTTTTAAATGCAAAAAGTGAGGATGAAGAGGGTCTCTGTCTGTCCTCTTCCCCCCGCCATGGCCCTTGCCCAATCGGAAGCGTGATATTGACCAGACTGTTGAACCGAGCGAATTCTCATCATGCCAGACTTGAAGGAAGGGGGGAAAGGAGGGGAGGGAGAAAAAAAAAAGGAGGAGGGATGTGTGTTAAACAATCTCGCAGGACAGTCGAAGAGGCACTGCGGCAATCACAATCCAGACAAAAGAGAGGCGAAGAGGAAGAGTCTCCAATGTTAGCGCCTGCAGTGCATGTTTGTTGACGTCACCTCTGCAGTCTTCTTTTGTTTTGGTTTTTTCTCCCAAAATGGACGCGCCGAGGGTCGGACAAACGACAGAAAAACTTGGGCCAGCGCGAATGTTGGAATTGCACTAAAAAAAAAGCCGAACGCAAGGGCGCCTCTCGTTTCATTTTGAAGCACTGCAAATCTGTTGCCGTCGACGACCAAGTGAGCCAAACAAATCCATTGATGTGCTGCAACCTATCCCTGCTGTCTTATTCTTGCCGATTTGGTAGCACGCGTGTCAGGATCGGCATCCTGGCACCTCCTGTCAAAAGTGAGCCAAAAAATGAGCAAAAAAAATGGCAAAACGGAAGTCTTCGGGAACCAATATGGCAGCGTAAGGTGATGATTACGCAACAGTGGGTTTTTTTTTAAGCGGGATCTCACTAAAACGGAAACATTTCACAAAGCGAATTTTGGACTGCTTTTTCTCACAGAAATTGCTGCATCGGAGGTGTAACAGCCGATCTGGGTTCCGCGTGAAAGGCCCAGCCAAGTGCTTTCAATCCAAATCTTTGGGAGCCAAAATGGCTGCCGGCAGGGCCCGTTACGTGATGCCGTTTTTGAGCGTGACTGTCTCATGATGAGATGGACGTACTATACATGCAATGCGGTGAAAAACGTCGTGAGAAACCACCGCCAGTGAAATTTAACTGTGATGTCCATGCATCTCATTATCTGAATGTGTGAACCCACAGCGGTTGCGGGAAAGGCGTCGGCAAAACCAATACCGGCTCACTACGCCTCTGTCTTGACATGCTGTAGAATCCTGGCAGGCGGGCGGGGGAATAAAAAGAGTTGGCTGTCGCATAAACGTCCCCTCGAGATTCGTCTCATTCGTTATTTCACAAGGATGACTTGCAAGCCAAATACATCTGGATGAAAAACTTTTGGGACGTTTGAATTCCGAAGAGCTTTGTTTGTAAACATTTCATGACAAGTTTGTTTGTTTGTTTGTTTGTTTGTTTTTGAGCTTGTAGTTGTTCAGAGGCGAGATCCTACTAAGAATTAACACGTGCACGACGTAGTCGCCCAGACTGGCTTTAGTTGTATCATAGTTTAGAGAAAGAGAATCGCATATTTTTGCATCGTTGTATGACCGGGGGCAGGGGGCTTATTTTTATTTTTCGAGCTTTTGCTACGATTGCGGTGCTAAGAATGCGGACGTTTGCCACAAATGATACACCGCGAGGCATCTGAATGTTTTTCAAAATGACACCCTTCTCATATCTTGACGTTTTTTTTTCTACCCAGTTCGTAGTGTTCGTCGACTTTTTTTTTCTTTACTGATGTACAACACCAATATCATCTGATTTTTTTGGGGGGGGGTTGCGGCCATTGGGATGCTAGGAGAATAGTCTGAATTTTACCATCGCAACTTTTTTTGGGGATATATTTTTTTTGGGGGGGTTGCAATTTTATGAGGATGCAAAATTGAGATTTTTAGGCTTTTTTTCCCCCCCTTTCCAATTTTGACTTTTAATTTTGTCAAATACAGCCATTGAGATGCAAGGAGAATAGTCGGCATTTCACCATCAACTTTTTTTTTTCTTGAATGACTTGATTTGACGAGATTTGATCAAAAAGATTTTTCCTCTTCATATGACTTGTAATGTGAAGACTCCTCTTGCAAAATGCTGCTGTTTGTCTCGCAAAAGACTTCATTCTTGTAGATAACAACGTATTGAATGGAACATCTGCCCCCCCAAGCTTTTTGTTCATTGAAATGGACATCTTTTTCCTCTTTGTCAAAAAAATTCACAAAATTGAAAACTTCAATGATTCAAACGCATTAGAATTGTTCTTCTCATGACTCCACAATATTCAGACGTTCTCATAAAATACTGACTCTTTTTTTTTAAAATCAGTATTACTTCATAAAAAAACAAGTCCCTTCATAACTTTTACAAATTTACAGATTCTCATTGCAATTTGGATTTGTCTCATTTTGACTAGTGTTCGTCATCATGGCACGGTATTGTGAAATGTGACTTTATTGGAAAGACCACAAGAATATTGTCGATACTTGACAAAGTGGTTTTTGTCTTTTATTCTTCGAAATCAACAAAATGTTCCAACTTTATTCTTACAGAATTCACAAAATATTGTGACTTCATTCTGGTAATTTCACAACTTGAGTTTCATCAAGATGTGACCGGATTCGAATGCTATGCGAATAGTCGCCGTTTTGACAAAAATGGTAAAAGTTTCCTCAGACTTGATTAAGTTTTGTATCCGTACAAGAATTGTCAGAATCGTATGATTTTTTATTAGTTTTATCAATACAATTTTCTCACAAACTTGTTTATTCCCGTCAAAAATGACTTTGTCGCTAGACAAGGAGAAGTCGTAAAATTTGGGAAAGCTGCGAGGCAACTGAATGTTTTTAAAGCCGACAAAAACTAACAAAACGAAAGCAATCAATGAATCAATCCAAAGTGACTTTACTTGAAAGCGGCGCTGCCGCCTGAATGTTTTTCCTCGCCGCAACCGGAGTGCGACGTCCCCCCTAGCCATGATTGTCTTTTTTTTCTTTTCTGGAAAAATACAAATAACACAACAAAAAAAAGTCTCGATCACTGTAATGATGTGCGCACCTTAAAAGCCCAGCGCGAATGCTAACACTAATGCAATCTGACAAACTCCCAAACAGAGACCAAATCCGAAATTCCCTGCCTGTCTGTTTGTCTTCGGCTATCCACAGGGAAGCGCCAAAGTGACGAACGCGAGCACGGTTTGGAGTCTTTTTGATTTGTATTACTTTGAAGGAAGCACCTTTGGGTGAGCCCGAGATGGCGCTTCAAGCCCTTTGCACCTTTCTGAGCATGCTCACTTTGTCACTTCCTGGTTGGAGGGGGTCACGGGCCGGCGTTTTTTTTTTTGCTTTGTTTTTTGTACATTTTCATTCTTTCTTTTTATGCATTGTGTCCTCTTTTATGACATTTTTTGAAGTGTAAAATGGTCACTTGAGAGTCATTTAGACTGAACAACAAAATCAGATGGAATTTGTTTTCCGCCCCAATTTGTTTTCCCACTGTTCGAAAAAAGTTTTTGTTGTAAGGGGTTGGGGGTGTCCAAATGGCCTGTTTGAAGTTTTGAGATGTGAATGTCAAAGGAAAAATCTACCCCGCAAACAATCCAGACTTTGCGTAACCGATCAGCTTTTGTTCCTTCGATCTTTCAATGGTGAAAATTGGATTTTGTAAAAATGAAGGTTTTCATTCTACTTGGCAGGATTTTCTTTGAAAACCTTTGCTTTGTCCTGATTTAGTTTTCCAGTCGAAGAGAGGCGATTACAATTTTTTTTTCTTGTTTATTTTTTTTTTTAACTATCTCAAAGGATCACCTTCGACAACAAGATTTCCAATTAGGTCCGAAAAATTCCGCAATTTTCTTTCTGGATCTTTGTCAAAGATTTGTCAAAATTCTTCCGGTATTGTGACTTTCTTTTGAAATTGAGGCAGATGGGAAGATTTTTGTTTTGTTTCTCAATTGAGGCTGAAATTTTGCACAGAAAAAAAAGTGCATCACTGTGACACGATCACTAATCTTTCAAATGTTTTGAATTTGTTTTGTCCAACATGAAGACCTTCATTAAAATTTGTGAAGAATTTCACCAAATTTAACTCATTCAGTACCAGCCAATTCTAGACCAAGTCTGAAAAGACGTTTAAAAACGTCTTTGGGAGTGAATGAGTTAACCAACAATCATTGACAAATACGGCGATCCTATCAAATATCGCCCACTCGGCCGAATTTCAAAAGTGGCCTTCAAAGTCTGCCAAAAGTCAATTTGACTTGAAATTCACGTGACGTGGGGTGGATTTTTCTTGTTTTCGGGCCCCCTGGTGGCGTTGTGGCATTTAATTTTAAAAAAGCAAAACTGGTCAAACTTGAGAACGGCGGAACGAAGGATCCAACCTTGATTCCGCACGCCAGAGACAAATCACACACACACACACACGTAGTTTAGATACGCGGAAACCTCAGAAAAACCTCAGTATGTGTGCGGCTCGGCTTTGCACATCAATGCAGTTTGTTTTCCTGCAAAGGGATAAAGTTTACCTCGGAAGCGCTCAGCCATTTTGTATGCGACGGCAGCTGACGCGCGCGCTGTGCTATGTCGTCACTTTTCAAGGGGAAAACATTTTCGAAATGAAATCCATCATATGACTTGATTCATCTTTTCCCCCTCCAAATAGGGCAACCAAATTTTGATTTTGTATTCACATTTTTTTTCCCCTTTTTACATATTTTTCCCCCTAAATTAGTACACACACCCCCCCAAAAAAAATATATATGTATATATTCTAGCAAATGTACAACTTTATTGTTATTTTCCCTGTTGTGATGACTTTTTTGAGCTAAATTCCATTTTTCTCGTAAAAGCTATTTTATTCACCCCATCAAACATGTTTTTAAATCGGATTTTATCACAAAGTGGCCTTTTGTAAAATTCAGTCATTTTTTGGGGGGGGCGGCTTGATTTAAAAAATGTAACAAGCAACTTTTCTCATGTAAAATTCAGACTGTAAAAAGAAAAATTTTCAGTTTTGATTCCAAATTCTTTTCCTCCTCAATTAAAAAAAAATCACGTTTCTGCGGTCTCAGAATCTTTTTTTTACATATTTTAATGCAAAATAGTGACAACGCAAATTCATATCACAAGTTAGAATTTCCTAATCTTTTTGATTTTCAAGCAAATTGACTATTTAAAAATAGATTTTTGAAAATAACTTTGTTTTCGATATTCCATATCCATGACTGTTTTGTAATGACTTTTTTCTTGTAAAAAAAACTTCATACTAGTATTTTTTACAAATCCTTTTCTCAAATTATATATTCAATTCAATATCCTTTTTTTTGTCTTTCCAACTTTATTCGCCTAAAAAAAAACTGTACATGAACGCCCCCTCCCAGTGACGTTCCGACTTTGCAAAGTGACGACTTGACACAAAGCGGCCGTTTGCCCGCGCCGAGAGTCCAAGCAAAGGCACAGTCTTACCTCACGCGTCGCCATAGCAACCGTGAAGGACGCTCCTCGTCTCTGGGCGTTCTTTCTCATTTCTGCACGATGAATAAAAAACAGAAATAAGTATCAACATACAGTATACCCATACCTCTATCTCTCTCTCTCTCTATATATATATATATATATACACACACATATCTATCTCTCTCACTATTTGAAGTGTACAGGATGACATATGGAAGCGCGCCGGGTGTCGGCCGCAACACGAGCTTTTGTCTTCTTCGTGACTCGGGCGCGCAGCAATCAAACAAGCCGTTGGTTCGGGGCAACTCGAACTCAATGCAGTCATGAATGCCCGCCCTCCCCTCCAGGCCCGTGTAAAATGTCCGAAACCCCCTCCCCCACGTGTTCTAAGTGCCAATGACTTGTGAATTCCTAACCGTGACCCACTAATCATCATCCAAGTAATAAGAAATGAGAATTGCACATTAACGACTGTAAAGAGAAATCTGACTGATTGAACAATGAGGATGCCATCTGAATAAAAGCAAATGTTTGTCATAAATGTGTCCGCATTTCCATTTGAAATGGGGCGGGAGGGGCGAAGACGTCATCATCCTTGTACTCTTCAAATGATGTTTTGCTGCCGCCTTGTGGTCACGCATGTCACCTTGACACTTTGCAGGCGTTTGAACTCAAAAGATGTTCTTCTCTTTACAAACACACTGGCGAAACCCAAGTGGAACGAAAAAAGACGCCGTGGACAAGACAGTTACTGGAGTGAAAAGATAAATATTGGGTGTAGATCTGTTTATTATTGTTTTGGTAATGTCCCTGTTACACAGCCATTCTAACATGTTGTTATACCATCTGTCCACTAGGTGTCGCGGGAGCTATATAGTTGATTTGCTACACGAGTAAGTTTGTAACACGTTCTTGGTGCTGCTGGAGTAAAGCTACTTTCAAGCTCATAAACGGACTGGTTTCTTCATATCAAAACTGCATTGGGCAAAAAAGGAAGAACAGATGATCAGAAAAACGTGTCCGTCTGACGTGCGTGGTGTCGTTTCGGCGAGTTTAGTTTAGGCTGGCGTCGCGTTCGATCAAAGCTTCTTTGAACTGTGACGTCGGTTGCGTCGGCGCTGATTGGTTGAAAGCAAAAGACGCGCGCTTGCGAGCGCGTTCGCGCTGACGCTGGAGTGGCGTCGCTGCAGAACTCCAGTCAAGAGTGTATTCTTCTGAATGTTTACGAATGAAAAAGACGACCGTGGTTTGTATTTTGGCGAAGCCGAATATTTGAAACAAACGTCTGAAACAAAACATGCTCAGGAGAATGACACAAAGCTTTGCCTTATTTGAAAAACAAAACCAATGTCCACTTGGCTGATTGCTGAATGCCACCAAGCTACAGTAAACATTCTCTAGTACGGACTCGTGTTTGCCTGTCCAATCTGTCCTGATAACAGGAATTCCTCATTTGGCAAATGAGCATGGTACACGTCCTTTATGAACCTGCAAGTATGTTGACAAAATGCACGTGTAGCAGCAACACAATCAATAAAATGCAAAAATATACTGTCTAAAAACGGTTTATGTAACAAACTGCAATACAGGTGTACAGTATCCCCAAAAATCACAACAGTACAATACGTACAGTATTTTAATGTTTATTTTTTCCTGTGGATTTTGGATTGTTTTGTTGGATGCATTCTTTGGTTTATAACAGACATGGGAAAACTACGGCCCGCGGGCCGGATCCGGCCCGTTGGGCTTTTTAATCCGGCCCGCCGAAGGTTGGTGCACAACACAATTAAGGTTCGATATAAATGATTGCATTCATTTCATTTGGACTTGTAATGACAGGCATTTCAACGCCAGATGGCGCAGTTACTTGAAGTTGCAGAGCACAGGGAGGAGGGGAGACGATACGGAAGCCAGCAGTAGCGCCAACTCAATCAACTCCGCCGATACGACGGAATAAGTGTGTCCGCGCCGCTATTTTCTATCATTGGATCCAAAACAGCGACATGCAAGTGACTCTTTGTTGCAGTGAGGTTTACTGCAATTGCGAACATTTTCACGTCCTGTCGATCATGGCATCTAAACGAAGAGGAAGAGTAATGGCCACGGTAGAGAAAGTGAAGTGTATCTGATTAAACGAAGCGGGTTACAAAATACGAAACATTCAGGAGATGCTTGGAGTCTGAAAGACTGAAATCTACAATACTTTGAAAAACGAGGAAGTGATTTGTGCTCAGTCCGATTCTGGCTATTTCCATGCCCAGAGTGAAATGTGTTACGGGGAGTGAACATCCCTCTTTTGGAATGGTTTGCCCCAGCAGCACGGGGAAGGGCGTGCGCTTGTTTGTACGGGGCAGTATTGAATACAGCGACACATAAACAACACTCTGTTGTCCGGTGTCTTTCTTATGCACAAACCATACAGAAACAAATTGCTTGCGGCTCGACGGACAGTCGAGTAAATAAACGTTTCCTTGAATGGTTTGACTGCTATCGTGCTAAAAACGCTAACTATGAGCATAGAAGACTTCGAAGCGTCCCGTGTCTGGCCTCAAAAGTTCGCTACGCGACATCAGCTGAGCAACGCTGTCATGTGTGGTGATCGAGGGGAGGTCAAGTCAGAGACAATGAGTGAGTCGAAAGAAAAGCAACCAGGTCTCTTACACGTCTCATTTTTGAGCAAATAGTCCTAACTTTGTTTTATTTTGTCATATACCTGTACTGCTTGCTGCAGTTTTTGGCCAACATATTGTTGCACTTTGTTGCTTGTGTTGTCACACATGTATGTTGCTCACATACTTGAACCTTCATACAGGACATATACCATAGTTGTTTCACCGTTCACATTAAAAAAAAGTATGGTAATACTTTTATGCTTTTGTTCTGTTGATGTTTGGTATGGACTGTCAACATATAATTTTTTTATATGTACCGTATCTTGTCCTGACACGGCCCACCTGTCAAATTTAGAAATCAATGTGGCCCCCGAGCCAAAAAGTTTGCCCACCCCTGGTTTATAACAATGTTTGCCTGCGTGGCATACAGTTTTCTTGCTTAGTTGCAAGTAAGTGTCCCGTTGATCACCGATGTCTGGTTATTCTTGTGCATACCGAAGGATTTTTGTTGCCATTTGCATTGCTTCCTTGCTGGATGGTGGCTTGTCATCAGGAGTTGAATCGATGCCTTGTTTTTTAAAGTTTCGTCGATTTGCGTCTTTCCGACGCCAAGTGTCTCCTGGATGTTTTTAACTTGGTGTCCAGCCTCGCTCAAACGGACGCATTTCACTCGCTCCGCTACAGTCATTACAGTTCTTGTACGTTTCGATGCCGTGATCTACAGGACGCAAGAGTGAATAAAGTTCAAATCTTTTGCAATTAGAGTAAAATGCACGCCAATAAAAAGTCACTCACACATCGTCGTTTCGGATTTGATGATAGAAAAAGGCGAAGTGAAAACATGTCGTGTCGTGTCTTTCCGTCGCGTCGGGTGGGCGTTGCGTGCATTTAAGCTGCCGCGGCCTTCCGCCTCCATCCGGGTTACGGCTAGTGGAATTGACGCTTAAGGCGCGTTCCCACGTTGCAATTTGTCTTATGCAACGTGTTGCATAAGACAAATTGCAAATATGATGTTGCAAACCGAATGTGTTCCCACGTTGCAATGTGTTGCAAACAATTTGAAATCTCGCGGGAATAGTTTTCCGAATGCGCGTTTAACGTTATTTCGTTCTGCGACTATGGCGGCTAATTGTCAATATGACAGCGACGATGATCTCCTCGAACTGGCAGCTATCGGTCTACTAGCCGAGCTAGAGGAGCCAAAACCCAAACGGTCGTTTTGGGTACGACCGTGGATCGGGAGACGGAAAGAACTCGGCGCTTACAACGCTCTGATGCAGGAGTTGGCGGCCGAGGACCCCGATAATATACATTTACTTGTTTCTGTTATTGTTATTATTGTTAATTTTTACCAAGAAGGACTGAAGTAATACCCGTGTGCCCATCCATGGGGAAGCCCACTGATTGTAGGGTGTCAACTTTTCTCGAATGACAAAAAGATGAATGTGATTATTATTTTGGCAAAATAGTCGCCGAATAAATTAAATTCGATAATCTTTCTCACTCCAACCACCCTACAATATTCGACAATAAGTAATTATGATATTATTGTCGACATAATAATCGAAGACGCTGCCTCGATCGCCATCCATACCTGTCATGCAGTCGCCCATCAACTCCGATATGCTCGTGTAGGCAGCTTGTCGGCGTTCCCTCCTTGAGTAGAACTGGCTCCCGACGTTCCACAAGCAATCATGCGAATGGTAATAATTAATAAACCTTTCGGTGTCGCCCCGGGAGAGCTCTATTTTTTTTTTATTTCTGTTTCGACGCCATTATACTTCCCGCGTTCCGTTTTCACGACGCGATGTTTTTGTCACGTGATAGCCCAACGCGTTCTGATTGGTCGGGTTCATGCCACACGTTGCAAGAAAATAGAGCAAGTCCTATTTCATGCAACAACGCATCCAACACGTCGCATGCCACAAAAGTCTGTCCAACTTCGGGGTTCACACGTTGCAATGTGTTGCATGCCACAAAACTTATGCCACAAATTGCAACGTGGGAACGCGCCTTTACGTAAGTTCCGATAACATGTAATATCATAGTCAAAATGTTAATGCATAGGTTTTTATTCCGGGTGAATGAAATTCCTTTTCATAGAATTCCGGGGATGGGAATGTTTACTGTATACGACTCACCCATCCATCCATCCATCTTCTACCGCTTATCCGGGGCCGGGTCGCGGGGGCAGCAGCTTTAGCAGGGAAACCCAGACTTCCCTCTCCCTAGCTACTTCTTCCAGCTCTCCCCGGGGGATCCCGAGGCGTTCCCAGGCCAGCTGCGTGACATAGTCTCTCCAGCGTGTCCTGGGTCGTCCTCGGGGTCTCCGCCCGGTGGGACATGCCCGGAACACCTCACTAGGGAGGCGCTCAGGAGGCATCCGGATCAGATGCCCAAGCCACCTCATCTGGCTCCTCTCGATGTGGAGGAGAAGCGGCTCTACTCTGAGCCCCTCCCGGATGACTGAGCTTCTCACCTTATCTCTAAGGGAGAGCCCGGACACCCTGCGGAGAAAACTCATTTCGGCCGCTTGTATCCGGGATCTCGTTCTTTCGGTCACGACCCATAGCTCATGACCATAGATGAGGGTTGGAACGTAGATCGACCGGTAAATTGAGAGCTGAGCCCTTTGGCTCAGCTCCTTCTTCACCACGACAGACCGATACAACGTCTGCATCACAGCAGACGCTGCACCGATCCGCCTGTCGATCTCTCGCTCCCTTCTGCCCTCACTCGTGAACAAGACCCCAAGATACTTAAACTCCTCCACTTGGGGCAAGATCTCCTCCCCAACCCGGAGAGGGCACTCCACCCTTTTCCGACTGAGGACCATGGTTTCAGATTTGGAGGTGCTAATCCTCATCCCAACCGCTTCACACTCGGCTGCGAACGCTCCAGTGAGAGTTGGAGAGCCCTGCTTGAAGGAGCCAACAGTACCACATCATCTGCAAAAGCAGAGATGCAATACTGAGGCCACCAAAGCGGACCCCTCAACGCTTCGGCTGCGCCTAGAAATTCTGTCCATAAAAGTTATAAACAGAATCGGTGACAAAGGGCAGCCTTGGCGTAGTCCCACCCTCACTGGAAACGATTCCGACTTACTGCCGGCAATGCGAACCAAACTCTGACATCGGTGGTATAGTGACCGAACAGCCCGTATCAGGGGGCTCGGTACCCCATACCCACGAAGCACCCCCCACAGAACTCCCCGAGGGACACGGTCAAACGCCTTCTCCAAGTCCACAAAACACATGTAGACTGGTTGGGCGAATTCCCACATACCCTCAAGGACCCTGCTAAGGGTGTAGAGCTGGTCCACTGTTCCACGGCCGGGACGAAAACCACACTGCTCCTCTTCAATCTGAGGCTCGACTTCCTGACGGACCCTCCTCTCCAGCACCCCTGAATAGACCTTACCAGGGAGGCTGAGGAGTGTGATCCCTCTGTAGTTGGAACACACCCTCCGGTCCCCCTTTTTAAAAAGAGGGACCACCACCCCGGTCTGCCAATCCAGAGGCACTGTCCCCGATGACCACGCGATGTTGCAGAGGCGTGTCAGCCAGGACAGCCCCACAACATCCAGAGCCTTGAGGAACTCCGGGCGGATCTCATCCACCCCTGGGGCCTTGCCACCGAGGAGCTTTTTAACCACATCGGTGACTTCAACCACAGAGATAGGAGAGCCCACATCAGAGTCCCCAGACTCCGCTTCCTCCAAGGAAGGCGTGCTGGTGGAGTTGAGGAGGTCTTCGAAGTACTCCACCCACCGGCTCACAACGTCCCGAGTCGAGGTCAACAGCGCCCCACTTCCACTGTACACAGTGTTAGTGGTGCACTGTTTCCCCCTCCTGAGACGTCGGATGGTGGACCAGAATTTCCTCGAAGCCGCTCGGAAGTCGGCTTCCATGGCCTCACCGAACTCCTCCCACGCCCGAGTTTTTGCCTCGGCGACCACCAAAGCTGCATTCCGCTTGGCCAGTCGATACCCGACAGGCACCAACTACAGACGCTCCCCAGGTTACGAACGAGTTACGTTCCGGACGATTGTTCATAAGGTGAATTCGTTCGTAAGTTGCTTCAGTGCTATATTTTGTCTGGAATGGATGTTTAAGGCTTATATTGACATCCATATAACGGGGAGAGAGCTTTTCGCCACGTTCTTCAGGGCTCGAGGGTTAGCTGCCCGCTAAACTAGCAGCAGCTTCAGCGGGGAGAGTAGACGACCGGTCATCGACCGGCGCGCCGACGCCTCCCGCCCGTTCCACCGTCACACGCCCGCCCCACGCCTCTCCCTCGTCCGCCTTGAACGTCGCCTCCGCCGTCCTCCTCCGCCCCGTTCGGCACTCGGAAAAAGGCGCGCAATACAAAATCTAACTCTTTTTTTTTTTTCGACAGACCCGTGAAAATGTTCGTATGTACCGTTTGTTTGTAACTCGGATGTTCGTAACTCGGGGAGTGTCTGTACCTTACGGCCACAACTCAGATTGGCCGCCTCCACAATAGAGGCGTGGAACACGGTCCACTCGGACTCAATGTCCCCCGCCTCCCTCGGGACATGGGAAAAGCTCTGTCGGAGGTGGGAGTTGAAACTCCTTCTGACAGGGGATTCCGCCAGACGCTCCCAACAAACCCTCACAATACGTTTGGGTCTGCCAGGACGGACCGGCATCTTCCCCCACCATCGGAGCCTACTCACCACCAGGTGGTGATCAGTTGACAGCTCCGCCCCTCTCTTCACCCGAGTGTCCAAAACATGTGGCCGCAAATCCGATGATACAACCACAAAGTCAATCATCGAACTGCGGCCAAGGGTGTCCTGGTGCCAAGTGCACATATGGACACCTTTATGTCTGAACAAGGTGTTCGTTATGGACAATCCGTGACGAGCACAGAAGTCCAATAACGAAACACCACTCGAGTTCTGATCAGGGGGGCCGTTCCTCCCAATCACGCCCCTCCAGGTCTCACTGTCGTTGCCCACATGAGCATTGAAGTCCCCCAGCAGAACGAGGGAGTCCCCAGCAGGAGTACTCTCCAGCACACCCTCCAAGGACTCCAAAAAGGGTGGGTACGCTGAACTGCTGTTGGGTGCGTATGCACAAACAACAGTCAGAACCCGTCCCCCCACCCGAAGGCGGAGGGAGGCTACCCTCTCGTCTACCGGTGTGAACCCCAATGTACAGGCACTGAGCCGGGGGGCAATGAGTATGCCCACACCTGCTCTGCACCTCTCACCGTGGGCAACTCCAGAGTGGAAGAGAGTCCAACCCCTCTCGAGAGAACTGGTACCAGAACCCAGGCTGTGTGTGGAGGTAAGTCCGACGATATCCAGTCGGAACTTCTCTACCTCGCACACCAGCTCGGGTTCCTTCCCTGCAAGAGAGGTGACATTCCACGTCCCTAGAGCTAGCTTCTGCAGCCGAGGATCAGACCGCCAGGGTCCCCGCCTTTGGCTGCTGCCCAGCTCACATTGCACCCGACCCCTTTGGCCCCTCCCATGGGTGGTGAGCCCATGAGAAGGGGGACCCACGTTGCCTCTTCGGGCTGAGCCCGGCCGGGCCCCATGGGTGTAGGCCCGGCCACCAGGCGCTCGCCATCGAGCCCCACCTCCAGGCCTGGCTCCAGAGGGAGGCCCCGGTGACCCGCGTCCGGGCAAGGGAAACTTAAGTCCATTTATTTTGGTCATCATAAGGGGTCTTTTTGAGCCGTGCTTTGTCTGGTCCCTCACCTAGGACCTGTTTGCCATGGGTGACCCTGCCAGGGGCATAAAGCCCCAGACAACTTAGCTCCTAGGATCATTGGGACACACAAACCCCTCCACCACGATAAGGTGACGGCTCATGGAGGAGACGACATACGACTCACCCTTGGCATGCAAATCGTTTGCACTGACGCGGTCACGATAGCGGAGGACAAAGCCTGTTCTTTGTGCGTGTACAGTATTACGCTGCCTTCCGGTGTCAACGTCATGAGCCTTGATAAAAATTGGTCATAAATCTTTGGAATCATCAAGTGTATGAAGAAAGAAGAAAGAAAACGGAAGAAGAAAGAAAAGAAAAAAAGAAAACTCGGGTGCTCGTCAAAGCGGAGACTTGACGGGGACTGGACTTGCTCGTGCGAATGCAGCAACGGAGCGAGTTGGATCAAAAGGTGTTCTCCGCTGAAAGTCGAGGGACTTATAAATATTTTTTATACTCATACACCTGTACATATGAGGTGGGGGGTTCGCTACTTCGCCGATTTTCGTTTATCGCGGGTGGTTTCGGTCCCCATTAACTGCGATAAACGAGGGATAACTGTACATCAGAAAGGATTGGCCACTCTTCACAACCGGGATTCTTTGTCAAGTCGCCTCCACCTCCAGTCAGACTTGATTCATGACAGACGTGGCCTTGGGGCGAGAGAGAGCCAGAGAGAAAGAGAGATGGCGTGAGTCGCATCGATGGCAAGCAGCCAGTGCTCAGCGAACTTTGCGCAGCAAAAACACCCCCCGCCCTACGCAAACGTCACAGCCCTCTTTGCTGACCGGATGCTCCCGAAGTGAGGAACATGGACTTGTTCTCCTCGTCTGTGCGGCCACATTTCAGAGCTCCCTGCATCACTTCCACGCTGCCGCCACCGTCAAGAGGAGGAGGAGGAGGAGGAAGGTCCACCGGGGACAAGTTGGAACGGACTGCATGTAAGAGCACCTGACAGACAGGTAAGAAGCATCAATAAGGGTGGTGCCCAAAAAAAGGGGGCTGGGTTCCCTAATTTAGCCACCAAAGCCAGTTTTACTTCGTAACATGACATTCGGTAGACATGTCTATGATAAGGAGACCCACAAAAAAGTCTCAAGAAGCCATGCCGGGAAGCGCACAAAAGTCGGATAGTCTAACTCAAATTGAATTTCAATCCAGAGAGTAGTTTTTAAATTCAGTCCCCAAATTTGGTACTTCTGTCTGTTATGAGTAGACCCACAACAACAACAAAAATAATCTCCAGAAACCATGTTGGAAAGTCATTTTGGCTCAAGAGCTGCATTTTTTAAAATGTCTTTTGGTCATTATTTCATTTCGGCCTCGAGCCAGTTTCAATTTGTTGCCATCAAAATTGAAAGGCATGTCGATTATTCGTCAACAGACAAAAAGCCTCAAGAATCCATGTCATGCCGTTTTGGCTCCAAGAGGCCAAAAACAAGTTTGGGGCTATCGCGGTGTGCTCATTTTGTTTCGTCTCTCATCAATGGTCCCACTAAAAACTCTTAACGCACGCAGGGGGCGTGCCATTTTGCCTTTGGGGGCCATTCTCTGACACAACTAACCCGTTGACTATTTTGGGAGCCAAAAGTCCCAAAGACCCGATCTGAGGGACAAATCTGGATGCTCCCGATCTTTCCATCTCCGCCGTCCGTCCCCTCTCTATAAATCCGCATCAATGTTCCTGATCAACATGAGGGCGTTCGGTTTTGAGACAGTCCAGCGGCGGCGAGGCCGCTGTCAGAGAAAGCCGACAGAGAGCAGACGTCACAAAATGACAGAGTCCAGACGTAAACGCTGACAGTGAAGACGTGGACAACTGCATACATTTGGAGATTGTGCTTCATTTTCCCCGTTTGAAGATGAAACAAACCCTCATGAGAAACTTCAAAGCCAACTTCCAAAATAAATTTGCGACCCCGTTTACACTCAGTAGAACAATAATTGAACAAACAACAAATAGTTGACTGATTTCAAAACTAGCAAGCCATCAATTTTTTGGGGTGTACAAGTAAGAATACGATGTGATGACGAAACGTTTTTATTCGTTTTCTGTCGTCACGGCCCACCGAGGGATAATGTAACTCCAAAGTGGCCCGCGACAAACATGAGTTTGACACCCCTGCCCTAAACCGAGCTTGAAACCCTCCTTCCACATCCGCCAAACGTGCTTGTTTCTTCACTGTTTGCCACTCGTGCGGGCGTGTGTCGTGCGTGCGACTGCTCGACTCCCCACGTCAAACGTCCATTTGCATTCGCATCCGAATCGGGCAGTTTGCGTCGGGCCTCGTCATCCACCCAGTCCTTTGCTCTGCGCGGGGTGCGACCCCCGAGGCGCGGTCCTGAGCGTGCACAATGTCTCATCAATGTCTCTTGTGTGGACTTTGAATGGTGCGCATTTGTTCTGACGCGACACCAGCAGGCAGTGCACTTTGCCTGCATGATCAGCACCCCCCTCCCCCTCAAAAAAACAGCACCATTGTTGTTCTCATGGCTCTGGAGAGCAGCTTGTAAATTTTAGGAACATCTTTCCATTTCTATTTATTGCAATGCACAATAAACGATATGTACATCTAAATAAACAAATCAGATATGTACAATTACAGACAGGACCAGTGACTCATTTCCGCTGTTTTTCATGATCACACAAGGTCTGTTGCACTCTTTGATGAGAAAAAAAATGCTCTGGCTTCTTAAAAATGTGTTTTCCCACGTCGAGTATTGAGTGGAATCTCAGCTGTTGGAATTGATGATTTTCGTGCATTAGTGAACCAGTGAAACTCCTCTACAACGAAACATACGTGGGCGAAACTCCCCCCTAATGTGAAAACATTACGAAATATTTTTCTCTGCTCTTGCCTCGCGATGACATTCACGACACCGAAAACAAGCTTTCCACAAAAGTCTAATCCAACAGGGACCTCTACTGCTTCTTTCGGAAACGGCAACAGCAACCACCACACTGGTTTACACATGCGCAGTAGTTCAGGAAGTATTTGTTATTGTTAGTTTCAGACGCAGCAAGAACGTTGCATTGCTAAAATGGCTGCAAAACGGACCTTTGGATGTCAAGCAGCTAAGACAAGAAGAGCTCTGATGCTGGAAGAAAGGGTAAAAGTGATCAAAATGAAAGACGGAGGAAGCAAAATAAAAGACTTAATGTCTGACATCAAGAAATTGATGTAAGTCAAAGTGAATGCTGATCGTTAATTTTGCAATTTCTTTATTTTTCACGAATGGATAGAAAATTCGAATTTTGCTTTACAACATAACAAACAAATGTAACTGGTTTTTGGGTGTGTTTTTGTTTTGTTTTGTATCATTAATTTATTTATTGCATGAGGGAGAGGACGCTGATGATAAAACACCTGAACCCTTCCATGGAATGGAAGTGTTGGGAAGCAAAAGAGTATGAATGACTTTTAAAAACCAACAGACCAAGTCGAGTGATTAATACAAAAAGAGTGTATGTTAACGTTCAACAATATCATACATATATGTATGATATGTAAAATGTGATACAATATATCACATTCACAACATCATATCACTTTAAAATGTCCATCGAGATAAACTCGCCATCTGTTTTCCGGGTTTGGTCAGGTCACGTGACATTCGCGCAACGCGAATTCGAGGGCAGGCTTGAAGTTGGTTTTAGTTGCCAGCAGAGGGCGGTACGGCCTGAGGGAGTCGGGCGAGTCCGCTCACTTCTTCTGCCGCGAGTGCGATACTGTATATCGTCGTTTCCTGAGTGGGGCCACCGAACAAAATGTCTAGACTTCCCCTTTTGACGCCATGATCCTTGCCTTTTTATTTGTCCAAAACCATAGCCCGAATATCAAACCTTCACCCTTTCTGTACAGCTCCATGTGGCCCCGCGGCCTCCAGAACCGTGGCGGCTCAGCCGCGGGGTGGCCCCCGCCGGCACCGCGCCACCCCCCGCCCCCCATCAGCGGCAGCAGCGTGGCGCCCAACCCCACATACTTCCACGCCGTCTACGACGTGGCAGCCGACCGCTACGGGGGGCCGCCCTTGGTCGGCGACACCTCCGTCCCGCCGGTGCGCAGGAGGGGGGCGTTGGTGGTCCATCGAGACGTCATCTTGGCCCACCAGGAGCACAAGAGGCTCAACACGCCCAAGGCCAGGAGGAAGCAGTGGGAGTGAGTACCACTCTTGGATTATTTTTTTTGAAACAACTGTGATTAACTAATTCAAAACAATGACATTTTATTCGTGATTCGATTGTGATTTTCCCGCACACATAAAAGACAAATGAAAGTCCTAATTTAATGATGATTTTAAAAAATCATCCAAATGCGAATGCATTTATTACATGTAGCGAATGATTACATTCAATAAATAACTTCGTCACTGTCACTGATGACACAGCATCGAGTGGTGGGTTGTGGTGATGCAGTTTTGCCCACGGCCGCCAGATGTCGCGAGACTCACAGTAACGAACGGGGCCGTACGTCACGTGGGGATGGCACGACGAGATGAGGATTTCCAATCAACCCGGCAAAATAAACGTTTTCAGTGCATCGCCTGAAGATTGAGTGAGATTAGACGATCAAACGAAATGAAATGAGACATTTGGCTGCTTCACTTGACAGCACATTCGTTTTATTTCCTCCTCAGCTTGGGGGGGCACTTCAATCTTGCTGCTTGTTGTTGCTGACGCGTGGAGTTGTGTCGATGGCATTGCGTTGTGTTCCTGTATCACAATCAGCTAATAGTCTGGGTGCAGCAACAGCGCCTTTTGCGGAATTTCAACGACAATACGAGCAATTAGTTAATTCCCCTGCCGACATCAGCAGTCCTCGTAAATTGTCGGGAAGTCTCGACTTTCCCAGCCGCCTTGAAGGCAACGGGATCATAAACCACCAACGCTGTGTTTTGAAGGTGATCGATAAGGACGCTGCTTATTTGTGATTCGGATGAAGTCTTTGAGCGGTCCCTCAGAGTCACCCCGCTTTCTGATTGGCAGTCAGCTGGCCACAAAAGCCCCTCCCCCTACTTTATTTTTTCAAAATTAAACTTGTAACTATTCAATCTTTAGTGTTTTATTCACATGCATACCCATTCATTAATATTTTTTTCAAGCAAACTGGAATCCTGTAGCTCAACAAACTTGGTGTAATAAGAGAAAAATAGAGATCCGTTTTGGATTCCGCAGTCAAAAATGAGATAAAAACAGCTTGCGGACCTAACTCGCCAAAAAATGTTCCCGGGGTAAGATGGAGCGATTGATAGATGACTCTGATCCTCACCTCCCCTTTGACCCCCCACTGCCTCCCCCCTCCCCATCTCATTCACATCAGTTGAGGCGAGCACACTTCCCCTCTTCCTCCTTTTCCATCCTCCACTAAGCAGCTTATCAAATCATACAGCAGCGTGCGAAGCAGCACCCCCCCACTGCCCCCCCAGAAAAAAAAAAATTGAAGAGCAATCGTCCAATTACCGGTAACTTGTACGCTTCGTCAGCTGGCAAACTTTGCCTGCCCCTCACACACACACACACACACACACACACACACACACACACACGTCAGCTTTTTTTTCGACAGCGGAGTCGGCGGTTTGCCGGCTAGACTCGATCGTTTTCCTCCGTTATTTTCCCAGTTGTTTGACTGGTTGCCAGGATGCGACTTTTGTCAATCATCAGATCTCTTTTTTCTTACTTCCTGTTGGAGCCCAAGACCCCCAACAAAGCTTGTTGTCGCTTTCGGATCCCGCAAAGTATTTTTTGGAGCAACGCTATGAGACCCCCTTTTAGCCAATCAGAAGCCAGAAGAATGTCACATGTGGAAAAGGCACAGCAGCAACACTGAAAATGTCATTTGGCAACATTTTAACAGAAGAAAATGTCAACAACAGATCACAGTAGCCTTGATAGACCAGCTGTTTGCTGAAACTGAGCCATGATTGGTTGTTACCCGATCCCTGAGCAACAGTGATGTCATTTTCAGTCGACAGCAAGTTGCAAAATGGTCGCCCCTTGAGATGCGCCAAAGCCGGCGCGTTTTACCGCTTTACTCATATTCCACAAACCCAAAATGAATCACATTGTTTCGACGAGTAGGACTCGACGGTGCCTAAAATTTTAAAGACAAATTTTGGCTTTACTTCCCCTTTCAGTAACATTCAAGCACCAAAAATGCGCCGACGTAGCTCGTGTGTGTGCGTGTGTGTGTGTGTGTGGGTCTGCTGTGTGAAATCAGAGTGTGTGAATGGAGCAGAAAGGTTTCGGTATGGCGGGGGCGGTCTCAAGCAGGGAGGTACTAGGACTTCCAGCGGGGATTTCCTGTGTGCCTACGCACACACGCGCACACACACAGACAAAAAAAACATCATCCTCAGCTTCAATAAGTCACGCGTCACGTCGGCCGTGCCAGCGCCAAGCGGTGGGCTCTCGTGGCTCTTCCTCCCCTCCCTCTTCCTCCCCCTTCCTCGTTATTCCCGACAGCGCGCCGTGCTTCCGGCAGCGGCGATGGGCAAGGGGCTTTTATCGCGCCTGCAGCCCTTTTACGGGAATCAAACGCCATCACCGCTTGCAAACACCGACCAGTGCTCGAGCAGGTTGCGGTGACGGCTCGTCGGTCCGATTCGTAATTCATATACCAGGAAAAATGTAATTATGGTCTGATTTGGCTGAGTTTCTTTTAACTTTCCTCATAGGGAAATCAGCGAAAGAATCTGCTCTCGGGTCAAAATGTACGTAAATGTGAACATAAAATGGATATAACGTTTAGATTTTTTTTTTTGGTGACTAATCAAAACAAAGTGGCACACAATCGTGAACTGGAAAAAACATCTCTGTTTTAACCTTGGGTGGCCC
The DNA here is from genome assembly GCA_026261675.1 of Hippocampus mohnikei. Taxonomy (NCBI): domain Eukaryota; kingdom Metazoa; phylum Chordata; class Actinopteri; order Syngnathiformes; family Syngnathidae; genus Hippocampus; species Hippocampus mohnikei. The sequence continues at coordinate 15,488,522 of JAKGUB010000326.1, forward strand.
GCTAGTTGAGGGGTTAGCACGCCGACTTCACAGTGCCGAGGTACCAGGTTCAATTCCAGCTCCGGCCTTCCTGTGTGGAGTTTGCATGTTCTCCCTGGGCCTGCGTGGGTTTTCTCCGGGTACTCAGGTTTCCTCTCGCCTTCCAAAAATATGCACGGCAGGTGGATTGAACACTCTAAATGGTCCCTGGGTGTGAATGGGAGCGCGAATGGTTGTTTGTTTCTGTGTGCCCTGCGATTGGCTGGCAACCCGTCCAGTTTTTTGTTTTTTGGGGGGTTTTTGTGACAAATTAAACCGAAGTAGGGCATACTAAAAACAATTGATATAAAAGGTGTTTGTCCTTTGAAAAATGGCTTTCTTCTTCTATAAAGGACAGATTTGTGCAATGTGCGACTAATAGTTGTCCTATGGACAGATCCCCCCCCCCCCCCCAAGCCCCCACCTCAGTTGAGGATCTCTACAGTTCATCCAGAGTGATCACGGGCAACTTGGCTGTATCTTTGGTCAGGGCTCTCCGAATAGCTTCAGGGGACGACCAGGTCTTGGTTAGCCTTGTAGTGATCACAACCTCTCTCCGTTTCAATATCTGCGATCAAGCGGTGCTCCGTCAGATGTTTAAAGCTGCCCGGTGTGTCCTTTGGTCTTGATGATGCTGTTTGCCGGCCACTATTCTTTGAACAGAGGCCCAAGACCTACCCGAGCAGCTGCATTTTATACTGAGACTAGATGACACACAGGTGGACGCTCTCTGTCATTTAGGTCAACATTGGAACAGAGAGCGAAACTGCTGGAGTCAGTTGGCTGCACTGAGAGAAAAGGGGCGGGGGGAATAATTTTACCCATCCTACTTTGCAGGTTTTTTCATACACATTTCTTTCCATTTTACGATCGTGTGTGTCACCCTTGATGTTACTTCTTCACCAAAAATACATTTTAAAAATCCTATACTCTACCATGAGTACTGCATATTGTACGTAGATATGAATGTAAACAAAAATCAGCGAGAATAGAGAAAAAAATCTGTATGATCCATACTAACTACTGTATGGCAACATGAAAATGGTTCAAGCAGCAAGACGAGACAGCGGCGTTTTGCGTCGGTGCTTCATTTCAACAGGAGCATCGAAACTCCCTCTGGCCAGGAAGTTTCTGTTGACTTTTAAAAATTTTTATCTTTCTAAATTGCCTCCTGAGGGACAGAGCGGTCGAGTCCACCTGAGAAAAATGGAAGTTCATTTGCCAAGCTAACGCAAGCTGCTAACCTTTCTTAGCTGTTGACAGATGGCGAGAGGCCGCTTGAAAGATTTCATCACTCTGGACAGCTCCGGGAGGCCTTGGAAAGATGTCAGTGCGTTTTGAAAATATGCTGTTTTCAATTTCGATTCAGGAGAAAAGCGTCCGAGCGAGATCTGCACTTTTGTGTGGGTGAGGCGACAGCTTGCTGGCAAGCGGCTCTTTGGGAAGCTTCAAACAGCAGTCAAATGTGCAGCCAGACCGGCAGAAGGCTCGGCGGAGTTGAAGGGAGAGGAAGATGGAAAAAAAAAATCATAACAATAACAGCAAAAAGTTCAAAAACATCCTCAAAATAAACGCAGGTCTGGTAAAAGACAAACAAAACTCGCCCAAACTTGCCTGCTGCCAATCGCTCTCACCAACGAACTGCAACATTAGAGCACACTGAGGCATATTTTATAAAAAGAAAGAAAATACATTGAAAAACATTTTTTATGAAAATATTGGCTAGTATGTGTATGTAGCTTTCCTTTAAAATTTTCTAAAATCAATTAAAACTGTTAATAAAAATAGGGTGATGTCACAAACATTTAAAACCTTTTACACATGTTCCTACATTGTAAATATGTTTACATTTATTTTAAAAATATATAAAGTTGGTATAACATTCCTTAATTTTTTCACATTTTCAATCAAGATATGTTTTTAAAATTTAAAACAGCATGATGGCGCGAATATCAAAAATAACATGTTTTAATGTTTTTACAATTAAAAAAATGAAACACAAATCGAAAACTGGTGTAACATTCCTTTTTTGTTTTTTAAAAATTCCTTTCAGTGCAGGTTAATTTTTTTCATGAAAAACAGATGAAAGTCTCTGTATTCACATCTTAACATTTTAAAATATATTTTCTTGAAAAACACATTGGGTGATATCCAGCAACATGCAAAAATGACCCACATAAAAAAAAACGTTTAATGAATAAAATGTTTTTTTTTTTAATAAATGAAAATAAACATGTACGCTCGTAAAATTTAAATAAATATCTGAACAACAGACTGTTTGACTCATTTAACTTTTCGGAGATTTTATTAACCTGGAAACCAAATTTTATGTCTATGTTAACATACGCAGCGGGCCAATAATTTCTTACTACTATTTTTTTTTTTTTCCCCAGTACCGCAGGCTGTAAAATGGCCCCTTCGGACATGCCCACATGAAGGCTTGCGTTATATATTTGTCATTGCAGCCGCATTTCCACTGAGTGCCTTGGTCCAGTTTGCGGTTTGGAAGTGTACATCCTGGAATGTGCGTGCGTTCGTGAAAGCGGGATCAGCTCTGGAAACAGTTGTGACATCATCACCTAGCATCTTCCGTTTCAAGTCATACATGTCACTTTTTCAATATTCAGGCAGAGGTATTGATAACGAAATTTCTAATCCTTGCACCGAAAGCCCCCTTTTCACAGTCCTTCTCCATTCTGAAGGACACCGTCTCTTCCTATCAGCTCTGATTGATGGACCAAATCAATTAACAAAGTCATTAATTACAGCTAACCATTGATTTCTCACAGTTCGACCCCAGAATAAAAAAATCACAGAAGAACACTAACAATGTGAAATCAATGTAGTCTGACTTGAAATTTGCAAAAATCGGCTTTTGTGGAGCAGGCTGGGTTGCAGATTTTTTTCATATTTTTCAAACACATGAGTAGATTAGAGACAAAGAGAATGATGTTCAAGCATTCCCTCCTTCAAAAATCAGATTTTTTTATTTGCAGATTTTCCCAGTTTTTTCACTGTGTGTGAGTATGTGTGTGTGTGTGTGTGTTTATGTATATATACACACACACACACATATATATATATATATATATATATATATATATACCTTTCTCTCTCTCTCTTTATATATATAGATATATATATAGATAGATATATATCTATATATATACATATAAGTACTATCTGGTGATCAAAAGGTGCGATTAATTAATTAGGTCTGTAATTAATCTGTATTTTAATCTCATCTAAAAATGAATGAGAACACCCCCATTTTCATTTTAAATTTGTTACATTATTGAAGCGGATCAAAAGCTAAAAGAAAAAGTGGCATTATAAAGTATTTTATTGTTTTTCAGCAGACTTGGACAGATGCAGTCCTAGCCATTTACTTTCTGCTGTATTTGAGACTTGTCAAAGTCCGACCTGCAACCTTTCGTTTCGACCACGAGGGGCAATATCACTGTTTTGTTTGTTTTTGTAAATCTCCAAAGAATTACAAAATAAAAATAAAATAGAACATCAGGTCCCCAAAAAGTGTTGAGGTTAACATATCAAAAATAGTAAGAATTTTTTTTTGAGCAAAACAAGTACTCAACACTGAACTTGCTTTAGATAATAAACAATAAATAAAACAGACCCTTAAATCACAGTGCTGTAAGTTAGCACTTCAGAAACAACACTGTTCATCATGACAAACTAAAAGTGCTTAAATAAACATCAATCACTTCTAGTAGTCTACGGAGGACACATCAACTATGCCTCTTAAGTGGGGTGTTCTCGAGTTTAGTTTGCCAAAGAGCTTTGCTATGAATGGCTCGCTGGCTACATTGCTAACCCTTTCGGTGCTAACGTTAGCTGTGGCTGCACTCGCGACTGGATACTTTGCATTGATGTGTGGGAGACTAAATTTAAGTCTCTCTCGAACACACACCCACACCCACGTACACACAAATCAGGCACAACGCTATACCTTTATCAATTGTGTCGTCAGGGCGTTTTTGGAATGTACATTTTCCATTCATTTTCACATCTCCACTCCTCACCGCTGCTTACTAAACTCGCCCAACTCCAATGGGAGCCAATCAGCTTATGCTAAACAAGCACAAACATAATGACAGCCAATCAATGTCTGCTTCAGGCTGTGACTGACAGTTGTTACGCCACCCTCAACAACTCGAACACAGGAAGCCAACGCATGAAAAGGGCTATTCGAAAAAAAGCAACCCACTTACAGAAACAATAAAGGCAGAGATTAAAATATAGATTAACACTGCAAAAGAAGCATTAAATGTGCTGTAATTAATTAATCGCAATTAACGCTCTAATTTGGCACCTCTAATATATATAAAAATCTTTTAAAATTATTTATGTATTTATTTTTATTACTTGGCAGAGGGGGCGGCCTGGTAGTCCAGTGGTTAGCGCGTCGACTTCACAGTGCAGAGGTGCCGGGTTCAATTACTGTGGAGTTTGCATGTTCTCCCGGGCCTGCGTGGGTTTTCTCCGGGCACTCCGGTTTCCTCCCACATTCCAAAAACAATGGCAGGCTGGAACACTCTAAATTGTCCCTAGGTGTGAGTGTGGGCGTGGTTGGTTGTTCGCCTCTGTGTGCCCTGCGATTGACTTTCAGGGTGTCCCCGCCTACTGCCCGAAGACAGCTGGGATAGGCTCCAGCACCCCCGCAACCCTAGTGAGGATCAAGCGGTTCGGAAAATGGATGGATGGATTACTTGGCAGAGGAATTGGTTATCGTATAAATAAAATCCTTTTTCAGTCAGGTCCTCGTTTTAACTTGGATCAGATTTGTGGAATTTTCAGTTTTACCACTCCAAAACATATTTAGCCCATTTTTTTAGACTTTCAAACATACAAAAACAAAATTGAATCATGTCGTGGGCGCTTTTTGACTTTTGTATTTTGTACCACGGTCGCCTCCGATAATGAGCTTTTTTGTAACTTTTTGACCCGGAAATCCCAAGTTATTTATTTATTTATTTAGCGGGGCTCGCAGAAAAGGCCAACTGCTCTTCGTGCATGTCAGGAGAGGAGCGAGGGGGGGGAGCGATGGGGGCACTCAGGGGAGGTGCGTGCGTGCGTGCGCACTGCCAGGTTTGTCCGCCGATCTGCGAGGCGCTCTCTCTGCTTTCGTCAGATCGGATGCTGAGTGCGCGCGCCGCCAACACCACGGCCCCCCTGAGCGCACCAGCAGCAGCAGGAGAGGAAGAAACAGATTGAAAAGCAGGATTGAGAGGAGAGGGGGGGCAAAGAGAGAGAGAGAGACGTTGTGGTCTGAAAAGCGATGCCGCTGGGCGGGGGCCGCTTCCTCCGCGCACCTTTTGGCGGCAGATGATGATGAAGACGAGGGCTTCAACGCTCCCTTTTCCCCGTTGAGGACGATGTCCTCTTCCGCTCGGTCTCCAGCCAGGATTCCCCTTCCTCTCTGCATTTTGGATTATCGATGATTCTGGAGAAGCACCTTCTTTTTTCACGAGGAGGTGGAGGAAGAGGAAGAGGTGAGGAGATTTAAGCGCCCGAGCAATCACGCCCAAAAGCTACGACCGACGCCTTGGTGGTGGTGGGGAGGAGAGCGGGAGGAGGAAGAAGAAGCGGAGGAGGTGGAAAGAGAGAGTTGGGGGACGGGCGGGCGGAGGGGGGGATGCCGCACCGTCCATCATCAAACATCAACAAATGTCAGCTGGATTTTGGGGAAGCCCCCCAGCTGGCGCGGCGCGCGTAAGCCGAGCGGCGCGGCAACATTGCGGATATTTGCCAGGCATACCGTCAATTAATTATTAAAACTCTCTCCAGCTTTTTTTGCCGATTTGTTTTTTTTTTGTTTCCTCCTCCTGCCACGGAGAAGCGAGAGAACGAAAGAAAAGGGGTGGTGGCGGATGGGGCTTCACTGGACCAACGGGGGGGAAGCCAACTGCGGATGCTCTCAGGATGCGGTAGGCTGTTGAGAGGAGGAGGAGGAAGAAGATGAGGAGGAAGGGGGGGGGGGCAGCGACGCAGTCTCCAGCACAAGTGGAGATGATCTTCTTTGCAGCGAGCAAACGGAGTTTATTTGTCATGGTTTTTTTTTTTTGAGTAGTTAAGATTACATAAACGCCCTCCCCCGCCCACCTACATGGAGGTGTCTCCCCGCCACTGAAGGAGAGCATCTCCAGCAAAAGAGGAGGAGGAGGAGGAGGCACGTGGAGGCGTCCCTCCGAGCTCCCTTCTAACCTCTGGCGTTCGCTGTGTGCAGAATGGCGCGCTTCGGGGACGAGCTCCCCAACAGGTACGGAGGAGGACAGGGGGGACAAGGAGGAGGCGGCGGCGGCGGGCAAGGAGGCGGAGGAGGCCGAGGGGGCAGCCGCCAAGGGGGCGCCCCCGGGGCGCAGCGGATCTACAAGCAGTCCATGGCTCAGAGGGCCCGAACCATGGCCCTGTACAACCCCATTCCCGTGCGGCAGAGCTGCCTGACCGTCAACCGCTCGCTCTTCATCTTCAGCGAGGACAACCTGGTGAGGAAGTACGCCAAAAAGATCACCGAGTGGCCATATCCTTGCAAACTCGCTTGTCGCTGTCGCGCGCGCCCGGTTTGAGGGTGCTGGCCACGGTTGCCGTGACGCCAGGGTCTTGTTCAGCCAGCGCTCTGGGTTTTTTTTTTTTTTTGCTCGGCGCCTTGTAGAACTTGCTCAAAGTTGGAGTTCTTCCTCGCCAACAGAGGTGGGAAAGTTTCGGGGCATTTTAAGACCCACAAAAAAATGAATAAATAACGATATAGAAGGAGAGACTCTCTTCATGTGGCAGATAAAAAAAACTTTTTCTGGCTTTTGGCGTTTGTCAGTACTGCGCAGTAGAAATGGGTTTACCGCCCCCAAAAAAATGATTTCTCACAGAATGGTAGTTTTTTTTTTTTTTAAAGGAAACATGATGAAATTGTAAGAATTTTTTTTTTTTTGCGCTTTTGTCACCTCAAATTATGAAACAAACAATAAAAGACTGAGGAAGGGCGGTAATTTATTTACACAGCTGCAGCTATGAAAGATGCAGTGAGCTATGCTGACTCACTGCACGGCTTGAGTTAAATGTGATTCACGTCCACTCCACGAACTGTCATCATTTAACCGCCATAACTTTTCACAGTAACAAGACATTTTTTTTATTTTTTTATTTAACATCCGTGACGTATACGCGACTTGCATGTGAGGCAGGCGGAATTTGTTTTTTTCTGTTCTGGGGCTAAATTGCAGCTTGAGCAATTCATCAAGGGTCTGAGAAAGTAATTTTGAATTAGAAGCTAATAAGGATAAGCGGTACAGCAACTCGTCCCTGTGTAGCACCACCCACCCCCAGTGTCAGCTGCCAAAACTTGTCCCACTTCCCACAAGTTCTCCTCCTCCCCATCGGCATGACAAGCCGAGATATGCCCCCCCCCCCCTCACCCCTTATTGTGGTCTTCAACTCAAAAGCTGTGCTGATCTCAAATCCAAAGTGATGCAACGCTGCCTTCCCATTTGGGGCAATTTTGCAAGCGCTCAAATGGGCCGGTTGGGCCCTGATAATGAGTGCGCTCATTCCATGCCAACATTTGTCAACGTTGCACGGAAACATCCCTTTTTGTGTTCTCGATTCCTATTTTTACAACGTCATACGAGAAAGTACAAATCTCTGTTTTCATATTTTGGGATTCGAGGTAAAAAGCCAATGCAAAGAAAAAAAGTGAAGTGAAGTTGCTACAGATGTACAGCAATATCCACCCACTCCCAAAATAAATAAATGAATAAATATATAAATAAAACATTTAAAGTAAGTGAAACGTCGCCAGTGCATCAGCCGCCAAAAAAATATTCAACACCTCGCCCCACGACTCGTCGCCGCTGGTTGAATTGAGAAAATTAAACACCGTCCTCAAATAAACCCATGGGAACAAATATATTCAGAGGAGGAACGATTTCCGAATGTGTAAATTCTGGAACTTGCTTTCAATTACCCACACAATGTACATGCGACTCGCATTTGAGCCAGGCAAGATTTTTTTTTCCTCCTCCAGGGCGAAATTGGGGCTGGATCGATTCATTAAGGGTCTGAGAAAATAATTGGGATGGCAAATGGCCCCTGTGGAGCACCATCTCTGGTATGGGCTGCCTAAATTTGTCCCACTTCCGACAAGTTGTCATTTCTCCTCCCTGTCATCGGCGTGACAAGCCGAGATACGCTCCCTCATCGTTCTCTTCAACTCTTCAGCTGATCGCAAATTCAAACGTTTGCGACGCTGCCACACAATGGAGATTAAGGAGTTCAAACAGCAGCACAAAGAAACGGGATAGTTTCTATGATGAAAACGTTGCACGTGTCGTAAATGAGTCGCCCGTGCAATTTTTCTCAAATCATTCAAGGACCGCCTCCCTTGAATAAACAAAAGAAAAGTAGCAAAGTTGACCGATTTTTCGCAGGCTCGAATCAAATTCCCTGAGCGGTATTTCCTCATCTAGTGGCCTACCTTTGAATTGACCCCTATGCCCAGTTGCGTGGAGTGTCGTCCCCTTAAAATTAAACACCCTCCTCAAATATCCATCATCGCTAACCGGAACGGCAGCGCAGGTGTCTTATTTCGCATGTTGTATATGACCGTGTGTTTAGCATTGAGCATGTTAGCGTTACGTGTGCGTGAGCCAAGATGCAACTTTTTCAATGCATTGAGCTCAGACCGGCAAGCGAATCGTACGCGCGCGTGCGGGTGTCGGCACTATTCCGAGCTAGCGGCAAAGCTTGAGTGCTGATGTCAGCACTGTACCAGGCTTAAGGAAGGCTGAGAGGGAAGAAATGAGTGCATGTGCGTGCGCACTCTCTAATTACTCGTGACCATATAAGGGAGTCCGCCGTGTGAGTCCTGCAGGAGGGAAAAAAAAACGAGACTTAATTCTCAAGACAGGACAGGTCGGAACATTCTGTCGTCTTGGAAACAAAGTCTGAAATCTAATTAGTCGTGTGAACGTTGATTTGTGCCCTGCGCGAGTTCAAATTGCTGTCGAGCGGCGCATACCTGAGAAATAGCACCATCTAGTTGGTTGTCTGCTAGCGTGTGGATGCAAAATGGCTGCCGCATCCCGGCACTCCAGATCACAGATCCCTCTGGTGTATTGCAACAACAGATAATCGTTGCTCCTCAAGAAGTAAATAAGAGATTAGCATTTAAGATTCCATGCTAAGGTAGATGCTAACTACACGGCTATGCTCAAATGCCATGTGTGTGTGTGTGTGTGTGTGTGTGTGTGTGTGTGTGTGTGTGTGCGCACGTTGGGGGATAATACGATAACATGCACACGCACACGTGCACACAGCATGTTAGCGGACAAAAAAGGGGGACATTTGGTGTGTTTACGGTCCAGTGTGCAATGTGTTGCTCCATCATGTCACCGTACACACACACCGTGTGCGTGTGTGTGTACGTGGGTGTGGGTGTGTGTTCGAGAGAGACTTAATGGGTTTTGGTCACTTTATTTGGCACCACTCATTCATGTCAACCGTGTACGTTCCTGTCACGATGACTCCCGTTGCCAATCAGTCGGCTCTGTTGCTATGGCAACAACAATCTCCCCCTTCTGCTGCGCGTGTTTGTGCGCACATGTCGTGTGTTTATTCAGATGATTTTATGTTGTTCAGGAGCGGTATGTTCCACAGTCAGGTACTTACGAGTACCAAGAAAGAATTGGGAGAGAAAAAAAATATCCCAGCTGGTGCAGGGTTGCCCCAATTAGTGCAAATTTGCCTTGATGCGGTTCCCTCCCACTCCTGTAGGTGGCGGTAGCTGCTGTTTCTCACCTCTTTTATTACCCATCCGCTGCTGTTTATTTTTTCTTGTCAACCTGCACGCGTCACATGCGCTCTTGGTGAAATAAACGGCAAGTAGCCAATGAGTGGCGCTTGCTAATACATCATCATTTGAGTAACTTTTAGTGGCATTTCTAGAAGGTTTATAACACGAACAGATGTACACTCTATACAGTGGTAGCAACTTCAGTTTGTGGCACTCACGAGACCCCGCCCCTAAAAGGCACACATCCGACACAAGAATGACTTCTTAACGGTCACTCTTCATGTGCTTGATTTACGTTTCTATCCAACGTCGTGCTGTTGCTCTTGATCAAAAGAACGCGTTTTCAAAACGTGCTGATTCGGAAACCTTTTTCGTCTCATTGATGTGAGATTCGAGAGCAAATTGAGTTCCAAGTCCTCGTCAAGGTAACGCTGTATTTGCGCCATTCCACGCCGTTGAGCATATATCGTTCATAAGTTGTCGTTTTTACGCAAAGAATCCCACGGGGGAGGCTGCACCCATCCGTCCGACTGCATCGTCAGCTCGCGTGTCACTGGGCCCAGACGGGGGGGGTTGCGCGTTGGGGGCGAGGTCAGCAAGGCTGTCAATCACGACAGCGTCCCGGCGGGCAAAGACGCTGAGGAGGATGAAATGAAGACGAGGGGGAGGAAGGAGGAGATGGATAAGTGACACTTTAATTAGGTAAAGGCTCGCCCGGGCTTTCAGGAGCGAATTTTATGGCGCGATGGGGTCGGAGCGTCAATACGCTGACACGCTTTGACTTAAACACCGAGCAGCTGCCTGCCGCGCTGGCTTATGGGCCATTTTTATTCGTGGCCAGCCTGCGCTGTCGCCGGTTGTCTTTTCGGACTTATTTTTCCATCACCGATGGCATTCATGGCAAACTGAGATGGGTAGACCAGGCAGGGGTGCCCAAGTCCGGTCCTCGAGAGCACCGATCCAGCCCGCTTTCGATGCCTCCTCCCTCCAACACACCAAGCCTGATAACAATTCGGATCAGTTGGATCAAGTGTGTTGGAGGAGGGAGACACCGAAAGCGGGCCGGATCGGTGCTCTCGAGGACCGGACTCGGGCCCCCCCAGCAAGGTTGATGTGGAAAAGGGAAGCACTTCGGTGCAGACTCGTTTTCAATGGCCCATCGATGTTTAAGCGTCTTGAACGGGAACAAGTCAAAGTCCGTCAGGTTTCCACTGCGCCAACGAGCCAGGGAAGGGGTCCAACTGAATCATGGGAGTCTGCAGAATTCGCACAAGTCAATGAACCGATCCATTCAAATGAGCGCAGTCTGCGTGTTTTTTTTTAGTCCCCCGCAAGCGGGCCAGTGAACAGACACCATGAGTCCCCGGAGTCTGCGGTGTTTCTGCTCAATTTGTTCACCTAAGTCATAAAGCTTAGCCAACCGAATCATCCAATTCTGCTTTTTTCTGGCAAATCTTCTGATTCGAGACATTGGAGCGATGCAAACAAGCGAGCCGAGTCTGTGGTGTTTCGAGTGAGTCCCCTAAACCAAGTCCGCCAATTCATGCAACCAAATCTAAATATTTCTTTTGAGTCGAGTCAGTCTATCAAACCGGATTTGCTGTGGTTCCGGTGAGACCGGGCGCTGAGCCAGGGAACGATCCAAAGGAATCATTTTAGTCTGTGCTTTTGCCACAAGTCAAGGAATCAGAATCTGAATCTGAATCAAAATGAATCAGAATCAGAATCAGAATCATCTTTATTGGCCAAGTATGTAGAACACACAAGGAATTTGTCTCCGGTACACACGCTGCATTAGTATCATCATAAACAAGAACATGACAAATAGGTATGGAAGGACATTTCATAATGTAAGTGAACCATAGTTTCAAGCAGAGCTAAAGTGATCAGTGGTAGAATACAATACTATGACAGTTTGTACAGTTGGTGCAGAAAATCATTGAACCATTTTAGAGAGATACAATATTTGTTGTACAAGAAGAGTGACTACGTCAGTGACTGTTTAGGGAGTTAATTGCTAGAGGGAAGAAGCTGTTCAAGTGTCTGCTGGATTTGGTGCGCATGGATCTGTAGCGCCTGCCTGAGGGGAGTAACTGGAAAAGGTGGTGGGCAGGATGCGGGGATCCAGGAGGATTTTCCGTGCCCTTGTCTTGATTCTTGCGGTGTGCAAGTCCTCAAGAGTGGGTAGGGCGGTGCCAATGATTTTTCCGCCGTCCTAATTGTCCGTTGAAGTCGGATTTTGTCCTTCTTTGTGGCGGCCCCAAACCAAACCGTGATGGAAGAACACAGGATTGATTCGATGACTGCCATGTAGAACTGACGTAGCACCTCCTGTGGCAGGCCATGCTTCCTCAGAAGCCTCAGGAAGTACATCCTCTGCTGGGCCCTTTTCAGGATGGAGATGGTGTTGACTTCCCACTTCATGTCCTGGGAGACTGTGATTCCCAGGAACTTGAAGGTCTCGACGGTTGACACAGGGCAGTTGGATAGTGTGAGGGGCAACTCTGGAGAAGGATGTTTCCTGAAGTCCACGATCATCTCTACCGTCTTGAGCGTGTTCAGCCCGAGGTTGTGTCGGCTGCACCAAAGCTCCAGCTGCTCCACTTGTTGTCGGTACGCAGACTCGTCGCCGTCTTTGATGAGACCGATGACCGTGGTGTCGTCTGCGAACTTTATGAGTTTGACATCTGGACTTGTTGAGGTGCAATCGTTTGTGTAGAGGGAGAAGAGCAGTGGAGAGAGGACACATCCCTGTGGGGCTCCAGTGCTAGTGGTGCGTGTTGATGATGTTGTCGCTCCCAGTCTCACCTGTTGTGTCCGTCCCGTCAGGAAGCTGAGGATCCACTGGCAGATCGTAGGGGACGCACCGAGGTGGAGGAGTTTGGGGTGAGGAGTTCGGTATGATGGTGTTGAACGCAGAGCTGAAATCCACAAACAGGATCCTTGCGTAGGTCCCTGTGCTGTCGAGGTGCTCGAGGATGTAGTGCAGACCTATGTTGACTGCGTCCTCCACAGACCTGTTTGCCCGGTAGGCAAACTGAAGAGGGTCCAGCAGGGGTCCGGTGACGTTCTTTAGGTGGTTCAGCACAAGGCGTTCAAAGGACTTCATGACCACAGACGTCAGAGCGACAGGCCTGTAGTCGTTCAGTTCCGATGTTGCCGATTTCTTGGGAACTGGGATGATGGTAGACTGTTTGAAGCAGGATGGGACCTCACACAGCTCCAGGGATCTGTTGAAGATTTGTGTGAAGACCGGAGCCAGCTGGTCAGCGCAGACTTTCAGGCAGGAGGGGGACACTTTGTCGGGCCCCGCAGCTTTCTTGATCTTCTGCTGCTTGAAGAGCCGTCTCACGTCCTGTTCGTGGATCTGTAGTGGAGAAAAAGAGGGTGGGGGGGTAGATAGAGTAGTATCTGGTAGAGGTGGGTGAGTGTGGGAAATGGGGGTGTCCTTTTCAAATCGGCAGAAAAACGTGTTTAGTTCATCAGCAAGACCCTTATTGTTCACTGTTTGGGGGGATGGCGTTCTATAGTTTGTGATTGCTTTCAGGCCATTCCACACAGATGCAGAGTCGTTAGCAGAGAACTGGTTTTTCAGCCTCTCTGCATAGCTCACCAAAATTGGAACGGTGAGCCGAGTCTGTGGTGTTTCGAGTGAGTCCCCTAAACCAAGTCCGCCGATTGATGCAACCGAATCGGCCGAGTCTAAACTATTTCTTGTGAGTCGAGTCAGTCAGTCGATAAAACCGAATCTGTCATGCTTCTAGGAGTCTGCGAACCGAGTCAGTGTACCGGTACAATTGAAGCGTCTGAGTTTCTGGCATTTCTCGGCAGCCCTTCAACTTGAAAGCCGATATCAAGGAATCGTGAGTTCAGCCATGCAAGTGAATACTGTAATTGTCGTTTTCGGTCAACCCAACGAGTCGGCGAACCGAAACAGCAGAAGATCCGCTTGCGTTTCCAGTGAGTCCGACTACTCGAGCTAGCCAACCATTACAAGCGAATTTGCCGTGTTACCCGCACGAGTCCACTAAGTGAGTCGGTGAAGCGATGCAACCAAATAAGCCAAGTCTGCGTTGATTCCCATGAGTCCATTAACGTGCCAGAGTACTCGGGATCCGACTCAGACTTGTGATCCCCGATTGATTGCGAAGACTAGACTCATTTAGACAATGGCACTGTGTTGTTTATGAGAATTCGTTTTTTGACGGAGTCATGAAGTAAAACACAACATACTCCTAATAGCGTTCACTCACTGGATAGATTATTTTATTTTATTTTTTTCTATCTCCGTTCAAACACGCGACGTCAACCCGACAATAACAGCCCAGTCAGAGGTCAACTGTTTGAGGCAGCGAGGGTAAGGCGGCCGAGTCGCTGAGGCTCCCTCAACTGTGCACTTGGAGTCAAATTCTCAGCTCGGGGCTTGTTATTTTGCCGTCACGAGGGGAACGAGCAACTCACACTGTTACCATGGCAATTGTATTGCCGTTCCCACTGCGGCTTGGTGAGTCTTTGCTCACTATTTGGCAAGTGAGCAAAGACTCACTATTTGGTAAGTCTGAGTCTTTGCCACACCTGTTCGTTGATTCTGCCTAACTACTGGTTCATCATTTGGAAAGTCCATGCCATTGCAATGCCCGTCAACGGAGTCCGTTCCAATTTTGGTTTGTTATTTGGCAAGTCAAAGCCTTTGCAACTGGATGGGTTCGGTACCTCTAAAAAGGTTAAGAACCACTGATCTTTCGCTCAGTATTTTGCAATTCCAAGCCACTGTAACCCTCTGGTCAGTTAACTCCCTTCAGCATTGGTTCACTCTTTGTGGCACCTTCCTGCCATGCAAGCCAGACGATTTTTAGCACACTATTTGGCAGGAGTAAATGTACTCTGTGAGGCTTTTGAGCAGGTACAAGACCTTACTGGAGCCCTCGTTGAGACTGTTCAACTTTGGGCTCACTATTTGGCAAGTTCAAGGCCACTGCACCACTAGTCACTCGCATCTTAATTATTGGCTCACGTTTTTGGCAAGTTCAAGCCAGTGCTGCAACTCTTGTCAATTAATTCTCGAAACATTGGCTCACTATTGAACAAATTCAAGGCCGCTGTAATAAGAGTCTGTCCATTTGAGGGGGGAAAAAAAACCTTTTGGTTCATTATTTGGCAAGTTAAAGCCACTGTAACACCGCTCGCTTTCCTCTGGTCAGCATTGGCTGACTTTTTGGCAAGTTGAAGCGACTCCTGCACAGCTGTCACTCTGTCATTTGCTGTCGACTAACTCGCTGTCAGGTCCAATACTCTGCAGCATTCATCAATCAAGTCTCTCGAACAATGCGTCTCACCATTTAGCAAATCCAAGTCTCAGCAAAACGAATCAATCAATTCTGTTAAATGTTTGGTTCACGATTTGGCAAATTCAAGCCAAATTATCAATCTACTCTGTTACGCTTTGGCTCACCATTTGGCAAGTTATCAATATATTCTAGGCCCACGAACCTTTGGCTCACAATTTGGCAAATCACACCCACATATACAAACTTTCATTTTCTGACCCTTTAGCATGCTAGCGTTAGCATTGTTCGTGCAAGAGACTTTGAAACATTGAGCTTGAAACGGCTGGTTAATTCTGTGCGTGGGGGGCGTAGGCGGGGCGTAGGCGGAGCCGCATAAGTAAAAATGTGTTAGGAGAAGGTGGGGGAAAAAAGTTAATCATTATGGTCTTTAATCCTCTGGACACACACATACATACACAAGCACGCTCACACCATTTAATTAACAATTTGGGGTTGACAAGCTCGGCTTAATTATTTGAGGCTCACCTGGGAAGCAGAGAGATGACATCAGTTTTTCAAATCCTCCCCTGAAGACGGAACCAGCGAGGACGTTTTTACTTTTTTTTCTCCATCCAAGGCTGATCCCGTGTAATGCGGATTTAGCGTTAGCGCGCGGAATGACGGAGCTGATGTCGGCGACACAAAATGGATTAGAAATGAAAAGAGGAAGGATGGCAGAACTGAGAATGTTAAAGGCGTTAGCATCACACTTAGAGCTTTAATGATTTAAGCTTGTTGGAATATTTTGTACGTTTGCATGGAATATAGAAAAGTTTTGTGTTAAAGCCATTCGTTCAATGGCTGGGGAAGTAAAACCCGTTTTGGCGAAAATCAATGTTGGAAAATGTTGCCCCTGAAGCTAGCTTGGCAACATGACATTTGGCAAGAATGTCTAAAATGAGAAGACCGACAAAAACGTCTGAAGAACCACAAAAAAAGTAATTTGTGTCGATAAATGATTTCAAAAATGTTTGGACCCCACCTCCGAAAGATTTTTCAGTTGAGTTAATTTACGTTACGTGTCGCGTTAACGGTAGCAAAGGTTTTGAAAAGACCACCAAAACCTGGCATATGAACAGGGGTGTGCGGACTTTTTATGTTCACTGGAGCAGTTTCCAAATTCATGTCTTGATTTCAATGTGTTTGATGAGTTCAAATCAAACAATTTCAAAGCGGCCTTCGCATCCATCCGCTTTTCTGAAAAGGCGGAAAAAGTTAGGACACCCCTGAGCTCGGCCTAACGTCTTTACTCCTTCCACATCCTGCGTGTGCGTGCGAGCGAGCGAGAGAGAGTTCGATTCAAAATCAGATCGGCGTGATTCACCGGCCTGATGAGTCACCGCAGCAGCACTGTATGCATGCACATGCAGTGTGCGTGCGCGCGGGCGCTTTGTGACGAATGTCGAAGGTGCTGATGTGACGCTTGTCCTCGCTGCCCAAGTCTTCATTTCCGGAACGTTCATCGTGAATTGAAACAGACATGGGCACGCCTTGAAAGTCTTCTAGTGAGCATGACCAATGCCAACGCACTTTGGTGTGCGCGTGCGTGCGTGTGTGTTCAGGAAGCGACTTGGCCGGACGTTTGATCTTAAGATTTGTGGCTCAGGTGAACCATGTGTGTGTGTGTGTGTGTGTGTGTGTGTGTGTGTGTGTGCGTGAGTGTCTGTGTGTTGTCTCGTTGGCCATCACGTGTCTTTGCTGAGCTAGCAGGATGCGGTTGGTTAGCACATTTAAAATATTTTTATTTATTTCTTTTTTACATGAATACCCTGTCTGGATGCGTGTGTATAAGTGCGCAAAAAAAAAAATTCTAGAAAATCTTCACGTTCACATACATGTACTGGAAGCAGTGCTGGCAAGAGAAAATAAAAAATAAGGAGCGTTCACCGTCCGGAATAAAATCTTTAGGCCAGCGAGAAGGCCTTGCTGACCTTGACGGTTAACCACGTTGCGGTCTATGATCAATGTAATCAACATGATCAACCAAAAATATGAACACGTGAACGAAGAAAGTAGCGCAGGGAGGGGCACAGCATTCGCGCAGACGCACCAGCGTTGCCTCCTGCTTTCAGCAGCTTGTTAGGCCAGCAGAGTGTCTCGTGAATAATAGATGCTCAAGCAGGCTAGCATGTACACACACACACACACACACACACACACACACACACACACACACACACACAGATACCGGAGCGATTAAAAATCAAGACGCACCGCATGGGAAGACCACCGCAAGGTTCTGAGCCGCCACGTTGACTCTGTGTGGGGCTTGTTAGTATCTGGCACGCTCACCTGTCTCATCGTCTCACATCAAAGATGCACCGAGGCCATCCTCGGGCCGTCGGGTCGGTGTCAACTCTGCGTCTGGTATGCACACGCGCGCACGCTAAGCTAACAGGATAATGACCGACCAATTAGGCGCAGGCTTGATCCGTCTAGATGTATCCAGTCAGCGGAGCCCCTCCGGCGGCCGTTACTCAGGCGCGGACTCGCGCACATCACAACAAAACACTTGGATGCCGCTTCTGTGTGGCTGTGGCGGTGTGAAAAAGAGTTTTAGGAAAATGCTGCAAACAAAGCCAGTGTCGCTTAGCAACAAAAAATGGTCAGTCGTGAGCAGACCCGCAAAAGTGTTACAAGAAGTCATCGATCCATCCATTTCCCGATCCGCTTTATCCTCACGAGAGTCGCGGAGGGTGCTGGAGCCTATCCCAGCTATCTACGGGGACACCCTGAACCGGTTGCTAGCCAATCATAGAACTCACAGAGACGAAAAACCATCCACGCTCACACTCACACCTCGGGACAATTTAGAGTGCTCAATCAGCCCGCCGTGTGTATTTTTGGAATGCGGGAGGAAACCGGTGTACCCGGAGAAAACCCACGCAAGCCCGGGGAGAACATGCAAACTCCACACAGGGAGGCCAGAGTCAGGATCGAACCCACAACCTCTGCACTGTGAGCTCGACACGCTAACCCCCACTCCACCGGGCCGCCACAAGAACTCCTTTTTAGGTCAATTTGGTGAAATTTGGAATTTGGATCAGTCGTGTCCCCTAGACCGAGTGTTTTTGATAAATTCAGATTGGCAGTTTCACTTGGTTGCAAGAAATTTGCTAGGCGTGCTTATCATGTGGAGAAAAAAAAACAAGACACATTTTTGCTTCACGTTTTCGTTGGATTGCTACCAAAATTTGTATGAATTCTTTTTGCTCCACTTCGTATACAGCGGCGGTTCAAGTTTGAAAGTCGACAATGCAAAATTGGAAGGAAGTTGAAGTTTTGCTGATGCAAATCGGCTGAGCACGCCAGCAACGTTTCATCCTGATGACTTGACTTGATATGCAAATTTGTTTTTTTTCCATAGGGCCCGTCAGAGTTTTGGAAAATAATTCGGCTCCAAAAGCTAGTTTCACAGGTCGTGATAAAATTTTTTTTTTAAAAGCCTCCAAAAGCCATGCCCAAAAACCCACAGGAAGTGTGCCATTTTCTGTCAAATCAACTCACTTATTTATGTATTTATTTGTGCCGACTTTTTCAAGAGATCTGTTTTTTGCTACCAAAATTGAACCACGTACATGAGCCAGATGGACAGCACTAAATTACAAGGAAGTTGAAATGACCATTTTTTGTGTGTGTGTGTGTGTCGGCAGAGGCTGGCCGTAAAGTTTCATGCTTGTACAAATTCGTCTTGTCCAAATTTTTTAAAGACTCAGGCTGCACTGCCAGTTTCACTTCACGTTTCATTTGTTTGACATGTGCGCCGTGAATAGACCCACAAAAAAAACCCACGGCAGAAAAAGCACCGAAAGTCCAGTTTTTGCTTTGAAGCTACAATCACTGGATCTTTTTTTGGGGTTCTCTTCTTCATTTCATCACTTTCCTTTTGAATCTACGTGTATGAAATGCTAAAGCTGGCCGCGCGAGTACGTTTATTTTTCGCCTTGACCCACTCGACCCCGCCACTCCTTTCGAATGGATGATCCTCACCACAATCATCGCAAACTGCATCGTGCTGGCGCTGGAGCAGCACCTGCCCGACGACGACAAGACGCCTCTGTCCGAGCGACTGGTAAAAGCGTCCACGCGCTCGAGCGCCGCCGTGTGGTTCGCTCGCTTCCTCACTTCCCGTTTCCCCCGCTGGCGCCGCAGGAGGACACGGAGCCCTACTTCATCGCCATCTTCTGCTTTGAGTCGGGCATCAAGATCCTGGCGCTGGGCTTCGCGCTGCACAAGGGCTCGTACCTGCGCAACGGCTGGAACGTCATGGACTTCGTGGTCGTGCTCACCGGGTGAGTTGGCGCCGTCGTCGTTTTTTTTTTTTCAGCGTTTTGGCCGGGGCTGCGTGTGTGATTTCAAACGGGGTTGCCTTCATTTTGGAAGGGTTTTCGAAGAGCAAGGCAACCGTTTGCTTTGCAATCATATATTCTGTGTTCCCCTGCTCGTCTAAAACTCTATTTTGATTACTGTTTATTTATTTAGTTTTTGGGGGTCGGCGGATGACAAGTCACTCCGCTATAAAATTCGAGTAGAGCTCAGACCGGCACCTAAATACCCTATTCCCGAAACGCGTTGGCGGCAGCGAACGAGTTCCAGTAACATGAAAAAGATGAAGGGGGGGGCGCTTGCCGAACATTTGTTCCAAAGAGAGGGAGCGGCAACGGAAAAGGCTCCATCCCCTCGGAGCCTCTGCTTAGTCTTCGGTACCTCAAATAGCGCCTGGTCCGCACATCAGAGGCACGGGGCGCGTGCGGAGGAGCTCAGAGGGGTAAGGTGGGGCGAGGCCATCTCAAGATTTGAAAACAAATAAGAGGATCTCGGAAGGAAATAACTCTCAAGGGATCCAGTGAAGGGATGGCAGGGTAGGAGTTATGTGCGCCCTCTTTGGAGTACCAGTCAAGAGGTGAGCAGTGGCGTTATGGACCAACTGGAGATGCGTCATGGAGGATTGGCTGACTACAAAGTCAAGAGCATTGGCATTAGATGTACACTTGGCAGATTTCATTATTATGTTGTCATATGTTGCATGTATAATTTTATCCTATCGAGTTATATTCCTTGTATCCTTGTCTTCTGCCTGTGTGTGTGTGTGTGTGTGTGTGTGTGTGTGTGTGTGTGTGTGTGTGTTTTCTGGCGTGATCTAAATATGGTGGCCCAGGAGAGAAGGTGGTGAATAGGAGATGGTAACAAGATACCGTGTTTGTCAGGGGAGACACACACACACACACACGCACACACAGACACAGCAGCGGTCCTGCTTTGACACGGCGTGACACGCACCTCTAATGAGGACCCGGCGTACGTGCACCCCCCACACGCGCACACGCCCCCTCAGCGGCGTGATCTGAACGCCGCCGCGGGGAGCATCCACCGGGGCCAAAGTGAAATGTCATCTCGACAAGGGGACATGGGGGGTGGTTACGGCCTGGTCGTTATGGCAACGGCTCCGAAGGCAAAAAGCCCCCCCCTTTTGGCAATGTCAAACAATAAATGGAAATCTGTGCCGGAATGCCAAGCGAAAAGGTTCTTGTCGATTTGCTTGCAAATGAAAGAGCTTGTCAGAGGTGTTAGCGAAGTTGGTTCACGTAGCTGTTTTTTTTTTGTTATGATTTTGAGTAGGGACTGATGCGATCAAATAGTTTAGTGATTATTTGTTTCCTCCACGTGTGACGTCTCGTCAGTTTGTGTGAGCGTATCTCATTTAGGCTCGTATGCTAACTCAAGCCACGGGTTGCCCTGTTGACGCGAAGGTGCTTCATTTGTCGTGAATAGTTCATATGACAATACATTGGATGTCACATGGGTGGACGGCCGTGAACATACAGTACTAGAAGCCTGGTGTTGATGCTTGATGGTCCTTGGAAGTGCTTTGCTGCCATGGTGTTGCACCTGTCCGCAATGAAAACCCTCCCTTTTGTCATCGTATTGTAAGAGTCGCACTATGGCGACCGATCATTTATCGGAAGAGAGTTAAGCTCTACTTTTGTTCTTTGGTGGTTCAGGCGGCTTTTTTCGGTGGGCATTCGGCGACACTGCTGCGCTCAAAACACACTTTTGTTTTGAAAATTATTGCTGATTAAAATTTTACTCCCGCCCCGTCCCCCAAAAAACCTCTCCAAGACCGCACGTGAACCAACTTAACCCTAAAATTGCTGTTTCATATCAAAAGCGCAAACTTTCTGTGTCTTTTCGGTTGGGCTTTTTTGGGGGTCGCAAGTACTCATGATTGACAGGCCTACCAAAAGTTAACATTACCAAGTGAAACTGGCTTTGCAGATTTTCAAAAACGCACTCCCAGATGGCACCATCCACCCCCCCCCTTCCACGCCAAAATGATTGTTTAAAACCACAGCGACTTGACGAACCCAGTACCACAAACCGGAATCAACTTCAAGATGGCCTTGGCAGCACCGCGACCAGGCCCGGACAAACAGTGTAAATAACAGCGAGAGGAAGAGGAGGCTGAGCGGGAGGTGGGAGGAAGCTCTCTCTCTCTCTCTTTTTTTCCGGAGCGCCGCCGAACAGGACGGAAGGGAGGAGCAGGCGAGGGAGAGTCATATATGGAGAGCATCTGAGCAAGGAGGCGAGGCAAAAATGGAGATGGAAGGAAATGGGAGAAAAGGGGGCGGAGGGCGTTGAGGGGTGGGGGCATGTTGCGTATACGCATTTCCAAGCGAGTGCTGCAGTAACCTGCTTTTCCCTGCTCCTCGTGATCAATCACCCGGCAGCGAAGCCTGACCGACACACGCTGCTGTTATCTTCTCTGCTCTCTCTCTCTCTCTCTCTCTCGCACACACAAACACGCACGTGCGCACTTCAAAGGCATCCCGCACGATTACTATGCATGGCCTATATGGACAATTTATGGACCTTCGGTCTTCATGTTTATTCAGAGAGAATGTTTCAGTTTCGGGGGACGTTTTTATGAGTGTGTGTGTGTGTGTGTGTGCGTGTGTGTGTGCGCGCGTGTTTGTGTTCATCGTGTTTTACATGATTTGCGTCCCCCAATTAAAAAAAACTTTCCCCAACTGGGTGGGGCACGCTTCAGCCAAAGAGGCGTCGCAGGGTTTGTCCCCCCCCCCCCTCACTCGGACCCTTTTCTGCAGCTCAGTCATGCCAATTTGAAAATTCAACCCACTAAACGACTTCAGCTTAGCAACAGAGAATTTGGTCAGGATGTCTATCGTAAGGAGATGCACGACCCCTTCCCCCCCAAAAAAAAAGTCTCAGGAATTTTTGAAAAGATGCAGGACGTGTTTTTTTTTTCTCGTCATTTCAAGGTGATTTTTATTTGGCTTGGTCGTTTCAGGAAAATGCAGCCCCCTTAGCCAGGTTTAGTTAGCAACATGAAATTTGGCCGGCACGTTGATTACGAGGAGACCTACAAAAAAATGTTGGTTGCCAAGTCTGCCATGAGTCAACCTCGCAAAAATATCTCAAAGAACAAACGCAGGAAAAGGAGGTCTACAATTTTGATTTGAAGCAGTATTTTTGGTTCCATTTGGCTCTCGGATTTGGTGGTGCTCTCAATTTTTTCGGAAAATTCAAAGGTCACTTTCACTGAGCAAGAATTTTTAATACACCCACAAAACAGCCTCAAGAATCACACGCCATCTGCAATTTTGGTTTCAATATTTAGGGTCAGTTAGGTGACCACTTACATTTGGATTGGCAGTGCCGGTTGGATTGTTGGAGGAAAATTCATCCCCAGAAGCCAGTGTCACATAGGCATGCCTATCAGGAGCGCAGCCACCAAATACTTTTCGGAAGCCACACAAATTTTCACTTGGAAGTCATAAATTTAGTGATTTGGGTGAAAATGATGGAGGTGGAATCTTTTCTCTGAATCCTATCAATTATATTCCCGTTTTCTATTTTTATAGTTTTGATTCTGTCAACCTAAAAGCATGAACTGGAACATTGTGACTGTTTTGCAAAAAAATAAAAATAAATAATAATAATTAAATAATGTTTTGGCATGGGCCCTTTTCTTTTTGTTTTGGATGTTTACTTCAGCTAAATTAAAAAGCACAATACACCCAATTAAAAATTCACTTGAACTCAACATATTTTGGCCAGACTAGGAGTAACTTTGCAATCATGCCGGATATTTCGAGCACAACAAGTACAAGATGTCCCCGTTAAATCAAACCATGTACACGTCCAAGGGGTTACCGTGGCTACAGTCGCCGGGACATGACGTCCGGGAGAACGAGAGCCAGAGAGAGAGAGAGAGAAAACCTGTCTGGAAATTGTCCCTTTGCCATCACTTCAATTAGCTTTATTGCTCTGCAGTCCTTGACGAGCGCGCGGCTTTCCGCTGGCCCTTCCTCTCTGCCGTCCAACGCCATCAGCTAAAAGGTTGCGCGTCGCGCAAAACTTCCCCCGTCCCAGCTCGCCCACTTTTAGGCCAACGCTCATCAAACTCGCTTACTATTGCAGATGTGTGCATCCGAGTCAAGATGTACATTCAAGCGTCAATTGAAGCTCGTTTTATTTGGCGGCGTGACATTTGGTGGGTGAGTTTTTGCATTGCCCCTCAAAGCGAGAGTCTGAGCACTTCCCGCCATGCTCTGGATCAAAGGGTTGAAGAACAATTTGTGACGAGACGGGACGGGAAAGGGCGGGAGGGGGCCGGGGTTGATCATGTGCGCGTTAGCACTCGGCTGAGCTCAGCGATAATGTTCGAGTGAGAAAATGAAGAGGATGGAGAAATGCGGTCGGGAGCGGCAGAGTGCTTCCGCCCCGTGAAAGCTCGGTGAAGGGAAAGCCTGACACTCCCAAGCCCTCCGTGTGGACTCGCCCCTCCCCCGTCCCACTCTGGCGGTGGACTCTCCCAATCGGGAACGTGATCGGGGCGTACCACCTCGTCGGGGTGGTGGTGGGAGCGGGGACGGTAGTTTGTAGCAGTTTGTAGAGTGCCTGTGTGAGTAAATGCCAATGAATTTCTCGGGACTGGGTGAAGCAGCACGTGGATCGCCGCCCGCACTTAATTTTCTCCCCTTTGTTTCAAGTAACTTTGTTTATGTTTTTTTTTTTACTTTTGTCGTCGTCAGGCAGTTGCATATTGAGCACAAGTGCAGCATATTTGCAGTTTGTAAATGTTCGTCTGTCGCGATCTGACTTCATTGCAACATTTTCTGGTCAGCGCGTGCGATTTTTTGGTGTTTTTTTGGTGTGTGTGTGTTGAAACTCAATTCTTCCAATTTCAAAGGAAATTGTCATTGGTCTTTTTTACTTTTCTACAAGCCAGGTCGTCAGAGTGCTCTAAATTTAAATTTTACTCGATTATAGCATGTCAGAGGGCTATTTTATTATTATTTTATAATATTATTATAGAACAAATGCTTATATTTTTTATTCCAAGATCATGATCTTTTAATACAGCTGTGATGCTCGCCATTTTCGAAAAATTGGTTCACCACATCGACGTTTATTGGACATCTTTTTCTCTTTGAATCATGAAAAATATAAATTCAATTATTTTCGATTCCATTCCACTTTAAAAAAATATTTTTCTGAATTGTATTCCAAAAGTGGCGAAATATTCCTGGATTTCAAAAACAATAACAGCATAAAAGATAAATCAACGTAAACTAAATGTTAAGGTCAAGGTCATCTTTATTGTCAAATGACATGCAGCATAGATGAAATCACAAAATTTAATTAAATACATACATATCAAATACATTCAAATACAAAGTTAAATTACAAAGAGCAGTGAATTATGTTAATTGACAAGGGGAAAAAATTACAATAAATTGCCCTGCGACGAAAGAAGTTGCATCAATGCGTATCCGTTTGTTGTTGTGTGAAATAAGAAAAACAGCGGCATCTGCTGGGCTGGTGCCGCTAATGCAGCCGACCCGCTGTTTGTTTCCCGCTGGCGTGTGTTGGTTCAAATATGCACGAGGCTCATTCGTGTACCTCCTCGGTGTTTGTGTCGTGGATGTGGGGGTGGTGGTGGTCCTCGTTCGTGGACACTGAGGGGACAGAAGCTCACGCTGTGTGGACACATGGCACTCCCACAACGTTTACACTGCGCACACGCACACACACACACACACACACACACACACACACACACACACACACACGCGCGCAAGCACATGCAGGCACACACTCAGTGGTGACATCATGCACCTGACCCGGTGTGTGTGTGTGTGTGTGTGTGTGTGTGTGTGTGTGTGTGTGTGTGTGTGTGTGTGTGTGTGTGTGTGTGTGTGTGTAGGCGGCCATCGAGGGACAGGTATAGAGGGGTGGGGCTTGAGGTGGAGGACGGCCGCCGGAAGGGGCTGGGCTCAGGGGGGGGTGGGGGTCGATTGTTTGGCGACCCCTGCTTGCCATCGCCGTGGCAATGGATGAAATTCTATCAATGAGCCTGAACCGCGTTGCCACGGTTACACTTGTGAATGAGAGCAGGCTGGTAACCGTGGAGACTCGGGGAGCAGAGACAGGACTCTGCGGTTGCCGAGGCAACGGAGACAGGAAGCATGGGAGAGACCTGGCCCAAAGGAGCCCCCTTCCCCCAATGTCGTACCCCGCATCGTCATCATCTTAGTCTTTAATTACAAGTCGGTCTTTGAGGGACAATTCGAAACAATTCTTAGACCGGCCACAGTCAATTTTAAGTTTTCCATCAAAGGAATTTTTGGTGCATGCGAAATTATTATTTATAATTATTTTTTTCCCAAAAATTCAGGTCCAAGTCTTGGTCAGATTTCGGGGACTTGAAGTTTGTGTCTTTAGGCTCAAATCCAATCCAGTTTGTGAAGGGCAAATGGAGTTATTTTCTTGAAGCTCAGGTCCAAGTCTTTGGGGAGACAAGACCAAGCCAAGTCCTGAACATTTTGGACACATATGCAACTCCCGTGTCTTGAAGTTTGGGTCCAAGTCTGGCGTCCCCCAGGAATGAGACTAAATCTTGCTTCTGTGTAAAACTTGCTGGGAGACAAAGACGAGGACAAAACATTTGATGGACATACTTCCGGTCCGAGTTCGATGTTGTTACTTCGCTCCATGTCGTGTTTCTTTCGGCCAAAA
Source organism: Hippocampus mohnikei (assembly GCA_026261675.1). Classification (NCBI taxonomy): domain Eukaryota; kingdom Metazoa; phylum Chordata; class Actinopteri; order Syngnathiformes; family Syngnathidae; genus Hippocampus; species Hippocampus mohnikei. The sequence continues at coordinate 15,514,715 of JAKGUB010000326.1, forward strand.
TCAAATCTTTGAGAGAGAACGAATACTCGAACATTTGAGCGACATGTTGGAGTCTTTAGGCTTAAGTCTTAGCCCACTGCAGTTTTTGAGGGACAAATCCAAGTCCAGTCCTTCGTCTTGATCAGATTGTTTGCAGATGAGACCAAATCAAGACAAACATTTTAAGGATATTTCCGAGCCTCCTGTCTCGCCGCGGCATGTTTACGTGTGCGCCCGCAAGGTGTTTCCCAGCCGCCGCCGCCTCTGTCATCACTTCGTCTAAACACAGCAATGGAATGTCACACTTGAGACAGTCGGGAATATCACTTGTTTCCCATCCGCCCACTCTTCTCTCACCCGCCGCCTCGGAGGAGATGCCCACTATCTTGTCGCCGGCCAATTCCCACACGTGTCGTTTATCCATTAAACAGTGAGGTGGAGCAAGAGTCACGCACGGGAGACTTATTGCCAGTTTTTGTGTCGTGTGTGGGCGGTGGATAGTAGCGAACGTTTATTGGAAGCCACAGAATTATTGCTGGTAAATTGGTTGCGCGTGCACCCTGGATTTTTTTTTTTTTTCGTTTAAAAATTCTGCCACTGAAGCCACACAGCAACCTAAAACTGGTTGGCGTGTCTTTCCTGACTAGTCCCACAAAAAAGAAGAAAGGAAGCGAGATGGAGGAAATCTGCCATTTTGGTTCTCGTGGCCATTCGGGCCATATTTCCAGAGGTCCTTCAGGGATGAGGTGCAGGTCTGAGAATTCTTGAACAATTTCGCACCTGCAGCCAGCTCCACATTGCAAAAAACATTTTGGTGTCCATGTCTATCACAAGTCGACCGAGAACGAAAAACAAAATTTAAAGAGGCAATAAGAGAAAAGACGGGAAGTCTGCCATTTTGGCTTGAAGTGACCATTTTGGGCATAGGGTGGTTTTCGAGTTGTCCTTCAGAGATAAACGTGATGGGCCCAATCGGAGGAAATTCATACTGGCAACGCAAACCTCAATTCCTTGCACTCCGTTTGATGTCCTTCAATCAAGTCATTTATCCGCCAGAATGCCAACCAAATCCCCGAAAATCACAGCCTGCAGTGATTCCCCCTACTGGTCGTTCCTGTGCACTGCGAGCAGGATCTTCCGTTGCCAGGGGCGACTGCATCCGGGAGTGTGGGTTTTTTTCTTTCTTCTTGTCTAGCCTTGCTCGAATGCTGACACTCTGTGGAGACGCCGATAAACGGCAATTAGGAAGGAGACTTACATTGAGGCCGGTAACTGCAAATATGAACTCACGGGGCCCTCGCCGGAAAGCTTCGCGCCATTGGTCTCGAGGTTCCTCGCTTATTGATTTTATTCTTTTTTGTTGTTGTTGAGCACTTGTGGTTTCTTTTTTTTCCTCATGTCCCATCGCAGGATTTTATCATCCCTGCGCTCTTACATTGACCTGAGGACCCTCCGAGCCGTTCGAGTGCTGCGGCCTCTCAAACTGGTGTCGGGAATCCCCAGTAAGTGCGCAAAATTCCTCCAGCGGCCACTTCGCTGAGTGACGATTCCCTCTCGAGGTGTCGGCTCGCGCCGTGTGTCCTCCAGGCCTGCAGGTGGTGCTCAAGTCCATCATGAAGGCCATGATCCCGCTGCTGCAGATCGGCCTGCTGCTGTTCGTGGCCATCCTGATGTTCGCCATCATCGGCCTGGAGTTCTACATGGGGAAGTTCCACACCACCTGCTACGATGACATCACGGGTGAGCCTCGGACAACATGTTGCTATTTGAACAGCGGCAAGAATACCGAGCAACATTGAGTGCATTGTAGCGATGCTTCTATTTGCTACGACTGCTGTTGCCGCTTCGGGTAGACGTAGACCGATGTGGGTTGTTTTCAGAGCCTGTGTCGATGATCGATAACCTGAAGTAAATATCTCTGAGGTAAATCAAGTTGTCCAAAATTTCTAAATAATTGAAATAGAACATTTGTACCGTAATTTCCGGACTATAGAGCGCACCTGATTATAAGCCGCACCCACTACATTTTTAAAGGAAAAACATTTTGTACAAGGTATAAGCCGCACCTGTCTATAAGCCGCGGGTGGCCATATTGTGTAACATATTTACATAGAAAGACGGTACACAGGCAGCCGTGAGAAAAATCTTTATATAAGCCGCTTCATGAAATAAGCCGCAGAGTTAAAAGCGTGTGACAAAAGCCGCGGTTTATAGTCTGGAAATTACGGTACTTGTATTTGTTTCATTTCAAGCACAAAAAAAAGGTGCTCAGATTTCCCCAGAGTCAGCGGCATGTTACCCCAGTTTTGAATTGATCTCGTGTTGATGGCCAGATTTAAAAAACAACAACAAAATCAGATAAAAAAAAAATGCAGATGCTGATATTTGTTAAACGACAAATATCAGTGCCGGTAATCGTCCCAGCCGATAATCCGTCCATCCATCCATTTTCCGAGCTGCTAGCCCGCAATGCTCTTCTTTCCACCAGGCGAGATCGTGGACAGGGTTCCATGCGGTCTCAAGTTGCCGTCCAGGCTGTGCCCCAACGGCACCACGTGTCGGGACGGCTGGATCGGGCCCAACTACGGCATCACGCAGTTTGACAACATCCTGTTCGCCGTACTCACCGTCTTCCAGTGCATCACCATGGAAGGCTGGACCGAGATGCTCTACTACGTGAGTCCGTCCTGCTGCCACCACGGCAAAAGTCAGCGGCGTCAAATGGAGGCAAAGGACAACCGTCTGCGACGCTGCCGCCTGTTTTGGCTTTATTTTTGCGTCGCAGAAGGCCGCGATTCATGAAGGGTCAGTGGCATCGTGATGTTTGTTGGACCGGGAAGTCGTTCTTTCCAAGCAGCGTCCTCTCGACATCGTCATGAGCTGGTCTCTTTTTGTCGGCCTCCCTGGCTCCTCTTTCTCTATTCTGGTCCGTCTGGATCTATTTTTAACGTCCGCTCTGAGGGATGAAGATTGACCTGCGGCCGATGAAAGTTTAATGGCACTCGGCCCTCCAGGAGGCTACACTTGAGAGTCTCGCTCGGGTCAGAACGGGAAAAAAACCGACCCATTTTTTTGACCGATTGACATATTTATTAGGCTTTTGATTCCACCGAGTAAGATGTCGAGCAGTCGGCGCGCGACCTCATTCCGCACTCGATGGGGGGGAAAAGTGGTTCCCGGTCGCTCGGAAGTCCGAAACAGTCCATTCTAGGAGGCTTGTTTACATTTCTAAGACAGGTGGAAGGATAATAGCAGAAAGATATTGGCCCGTTTTTATTCAGGATTTGTTTTGTCAGGACCGTTGCAGGTTTTTTCTGTAAAGGAACAAGCAGATGTTAGCTTGTAGGCTAAGAATCAAAAGAATTTTAAAAATCTTGTATATTATGACCGCAGTTTAATATATATTTTTGGGCAGACACAAGTAATACATTAATCGGCATCACAATAAACAATATTAGATTTATGATTTGACATTTTGGGGGTTTTGGGGTTTAGGCTTATGCTAAAATTAATGTGTATGCGCGTGTATCATTGTTATTATGCTTTTCGTTTTTTCCAGATTGAAGCCTTTGGGATTTGATTTGAAATTGCATTGCAATGTTAATTTGGATTTGCTTAGTTGATCGGCCCTAGCGCACACCAAAACAAAACATTTGGGTAAAAAAAACCAACAAAAAAAACAGTCAAAAATGGACAAATCCTTTTATTGAACCAACTTGGCATCCAACCAAAATTGGGTAGCTTTGTGTCAACAAGAATGGCTTGTCTTCCATGTAACCCAAGTTTTTAAGGCAAATTTAGTGTGTATATTTTTTTTAATATATAATATATTTTTTAATATAATATATTTAATATATATATATTTTTTTAATCCTGTTTTTCGAGTGTGTATGTGCGATCTCTCAACATCTGCTCTGTTTGTGTACGTTGGTGTTAGAGTAACGACGTGGAGGGCAGCGCGTGGAACTGGATGTACTACATCCCGCTCATCATCATCGGCTCCTTCTTCATGCTCAACCTGGTGCTGGGCGTTCTCTCTGGGTACGCCTTTCCTTTTTTCTAGAGAAAATTGATGGACCGTATTTTCCGTACTAAACGGCGCACTTAAAAGCCTTCCGTTTTCTTAAAAGCTCACAGCGCGCCCTTAAAATCTGATGCACCTTGTTTATGGTTATTACGGTAATATGTCAACCCCAAAATGGCTCTCCTTGCTCGAGACATGCTCACAACGCAGAGTTCAAAATTAAGGCGATCGGGTTACGCAGTTGAACACGGAAATATAGCGATATATATAGCAATGTTAGCGAGTCAAAGTTAGAATTTGCTCTTGATTAAGTGAATTGTGTCGCTGCCTTTTTCAATAAGTTTTACTGACATCTGATCATTCTGTTTGCGTTTCCTTGAGCGTAGCTCCATCTTGTGGAGTCATTGTAGATGGCGTCTTATAATGCCCAATGTATGAAAAAAATGACGCCTCATAATCCAGTGCGCCTTTTAGTGTGGTAAATACGGTAGTTGTTGCGGGCTAACATGTCCTTCTGCCGCCGGCGCGTCCAGCGAGTTTGCCAAAGAGCGAGAGCGCGTGGAGAACCGCAGCGAGTTCCTCAAGCTCCGGCGACAGCAGCAAATCGAACGCGAGCTCAACGGCTACCTGGAGTGGATCTGCAAAGCAGGTGAGCGGCGCGCTATACTTTGTAGAAAACCCGACGCGCGGCACGATCTTGACACCGACGTCTCTTTGGTCGCCTGCAGAGGAGGTGATCCTGGCAGAGGAGGACGGCGCGGGAAACTTTGACGGTGACCCCCCCGGTCTCTCTATTCCGCCGCACGTGAGAGGCCACTATGTGAACAACTGCGCTGTTATCGTCACGCCAGGTTCCCGGCGACGGCCGACCATGAAGTCGAAGAGCAACAAGACGGAGCTGCTCAACACGGAGGAAGGTGAGGGCGGCATGCGAGATGAAACTTTTGACGTGACATGTTAGGGCGACGTTGGCTGTACTACGCGGCGTATGATGGCAACCCGTTCACGTTACATCGTAATGGTATTTTGTTTTTCGCTGCGACCCAGCTGCACGCTGATGCTACACGACAAGCTGACAGTGAAAACACATTCAGGCTACATCGCAACAACATGTTCATACGACGCCAAAGCGGTCTGTTTACGTTGCACCATACTATTCACACTATATCCTAAAAGTAAATAAACAAAAGAAAATGATTGATTGTTTTCCAAACTTACTCGTTGGGTAGCTGTGGTTGTGGAGCAGTTTGGGTTACTTTTACCCAAATTTGGGCTAATTATTTTGACCCAGCAGATTGAGTTGAAATTTGCATTTTAGAAGCCGAAAGAGCTGAAGCTAGTCGAGATTATGGAAACATTTTTTGTGTGCCTATGTGTACTGAAATTTTAAGTAAATTTCATGTAGGATTCTCCGAAATTTTTGCTGGTGAGGGAACGACTCAGGGGCTAACACCACTTGATCTGGCTTCAAATCCCGGTCAGAAATCTGACTAATGCTAAATAGTCCAGGATTAAATTAGCATGATCTTGAACCACAGTTAGTCGCGCTTTTGCTTTTACTCTTCACGATGGATACTTTTGACTCCCATCTTGACCCAACACGGCGGGTGTAAATAACCCAACACGGGCTCGGTACCTCTCGGACTGAAGGTTGGGGGGGGTGAGCTATTTCAGCCAACTTGGGCTCCTTGAGATCGGGCAGTTTTGAAGCATGTCGGGCAGGATTGGAAGACTAACGCAAGCGGCGGCCCGCCCGGGTCAGGCTTCGCCCGCTCCAGCATCAAGAGCGGCAAAGATGGCTCCAGCTACAGCAAGAAGGAGAAACGGCTGCGCTTCTTCATCCGCAAGATGGTCAAGACGCAGGCCTTCTACTGGACCGTCCTGTGCCTGGTGGGCCTCAACACCATGTGCGTGGCGGCCGTGCACTACGACCAGCCCGAGCTGCTCTCCGACTTCCTGTGTGAGTGTTGCCGGACCGAATTGCTGTCCTCACTTGCGTTTCCCGCCATCGTCGGCTTTTCTTCAGCATCCATTTGTGGTCCGTGATGATGCTCTAGCTCAGGAAAGTCAGAAAAATGTATTTTTTCCTCATCTTCTCTGTGCAGTCTATGCGGAATTTATTTTCCTGGGTTTGTTCATGTCCGAGATGCTGATCAAGATGTACGGCCTTGGCATTCAGCCCTACTTCCACTCCTCCTTCAACTGCTTTGATTGTGTGGTGAGAGCACACGTTAATGTGCGCTAATGCGCTAATGCTAGCGCCCTTTCGCTGACGCTAATGCGCGCAAAGCGCTCGCGCGCTCATTGCAAGTGTTTGCTTGTGTTCGAAGGTGATCATGGGCAGCATCTTCGAGGTGATTTGGGCCACCATCAAGCCCGGCACGTCTTTCGGGATCAGCGTCTTGCGGGCGCTGAGGCTTCTGAGAATCTTCAAGGTCACCAAGTGAGTGGACGCGTCACACGGTCTGGCACTCAAAGTCGGTTTTTTCCTTCTTGCGAGCAGAGGTTTTCGCGTTAGCAGAAGGTGCCGGTTCCATCAACATGTTCTGGTGGCATGAAAAGGGTTGTGCGGCCGGTGGTTTTGCTCAGGTACTGGGCTCCTCTGCGCAACCTGGTGGTGTCCCTGCTCAACTCTATGAAGTCCATCGTCAGCTTGCTCTTCCTCCTCTTCCTCTTCATCGTGGTCTTCGCCCTGCTGGGCATGCAGCTCTTCGGCGGCCAGTCAGTCAACGCTCGCGCAGCCTCGCTCGGCAAGGCTTGGCCCGACTTTGCTCATTGCCTTGCCCTTGCGTTCTTCCATCCCAGGTTCAACTTTGAGGACGGAACGCCGCCCACCAACTTTGACACTTTTGCGGCGGCCATCATGACGGTGTTTCAGGTAGTCAGCTGTTGATTTTTAACTGGTTCACTGCCGCTGAGGTTTCCCCTCGTCAACTGGAATGCAGCCGTTCACTACCACAGACGAACATATTCGTCAAGCTGGTCTGTGAAAGTCAAGCGTCTGTAGAAGAGCAGCGAGCACAGCTTTGGAGTAGAAAATCGAGTTGTTGTTTTGTTTCTTCACTCCAGTGTAAAAATATGTCTTCTCTTTCCGTCGGGCTCTGTGCAACGAATGCTTGACTTTGACGTAGTTATTTTTGCCATGACCGGCAACCATCGCCCCAACTGGCCCAGCATAATTTAGCTGTGAAATTCACGGAAGAACTTGTTCGAGAGAGTGGTTAATTCATTTTGTCTTTGCTCGTGAACTAAAATGGGTTAACTAAAGTTTGGTTAACTCTTTTTCTGGTGCAAGAAGCGAGTCTAGTCTTTTTGTGTGTGTTGAGAAGATCCTGACGGGAGAGGACTGGAACATGGTCATGTACAACGGTATCGAGTCTCAAGGGGGCGTCAACGACAAGGGCATGATCTTCTCCATTTTCTTCATTGTCCTCACCCTCTTCGGCAACTGTATCCTTTGACATGAGCCCTCACACCGGCCTGTGTCGCCGCCTCCCACATTCATTTATTTGTGTACGATTGCAAATGGAAAGAAATCTTTTTTTAGGATTTCATATCCCTAACTTGGTCCACCTCAGACACGCTGCTCAATGTCTTCTTGGCCATCGCCGTGGACAACCTTGCCAACGCCCAGGAGCTCACCAAGGTCAATCAAAGTCAACGACGTCTCCAAAATGGTCTTTGTGGACAGAAAGCATCACAAGTTGTCTTGAAAATCATTCTCGTGACAGGATGAGGAGGAACAAGAGGAGGCGGCCAATCAGAAGACGGCGCTGCAGAAGGCCAAGGAGGTGGCCGAGGTCAGCCCGCTTTCGGCCGCCAATCTCTCCATTGCCGCGTGAGTAGACAACTGCAACGTGTCCTCTGTTTATTCCTGACACGCTAGTAGTACTTTTCTCCCTAAAAGTTCATTGCATGTTGGGTTCTGAAAAAAAACAAAGACACTTATATGTTGTGTATGAAAACAACCACATAGCCTCTGCTAGCTTGCTGCTATCACAAAATGAGAATCGCCATTGATGGGCTAACGGATAGCATCTCTGTGTAGTGTTTTTTTTCCTATCAAGCTGCTCATATTTGAACCCCAACGGTGAAGTAACCGATGTACAGCATGTAAAGTCAGTAAATCTTTTTGTGTGCCCGCCCTTTGCGCAGTAAGGAGCAGCAAAAGAATCACGCCAAGGCAGGCGGCAAGTCGGTGTGGGAGCAGCGTACCAGCGAGATCCGCCGGCAGAACCTGATGACCAGCCGAGAGGCGCTCTACAACGAGCTGGAGCAGGACGACTGGAAGGTGGGAGGCGAGGGGGAGGAGGTGAGGACTACCGTAACACTTCTCATGTGCGCTCGCTCCGCAATGCTGTGTTCGAGGGAAAGCACCTGGCTTACTTGGCCCACCTCGACGACAGCATTGCAGATGATCTCATGATATTACCTGGAGACGGCCTTTTAATGTCACTACAAAAAGTAGTCCACTGTAGCTTAAGCAGTGACCTGCTTTTAAAAAAAAGTTCCACCTTTTCTGGGTCACGAATACGTTTGGCGTGATGTCCCTTGAACGTCACGCCAGCCAACTGTCACGGCACTCGCTAGCTTCCAAATGTTAAATGGCAAGCCGCCTGCTTGGGAGCTCTGCATTATTAAAGTAGGACACATCAGAAGGTGGGCGGGGGACGAGTGTCACGCACTGATCAGAAATCCACTGGATTAAACTAAACATTTTCTGACATTTTGTTTGTCTGCAAAAACCCCTAAGGAGCTAAAATAGTGTGTGGGTGGATATATATATATGTATATATATATATATATATATATATATATATATATATATATATATTTATATATATATATATATATATATATATATATATCATATATATATATATATATTTTTATATATATATATATGCGCCTTGTGTATGGGTGTATGGTCATTACGGTAATATGTCGACCCCAAGATGGCTCCTTCCTTGAGACATGCTTACAATGTTATAACTTGCTGTTGGTTCAGTGAACTGTGTCGCAGCATTATTAAATAAGTTTTAGTTGCAGCTCCGTAAAAAAAGAGAGCTGTGGTGTTGTTTTTTTAAAACCCACACTTTAAGAATGTTTTTCACAGTCTTAACAAATACAGGGACGTCTTTGTCCATCTCCGTGCCTTCTCTTCTTCCGTTCGACTCGAGAGGCATACATGACCGCCTCGGAAAAACTTAAATGAACGATTCCTTCATTGAAACTACGAAAATGGAAAATAATGCATCAAAACAGAAAATCAAGCGAGGAAATCACAAAATAAATTCTATAGCCCCCCCTACAGAATTTATTTTGCGATTTCCTCGTTTGTGAATACAGTACACACGAAAAGAATAAACAACAAACAGTCCAGTCTCCTACAATTTACTAACATCTGATCGTTCTGTTGCAGCTGTGCTCAAGGAAATGCCAAAATAAATTCTGTCGGGGGGCTATAGAATTAATTTTGTGATTTTCTGTTTTGATGCATTACTGTATTTTCAATTTTCGTAGTTTCATTGAAGTAATCGTTAATTTACGTTTTTTGGAGGCGGTCATGGACGCCTCTCGAGTCCAATGAAGGGCTGTAGCTGCAGGGGCATGCATTTCCGTGACAGTCCATCTGGCTCCTTCTCCTTTACCGGGCTTCTCTTGCCTGAGGCATTCACGAAGCAAGTCCTATAAACATATAGATCGAGTGGTAGATATACAGTATAATGTGTGGGGTCTGTAACAGACAAAAAAAAAAAACAATCCAAACTCATTGTGTCAACCAGGCCTGAGTTCATCTGGTTCCCACTGCACCCTCTAATCCCATCTGGGACTCTCTCTTCCAGGTTTCGTTCGCACGGAAAGGCCGTGGCGACATGAAGACCCACTTGGACCGTCCCCTGGTGGTCAACCCCCAGGACAACCGCAACAACAATACCAACAAGACTCCCCCCGGCCAGCTGCCCCTGGACCAGGAATACCGGCAGCAGGACCTGGATCACACCCACCGCACCACCCACCACCACCATCACCACCATCACCACCACCATCGCCACCACCATCGCCACCAGAGGGCTGACGCATCGAATCGCCTGGTCAGGAGCAACCGGCGGCGGCCGACGACGCGGGCCAAGAGGCCGGCAACCAGGAAGGGCAGCAGCCGGAGGAAAGGCACGGCCACAGGAGCCACCGGGGGCACCGACACCGGAACCGGGCGGGTCGCGAAGCTTGCAGCGCGTCCCCTCATCACGCCGGCACCACTGAGGACAACAATGAGCAGCGCAGGGCCAGGCATCACTGCAAGGCCGCCAGGGAGGGCGAGCCCGGCAGGAGGCACAAGTCCAAGGGAGCCGAAGCGGACGGAGACAAGGGCGAAGACGGGGAGTGTCGCAAGACTCGACGACATCGTCATGGCAACCCGGATAGAAGCAGAGGACATCGCTCCAGAAAGTCAATGTACCGACATTTTATTGTTTCCGATTGGCGAGATGCAAGTCTTTTGACTGGATGATTGTTGGAAAAAAGCTTGTGCTTGGCCGGATGGCTGTGGCTGGGGCTTGTGTTTGGTTAGATGCTAGCAAGCAAGGCCTGATGGTCAGACTTTGGATTAGCTAGAGGGGGTAAGGGGGGCTTTGAATATCATTGTCTTATGTTGTAACGCGTTCTTGTGTTAATTCTGGAAGAAAATCTTTGGCCAAATTTCAAAATATAAGCATAAATATAAGTGCGCCCTCCAGTGGCCACAATTAGCAACAACAGTTACCTTTCGTGAAAAACGGTTCTGGCCCTTGGTCCAGATAATAAAACCGAGGTTATTGATCGGACAGATTGTAACATGTATTGTAGATTGTCGCCTTTGATAGAATGCTGGGTGGTTCAGTTGATTGTTGATGGTCGTAACAAAGCTTTCGATTGGCTGAATTCTTCATTGAAAGGTCTCAGCTACTGCTTGTGAGGGTTAAAAACAAGACTTGTAATTGACTTGGTCTGGTTGGTAGCAGGTGAGGCTTACTCCTCCTCTTCCTCCTCCTCCCACCTCCTTCCTCCTTGGACCAGGGAGCACCAAGGCGCCGGTCCCAGCCTGTCCACCGTGCGACCCATCCAGCAACGCGACGAGGACCTGGACAACTTGCGCAACAACAGCAAGCTGGCCAGTCGGCCGTATGACCTGCCGCCGCCTGACGAGCCGGAGCACGTCAACAACCTGCTCAATTGCTGCGACGCCGACACCCACACTCTCCTGCGCAGCATGGACAGCCTGATCCTGAGCAGCATGGCCAAACCGGACTATACCAGCATTGACATGCCGCCCGTCTACCCTTACCCGTCAACCAACGCCATCCTGCAAGGTGTGAGCACTTTTGTTTTTCAGCTCGACAGAACCGGGGTCCATACGAACTTCTGGTCTTTTCCCCAGTGAACAAGAACGCAAACACGGACCAGAAGAAGGAGGAGAAGAAGGAGAACGGTAACGACGACGGCGACGATGACGGACCCAAGCCCATGCCGCCTTTCAGCTCTTGCTTCATCTTGTCGACCACCAACCCGTGAGTAACCCGAGCCCAAAACGTCGTCTCGTCAAGACCTTGCCGTTCTTCACGCTACGGAGTCGTTTGGTGTTCCAGCTTCAGGAGGTGCTGCCACTACATCCTCACCCTGAAATACTTTGAGTTTAGCATCCTGTCCGTCATCGCCATGAGTAGCATTGCACTCGCAGCGGAAGACCCGGTGTCGCCGGACTCGCCACAAAATAACGTAAGAAGCTCGGCGTAGCGTATTTAAAATTTCCTGATCTCCGGTGCTTTGTTGTGCTTCTCTGCTGATGACTGTACTTCCTTCACCTCATCCTCAGGTGTTGCGCTACTTTGACTATGTCTTCACTGGCGTCTTCACTTTTGAAATGCTCATCAAGGTATAATGATGTCACCAGTTCTTGTTCTACATTTGATGTCAAATATAAAATGTTTTTTTTTCTTAAGTAGACTCATGTCTTTCAACCTGATCTTAAATCAGAGCGTTCATGATAGATAATTGAAGCTTCAAATTCCCTTCCTGAACCAGTTGTATTATTTTGACTCCCCTAGATGGCACTCTTGGTTAAAATTAACAGGTTGAAGAAACGGCCAGTCACTGTGCTCTCAGCCTAATTTTGAACAGAGAGTGACATCCAGAGGAGTCAAAAAATAGAACTGGTTCGTGAAGCAAATTTGACGCTTCATTTTCCCATCACTACCTACGTCCCTTATTGCTTAAAGACTTCATATAGACATGAGTCCTTTTTGATGCAGGTAGTAGAGCTTTGCGAATTCTCCCAGCCAAAGAAAAATAGAATAGATTCAAACCAAGCAGAATAAATGACAAGACTTCCAGACATATTGTAAGGTATTACAATACTCTACCTCAGGATGCATTTTTAAGTCGCCTTATTTCCAGTCCCCAATTAGGTAAATGTCCACAATCATAATTAGCATCAATGGCTAACATGGTGTTGTCATGACGACTGACATGCTCCGTGTGGTCCAGATGGTGGTGCTGGGCCTGTTCCTCCATCAAGGCTCCTACTTCCGTGACCTGTGGAACATTCTGGACTTTATAGTGGTTAGTGGTGCTCTGGTGGCCTTCGCCTTCACGTAAGTCACTTCGTCCTCCTCCGTCGTCATCTTCACCCGCAACACACCTCGGCCTCATTCGTCCGCAGAAAGACTCTTGTTTCTGGTCGCTCGAAAGGCCTGGACAATGTTGATGCCTTCGTGAAGCAGATCACAGCACTGATCCACTTCCTCTTTGAAACGCTCTTCTCTCTATACTCTCCTCATCGTGAACATTGTATCAGCTGGTCTTTCTCTGCGTTCACCACCGCCATCATTCATTATTTCATGTCGATCACGCAGGCCTCTGCCAAGGTGGTGGTGATGGACACTCGACAACTGCCAAACACTTCAACGGTGAAGAAAAAAAAATTAGCTTTCCCGATCCGAACCATATCGTTTTCTATTTGCAAATGAAACCCAGGCGGATGCACGCGCCTTGGCAGAGGTCATCAACTTTTTGTTTCACCTTGGAGACCCTTCACGGGAAGCCTTAAGCCTGTTCTGCACTGTTCTACAGTTTTTGCGTCTGCTGTACTGCATCATTAGTTATGCTTTTCAGAATCAGAATCAGAATCAGAATCATCTTTATTGGCCAAGTATGTAGAACACACAAGGAATTTGTCTCCGGTATAACACGCTGCATTAGTATCATCATAAACAAGAACATGACAAATAAGTATGGAAGGACATTTATGGTTTTAATGCTACCGCACTGTATTTTTTAGAGGGGATAAAAATGGAATTGGGTGTTTTTAAATAGTGAAATCTTTCAAGTCTTCTTCCGTGCAATTTTAAAGGAATTATAATTTTGATTTTCTCCACAGTGAGAAAAAATGGACTTTTGCGGCATTTGCTGGTTGGAGGGTGTTGAACAGGCTTTCATGTTGTCACCATTCAATTTCAACTTTGAGTTTCATTGAGAAGACCTTAAGACCTTCAGGGTCCTAAAAGGGCCCCCTGAGGAGTCCCCAATCACCACCATCCACATCCAGCTTGACCCCAAAGTCATCTGAATGTCACTCTTCCTGTAAGTGTCTAATCTTTTGGAACTCACTCTCCAAATTGTCTCCCCCAACGCCGCTACGATTTTCCCGCCAAGCAGGCCGTGAGTCATCCCGTTCTCGCTTTTTTTTTACATTTCTTGACATCACGTGACATGACTACTTCACCATTAGGACCCTCCCACTTCCTACTCATTAGAATGTCCTGAAATCGCACTTTTTTCTCCAGATGTGCACCAATACGTTGTCATCTTTGGCCCAAATTTCAAGAAAAAAAATATACCAACTCATTCTTTGGACAAAATAAAAGGTGCTTTCGACCCGTTTGAAAAATTAAAAGCTGTGCTTTGGTCTCCTGCGACCTCCTTTTCCACCTCCTCCTCCTCTCTTGCTTCTTTCCTCCTTTCTCACTCTCTCTCTCTCTGTGTCACACACACACAGGCACACTCACACAGGCACATGCACGAGCGTTGCACAACAGGTTTTCAGCATGGTCAGCGTGCAATGTCGAGCGGCAAGTTTGCAGACCCTCACCACCCTTCATCTAAACGCTGAATGTTCCATTTTGATGACAGGACTGCATGGCGAGTGTGGGTGCCCGCGAGCGCGTTTGTTTCGGGGCTCGCGATTCAGGAGCCCCGCGTTTCTTTCGCGCCTCCCCAGCCCTGACGTGCTGGTGTAACATCTCGGGAGACGATTGGCGATCTAATGAGGGCAATTTATGCTCTCATATTGATTTGCCGTCATGACATACGAGCGAGGCGGAAGCCACGCGGCCGCGCAAGAAGCCCCTTTTTAGTCACACCTGTGTGTTGTGTTCATCGCGACCTGCGGGATAGTTTCATCAACAAAATATGATTAGAATGGGTGTGGAAAATATGGTCGCTTAGCATAAACTGCTCAAGTGAAATTATTAAAGACGGATTTTCAGTTCCTTTTTTTTTTTTTTTAATTGTTGAATGCGTCATTTTTTTATTGTATGAAGTTTTATGTGTTTTGTGGTGTTAATTATTCATTTATTCTCTTCTGTTTGTTTTCATTTCCATAGTTGTTGATTTTATTTGGTAATGTTGACAGTATTTTTGTTCAGTTTTATGTTTAGTTTAAATGATTCCTCTATTTCATCCATCCATCCATCCATTTTCTACCGCTTATCCGGGGTCGGGTCGCGGGGGCAGCAGCTTTAGGAGGGAAGCCCAGACTTCCCTCTCCCCAGCCACTTCTTCGAGCTCTTCCTGGCGGATCCCGAGGCGTTCCCAGGCCAGCTGGGTAACATAGTCTCTCCAGCGTGTCCTGGGTCGTCCCCGGGGTCTCCTGCCAGTGGGACATGCCCGGAACACCTCACCAGGGAGGCATCCAGGAGGCATCCTAATTAGATGCCCGAGCCACCTCATCTGGCTCCTCTCGATGTGGAGGAGAAGCGGCTCTACTCTGAGCCCCTCCCGGATGACCGAGCTTCTCACCTTACACCCTGCGGAGAAAACTCATTTCGGCCGCTTGTATCCGGGATCTCGTTCTTTCGGTCACGACCCATAGCTCGTGACCATAGATGAGGGTTGGGACGTAGATCGACCGGTAAATTGAGAGCTTCGCCCTTTGGCTCAGCTCCTTCTTTACCACGACAGACCGATACAGCGTCCGCATCACAGCAGACGCTGCACCGATCCGCCTGTCGATCTCTCGCTCCCTTCTGCCCTCACTCGTGAACAAGACCCCAAGATACTTAAACTCCTCCACTTGGGGCAAGATCTCCTCCCGACCGGAGAGGGCACTCCACCCTTTTCCGACTGAGGACCATGGTTTCAGATTTGGAGGTGCTGATCCCCATCCCAACCGCTTCACACTCGGCTGCGAAACGCTCCAGTGAGAGTTGGAGAGCCCTGCTTGAAGGAGCCAACAGTACTACATCATCTGCAAAAAGCAGAGATGCAATACTGAAGCCACCAAAGCGGACCCCCTCAGCGCTTCGGCTGCGCCTGAAATTCTGTCCATAAAGGTGATGAACAGAATCGCGACAAAGGGCAGCCTTGGCGGAGTCCAACCCTCACTGGAAACGATTCCGACTTATTGCCGGCAATGCGAACCAAACTCTGACATCGGCAGTATAGGGACCGGACAGCCCGTATCAGGGGCTCGGTACCCCATACTCCAAGCACCCCACAGAACTCCCGAGGACACGGTCAAACGCCTTCTCCAAGTCCACAAAACACATGTAGACTGGTTGGGCGAATTCCCACGTACCCTCGAGGACCCTGCTAAGGGTGTAGAGCTGGTCCAATGTTCCACGGCCGGGACGAAACCACACTGCTCCTCCTCAATCTGAGGCTCGACTTCCCGACGGACCCTCCTCTCGAGCACCCCTGAATAGACCTTACCAGGAGGCTGAGGAGTGTGATTCCTCTGTAGTTGGAACACACCCTCTGGTCCCCCTTTTAAAAGAGGACCACCACCCCGGTCTGCCAATCCAGAGGCACTCTCCCGATGACCACGCGATGCTGCAGAGGCGTGTCAACCAGGACAGCCCCACAACATCCAGAGCCTTGAGGAACTCCGGGCGGATCTCATCCACCCCTGGGGCCTTGCCACCGAGGAGCTTTTAACCACATCGGTGACTTCAACCACAGAGATAGGAGAGCCCACCTCAGAGTCCCCAGACTCTGCTTCCTCCAAGGAAGGCGTGCTGGTGGAGTTGAGGAGGTCTTGAAGTACCCTGCCCACGGTTCACAACGTCCCGAGTCGAAGTCAGTAGCGCTCCATCCCCACTGTACACAGTGTTAGTGGTGCACTGCTTCCCCCTCCTGAGACGTCGAATGGTGGACCAGAATTTCCTCGAAGCCGTCCGGAAGTCGGCTTCCATGGCCTCACCGAACTCTTCCCACGCCCGGTTTTTGCCTCAGCGACCACTGAAGCTGCGTTCCGCTTAGCCAGTCGATACCCGTCAGCTGCCTCTGGGGACCCACAGGCCATAAAGGCCCGATAGGACTCCTTCTTCAGCTTGACGGCATCCCTTACCGCTGGTGTCCACCAGCGGTACGAGGTTGCCGCCACGACAGGCACCAACCACCTTACGGCCACAACTCAGATCGGCCGCCTCAACAATAGAGGTGCGGAACATGGTCCATTCGGACTCAATGTCCCCCGCATCCCCCGGGACATGGGAAAAGCTCTGCCGGAGGTGGGAGTTGAAACTCTTTCTGACAGGGGATTGCGCCAGACGCTCCCAGCAAACCCTCACAATACGTTTGGGTCTGCCAGGACGGACCGGCGTCTTCCCCCACCATCGGAGCCTACTCACCACCAGGTGGTGATCAGTTGACAGCTCCGCCCCTCTTTTCACCCGAGTGTCCAAAACATCCTCTATTGTGTCCTCTATTTCATTTTGATTTTATTTGTACCCTTATTTTAGAGTGTTTTATTTTATGATCTTTGAACATTTTTGACTGTGTTGTATTTCATTTGTGCCTATTTTTTTCTGTTACGCCTTTTTCATTTAGATTTTTTTACATTTCATTTTTTAAAATCATTATTTCATTTTTAATATGTTTGATTTCATTTTATCGTTTTTTTCTTTCATTTTTATGGTGCATTTATGAATGAATATTTTGTTTTTATTTTTATTTTGAATTTTTGTAGGCATATTCAATTTTTACATTTGTATTTTCTTTGTATACTTTTTAATATCTTTTTTTTTACATTTTCATTTAATCATCTGTATTTTATTATTCTTTTCATCTTTTGGCCGTGCTTCCACACTCGCTGTCCTCCTCCTGATTGTGTGTCGCTGTCGTGCCCGATGTCGCTTTCAAAACTTTGCCTCTCTCTCGTCTGTTGTGTGGCATTTTGTGTCCTCCTCTTCTTCTCCCTCCGCCGCTCTCTACCCGTCACCGCAGGAGCAGCACCCGGTAAAGTTCTCCCCGTCCTCCTGCAGAGCCGGAACACTGTGGCTTCTCGCTCTTTCTTTCTTTGTTCTTCTGCGTGTCGTCCTGTCGCCTCATCCTTGCCATCACGCCACATTGATGGATTTGTGTGAAAAGCAACATTTTGTCCCTTCAAAAAATCAAATCGGACAGACCGCCACCCTGAGTGCCTCAGTTTTGCATCCACATTGGCAAAGTCATGCGATGCTGCACATGTATCGCATGACCGCCGAGGTCCCGCACGGCCCCCGTTTCCCGCCTTCGGTGGCGGCGAGCGGACGCTTTGTGTTTGCTCACAGAAGAACTTTTTTGATATCTGAAAAAAGCGAAAAAGAAAGAAAGAGGTTTGCCTGGGCACTCTGCCGGGAGATGCCTGTGGACATGGAATGATGATGATGACGACGATGATGATGATGTCCATGAAATCCCCCCGAGACGTCTGTGGTTTCATGTTTGACTCAAATTTGAAGCGCTGTTTTTGTTTGCAAATGGCCGGCGGTCACCTTCTCGTTGTTCCCCGGCTGGCCTGCAGGGGGAGCAGTAAGGGCAAAGACATCAGCACCATCAAGTCGCTGCGAGTGCTGCGGGTTCTGCGTCCTCTCAAGACTATCAAGAGACTCCCCAAGCTCAAGGTAACGATGAGACGAGATCGCAAGATCAATTTCATGAAAACTGATTGAATCGACATTTTCGGGAACAAAAGTCAAATAAAATCAACTGCTTTTTCAAAGCGATATTGAAGGAAAACTTTTTGGGGGTTGTTGATAAAGTGAACTAAAATAATAGCGAAAAGGAAAATGATGGACCATGTTCATCTTTGTCAATACATTTCGGACGTGAGCTTTCGGGGTTTATTTTGCCATATAAATTTCTTATTTTCAGTATTCTAGCACTATAAGGCTATTGTAGTTTTTGTTTTTTGACTTGTTACAAAATACTTTTTTCGAATTCTGAAATATTCAGTTGCATATGATAAGAACACAAACAACAACAATAAACATTGATAATGGGTTTATTTCGAATAAACAAATGCCACAAACATGTAAATAATTCAGGCATACAAGATTTGCTGAGAAATAGGTTCTTATTACATCCCATGGTTCAGTCTTTGAGTTCATAAATTCTCTCTCGACTCTGCTTGCAATGATGCAAGGCTCTCTCAAAGTCAACTTATTATCGCAAAAAACTATCCAACTTTAGCTGCTTCTCTAAACTTTCGCAACACTTGTTTTAACGACTTGGCAATCGTCTGCTTTCCATGAACATCTCGCCAACTTTTGCAATTCATTGGTCAAACTGTCGATGCTGGGAAAAATATTTACCGTAGTTTTCTTTGGGGGGAAAATTATGGAACTGTGCGTCTAGGATGCGGGACGCAGAGGTAATGAGATGGCTGATTATGTGTATACAGTGTCTGTGTGTGTATACTGTAGATGTATAAAACTGTATATGACTATTTTTATATTTGTATTTATCGGCATATGCACACACACACACAAACACACACCCGTTTCTTCCCTCTGTGTAGGCCGTGTTTGACTGCGTGGTGAATTCTCTGAAGAACGTCCTGAACATTTTGATCGTCTACATGCTGTTCATGTTCATCTTCGCCGTGGTGGCCGTGCAGCTGTTCAAGGGTCGCTTCTTCTATTGCACCGACGTTTCCAAAGAGTTTGAGCGCGACTGCAGGTGGGAACGAAACCCCCGAGCGGGCGTCTCTCGCGGTGCGATGACAGCCGCCCGCCCGTGCTCATGTTGATGTGGCGTCCCGTGCAGGGGCGAGTTTCTCATGTATGACAGGGATGAGGTTCGAGCGCAGAAGCGCGAGTGGAAGAAGTACAATTTTCACTACGACAACGTGGCTTGGGCCCTGCTCACACTCTTCACTGTCTCCACTGGAGAAGGGTGGCCACAGTGAGTGCTCGCGCGCACACGCACACACACACACACACACACTATTACATTTACAATATTCATGCTGAGAATACAGTGGCCGGCTGGCTGGCCATCAAATAGGAAACAAGTTATCTCATAATAAAATGGATTAGAGCCCAAAACCTCTTCCCCAAAAAACCCTGCTTTCCTCCCGATATGTATTTTTCACAATAATAAATCTTCTTTTTTTTTTTTAATGAAAAAACGTTTTGAAAAAAAATCAGTGACTTTATGTTTGAAAACGTTATATTTTGAAAAAAAAAAACAGCTGGATATCAACATCTGCTAAAATTCCCAAAGAATGTTTACAATTTGAAGGCAAACATCTCTAAACGGGTACAGTTTTAACATCAGAAAAAAGCTGTAATTTTACGGAATAATCATTTTGGTAGGCTTCTGATCATTCCAAGGATGTGGACCATTTCTATTGGCTTAATTTGACAATCGACGAGTTGTTGATGAATCGTTGCACTTCTAACGCAAGGTTAAAGTGGTGTGAACATAAAGGAAAAAAATCTCTCCTCTTAACCATCGTAGCTTTGCACCAAGGTATTTGGCCTCATCCGATCCATTTTGAGAGGAGCTTGAATGGTCCGGGTGCGCCGCTTTGCGTGCAGGGTGTTGAAGGCCTCCGTGGACTCCACTTACGAGAACCAGGGCCCCAGCCCAGGCTACCGCATGGAGATGTCCATCTTTTACGTGGTGTACTTCGTGGTCTTCCCCTTCTTCTTCGTCAACATCTTCGTGGCCCTCATCATCATCACCTTCCAGGAGCAAGGCGATAAGATGATGGAGGACTACAGCCTGGAGAAGAACGAGGTGAGGACGAGTAACGGGCCCGGGGCCCGGCGCCGGCACGGCCGGCTTGACTGACGCCCGTTCTTCCCTGCAGAGGGCCTGCATCGATTTCGCCATCAATTCCAAGCCGCTGACGCGCCACATGCCCAAGAACAAGCTCAGCTTCCAGTATCGCATGTGGCAGTTTGTGGTGTCCACGCCCTTCGAGTACAGCATCATGGCACTCATCGCGCTCAACACCATCGTACTCATGATGAAGGTGAGGCCCCGCAACGCCGCCGACTAACAATTGCCATTTTGGTTTTGTCCCTTAATATTGCAATCGCGATTGAAAATACAATTGTTTTCTTGACGGTTCTTTTTTTTCCCCTCCACAAAAACAAGCAATGAATGAATCTGTGTTACCCCCCAAAAAAGAACAAATGCTGAATTTATTATACGTCAAAGTTTAGAATCCCGTTTAGTTGTGTGTTTGAAACAAACTCCTAGCCTTGCCTTTTCCACCCACTATCTGAATGCTATTGCTAAAAAGTATTGACGCCGTAGCGTGAGCACCCTTGAGGCGATGACGTGATCATAAATAACTCTTAACAACAGTAGACGACAATATAAAACTACCAGTAGTCAGATATTCTTTGTCCTCTGCAACGACCAATCAGTACGAGTGCCGTACTGATGAACTGAGAGGCGTTGAGACGTCTCAATGAGCACTATGTTCTGTATCTGTAAGTACAATATTACGGAGAGCTCTTTTGGTTGTTTTTGAGGCGAAAAGCTGGAACAAATTCATGGCATTTCCACTCCATTCTTTTTCATATCTGCCAAAAGTGCTGCTTGAGTTCACTTGAAACGACTTTGTGGTGCGAGGAAGCGATGCTCGGCTAACCTGCCCCCTGTGCCTGCAGTTTGACGGCGCCTCGGAAACGTACGACGATGTCCTGCAGAACCTCAATATCGTCTTCACCACTTTCTTCTTCTTGGAGTCCATCCTGAAGCTGGTCGCTTTTGGCCCTCTGGTGACCACACACACACACACACAGTGTCACAGACTCACCCAGTCTCACACACGCTCACATCGAGGCTCTCATCATTGATTCATGAGGCAGGTTTATTTTGGTAGACAGATCTGGAGCGTGTTCTCCATAGCCCCGAAAAACCCTGACGTGCGCACGCCAACTGTCATCCTCCTGCCGCCCCTCGTTTCCATGGCAACATGGGTCTTTGGACGACCGCTAACTTCCTCCTTTGTCCAAAACAGAATTTCTTCAGAGATGCCTGGAACATTTTTGACTTTGTCTCCGTGCTGGGGAGCATCACGGACATTTTGGTGACAAAATTAGGGGTAAGTGGGCTTAGGTCGCGCCAAAGCGACACCTGCGCCATCCTTGTGTTGTGGTTTTTGAGAATGCGAATGGTCATCGGTGGGGTTTTACAGAAGCATCAGTTTCTCATACGATTCACGTCTGTGTTGTTTTGAAATCCCTCTCTGGTGTCCACTCAGCAGCTGTTAGCTTAGCGGCTAATTCTTGCTAGCAAACAAGAACACTAACGGCTGTCAAACAAACCGAAAATAAACGCGCACAAACAAAATAAATATTGGAATGTTAACTCATTCACTCCCAAAGACGTTTTTATACGTCTTTTCAGACTTGCTTTAGAATTGGCTGGTACTGAATGAGTTAACGGAGCTGTTAACGCCAAAGCTAGCTTTACAGACGTCTGCCTTCGCTAATGCTAAGCTAACAGACAAGCCCGTGACTCCAAAGAGGGCCTTGAATTTCTGCTAACTTTTTGCCATAGTGACTTTTTGAGCCTTATAATGACTCACTCTTCTTCTTCTTGTCTTTCCAACATTTTCTTTAACTTCTCTGAAAAAAATCTATTCCATCCAATCCCCTCCGCCCCCCTTCCCCAAAAATGCACTATGAAACCTTTCATCCTGTTGTCTTTCATCCGCGTTGCTGATGATGATGATGATGATTTTGATGATGATGATGATGTCATGTTTGTCATGTGCCCATGCCCCAATCATGACACATGATGAATATACATTTATATATATATATACTTTATATATATATCTATCACTATGTATAAATATATATTTCCCCCCCACCCCCTTTCCCCAACTTCCTTCCCATTCATCCCTCGACATCATCGCACATGTAGATTCTGGTTGGTTTGTAATTTTATCTCTCGACGCTTCCTCTGCATCCTCATTGGTCGTGCTGACAAAGTCCCGCCCTCTCGCTGCCCCCCAAAAGCCGATCACCCAAACTTGGTGACCTTTGAACCCTTTGCATGCACCCCTGGATGAAATGGCACAATATTAATGATGAATCGAATCATTTTTATTATTATCAAAAAATTTTGTAGTATTATGAGGAAAGGGTATCAAAATTAGGGACATTACTAGAATGAAACCTCGATATGAGGAGACTCAGTAAAAAAACATAACGAGAATAACATCGCAAACGAATTTATGAGAATAAAAATTTTAAACTGTGCAAAAAAAGTCTAAATACCAGAACAGTTTCACAAAACAGTCTTGCACCAAAACAAAATCGCTCATCAATAAAAATCATAATCATTCATGATGTCACCAACTAGAAAAACTTCACACTCTGAGAAAATGGTTGAATGTTACGGGAAGAAGGTCGCAAACGAAAAAAAGGTCACATCGTTCGAAAAAAAAACGTAATACTTCGACAAAGCCTTGCATTAAACCAAAACAAAATCTCAAATAAAAAAGTCGTAACATTGTGAGGGAAAAGTTGCAAATTAGACATAAAAGTAAAAAATATTGCGTGAATAAAGCTTCGAACAACAAAAACGTCTCACAAAGTTAGCCGGCTAATTTATCACGAACCAAAACAAGTTGCAATACGACTTCAATAAAAGTTGTGACACTGTGGCGACAAGGTCTTCTACTCAAGATAAAATCTCACATCATAATTTATAAGGGGAAAAAGAATGAAAAGAATACGTCACAAACTAGAAAAAAGCATCACATGATGAGAAACAAAGTGACTCCCAAAAGTCTTTCGTTCGACATTTACTTTTACTTCTGAAACAATAAAAGTTGTTTTTTTTTTTTAATTGACTCTGCTCAGCATGGTCAGCAGCAAGCATCTTTTTGGGGAATGCTTGAATCCAAAATGCTGCATGCGGCTTGTGGTGAAGGCTGCTCGCTCCTCCTCTTCCTCTTCCTTCCTCCTCCTGGCCTTGCCTGTCAACCACACATCAGGGAGCTAATCATCCTAATTTGATTAGGATTTTTTTTTTTACCTCGCTAATGATCATGTCGTGTGAATGCTGACCGTGTCTGCAAAAGAGGGCGAAGGTGCCCCCTGGTGTCTGTGAGCGGCACTGCTGATGACATCAGGATATACACGTGCAACAGTATACAGTGGTACTTCTAATTACGAACGTCTCTTCATACCAAATGTTCAAGTTACGAAACGCCTCAATAGAAAAATATTGCTTCATGTTTCGAAAGACATTTCAAGATACGAAAGGTAAAAATAAGGTGTGGCTTGCTATTCGCAGCTCCGAGTTTCCTGAATGCAACATACTTCTAGCTGCTCTTCTCATTTATTGTGCAATAATCTAATTTGTTTCATGCATTTGTTATATGTTTTGATGCAGTTTACAAACTTTTCTAGTCTGTCAAGGAATTTCTTCCAGAACATATTCATTTCGTAAGCTGAGGTACCACTATATATGTTAAGTTTGACAGTAAATTTCAACCAGGAACCTGCAGCCGTTTTCTTGAACAATACATATGTGACGGTGGCGCATTTCCAAGGAGCGACTGCCACCGAATGGCCTCCCCCGTGCCGTGTCGCCCTGCCAATGGGCACGGCACGGGTGGCGTCTCCAGATGTTCCTTCCCACCTGCTTGCCTCCATCTTGTGTGGCCTGCTTGTCCCTCTGAGATCAGTGCATTTGCCCCCCAACCCTCCTGAAAAAAAATGCAGTCCCAGATTGGATGATGACCTTGATTTTGTTTTTCCGCCTCTTGTTCCTTCTGTGCTCTCTTTTGTCCTCTTGGAGTTCCCTCTCCTGACCCTCCCTCGCGTCCTCTTCTGGCTGTCTCTGCCCTGTTTGTTTTTTTTTCACGGCCCGGCTTTCACTTTCAGTTTGTTGAACGTCACGCGTGTTAGTGCACTGACTGGCATTGTTGTTGTTCTTCTTCTTCTTCTTCTTCTTCTCCAAGAACAATTTCATCAACTTGAGTGTTCTGCGCTTGTTCCGTGCCGCCCGCCTCATCAAGCTGCTGCGCCAAGGCGAGACCATTCGCATCCTGCTGTGGACCTTCGTGCAGTCCTTCAAGGTAAGCCTGCGCCGCGGCGGGCGACGGCGAACCCTCGGCCGGGCGTGACCGACACGTGTGGATCTGCTCGCAGGCGTTGCCGTACGTGTGCCTGCTCATCGCCATGCTCTTCTTCATTTATGCCATCATTGGCATGCAGGTGAGCGGATAATTGGATTGGATTGGATTTGGGGCTGCAAAAACAAACCCCCCCCCAAAAAGATAATTTTAGTCTCTCAATTAATCAGTGAATTGGACCAAAAGAGGTGTACGGTAAACCCTCGTTTATCGTGATTAATGGGGACCGAAACCACCCACGATAAACGAAAATCCGCGAAGTAGCGACCCCCCGTTTAGGTACATGTACATGTGTATGAGTAGAAAAAATATTTATAAGGCCAAATTTAATGGTATACATGCATGTAGAAGTAAATTTTGTAGTACAGTCATACCTCGGTTTTCGACCATAATCCGTTCCAGAAGGCTGTTCGAAAACCGATTTGTTGGAAAACCAAAACCACACTCTTTTAAAAAAAGAAAAATCTTTATTTTTATAGAACGCTACATGAGGACGCGTCACTTCCTCGTCTACCCGAGGAGGCGTCACTTCCTCGTGTAATTTTAACATAGTGTTAAAATTGTGTAGATTTAAACAATTTATAGGTTAGGTTAGTGTTTGAATAACAAAATACAGTAAACCTATATGTAGTACCGTTTTTGCTCTATGTGACTCGCTGTTGTTTTGCTGACTTTCGCTGCCTCTCGCGGACTGTTTGCGTACTTTTTGCGGACTTTAATTTTTTTTTTTTTAATGAATATGTTTGAAAAAATAATATAAAGATAAACGAACCGCGATATAGCGAGGGATCACTGTATTCATTTCCATACTTTATTTCAAATAAACGGTGCACCAACAAAAATGATCTGTGCTTCACTGACGGTTTTATAAAATCTGAAAAAATGTTGAACATTGTTATCGAAAGTAAAAGCAAATGTCTTGCTTTGATAGTCAGTCCGCCGACATGAAGCACGACAGAAATCGGATCATATTTCCTGTTGAGAAGCTGACATTCCGAGGGTGTGCACAATTAGAAATGAAAAAAGGTGTCTTAACAATGAATCCACTCTCAAAAACAATAATCGATGAATTTGACAATCGATTAGCTGTCGATCACTGGTTGCACCTCGAGTGATTTACCAATACCGTACTCAGAGTTTAATTATTATTAAAGATATAGGACAAGAAATGGTTGTTAAACAATCATCGTTAGTGGCGATGTCAATTTAGGATGTTATTCGATTTTATTAATTTATATATATATATTTTTTTTACGGGCGATACAGTTCATTTAAATTTGAAATGTATACTTTTTACATTGCATCGCAATCAGTCAGTTTGGAAAACGACGTGGCGCTCTCCAATAGTCAAAACTGTTTCCGTTGTGCCCGTGAGGCGCATGCTCACAACACAGCCGCTCATGAAAACGTGTGCGTGCGCGTGTAGTTGTTTGGCAACCTGGCACTGGAGGAGGAAGGCGACAGCGCCATCGACCATCACAACAACTTCCGGACCTTCGTCATGGCGCTCATGCTGCTCTTCAGGTGACCTTTTGCCGCGCTAACTGGCCCGTACGGGCGCCGCTTCGTAGCTCCGTGGCGTTATTCATTCGCGCTCATTTTCTGTGTGTGTGCGTTTGTGCGGACATGCAGGAGCGCCACGGGCGAGGCCTGGCACGAAATCATGCTGTCCTGTCTCGGCGGCAAAGAGTGCGACCCGGCCTCGGGCAACACGGAGCCCGAATGCGGCAGTACCTTCGCCTACACCTACTTTGTCTCCTTCATCTTTCTCTGTTCCTTCCTGGTGAGCGCAACGCATAAAAATCTGCCACTTGTCAGGCTTCCTCATCGGGCTGAACAATTAATCCGATTCAAATCCATCTCGCAATGCACATAAACATCCCCCGCCCCCTCCGCAATAAAACACAAAAACTGCTGCCGCACTTGGGTGGGTCAGTATGTGTCGATGTATTGACCGTGAAACCGGGATTTTACAAGCTAATTATCCGGGACATCTAAGTCATTTTTTCCTGAGCTAAAAACACCCGCTACAGTACGAAACGGCATCAAAATGCCCGGGACCATGTGAAATGATTGTCAATCAGTAAAAGTGATGCTCAAAACTGTTTGAAATGTGGATTTCGGGGAGGATAATGGCGTGCATCCGGTTGTGTTCATGAGCCGCGATGTTAGCGCTTCTTTATTTGTAGCATTTTTTCCCCCCACCGTAGATATTGTAGCCCAATTAGCAGTTGTAGAGACATTCTGGAGAGGGTAAAAAACAGCCGGCGTTGCGAAGCTAATATTGATGATTGCGTTACCTCTAATAGGAACAAGGTAACCGTCAACATGGCTGCCACACCGATGCCCATTTTAGCCTGTTCTAGACTACTCCATTTAGCTATGACAAGCCAGTGAGCAGTCTCTGTCGGCCAGTGTTTCACAAAACATAAACAAATCCCATTTTGTTTGCGAATGACCAACGTCAAAGGCGTTCTCCAGGCCAATGGACATGATGGACCGTGTCTCGCTGTGCGCAGATGCTCAATCTGTTCGTGGCCGTCATCATGGACAACTTTGAGTACCTGACCAGAGACTCATCCATCCTGGGGCCGCACCACCTGGACGAGTACGTAAGGATTTGGGCCGAGTACGACCCCGCCGCCTGGTGAGTGAAGCAGTTTGACGGCCCGCCGATGGTGTCAAACAAATGAACCTGCTAAGCTAACCTAGCATAAAGATCACCCCGTAGCCTCATGATGAGCCGTAATGAATCAATTCGTGTTTGTCACTTGTTTCTGCTAAATCTCTGGCGATATTGCTAATAATACAAACACACTGCTAGCTACTGCTGATTTTTGAGGGTCTTAAGTGACGATGCATACGAGCCGCGTAGCCCTATCCAGAATCTATCGCCGTTGTTTCAAGTGGCTTTTTTTCAGCCTCCCTGACGATGTCGCCGGTAATACAAGTAAAGTTCTCCTGAGTTTTGGAGGGATAAACATTACTATGCGGGCGACTGCATAGCCTTCTCTTCAGCCGGCATCTCTCGCCGCTTTGTCACGGAGTTTGATACTCTTCAGTATCGTTTACAAAAAAAAGCCCAAACGGATCCCAAATGAGCTCGTGCGGCTCGATTGCGCCCCGCGCGGGTAAGTCGCTCGGCTAGCAATTCGCCTTGAGCATTCGCCCCGCTCTCGTGACACCGTTTGGTCCATAACCTTTTTCCTTCCTCCCCGACGCCGCAGGATCTCTTCGTCTTCCATGTTGACTTGGAGACCTGAAATGAATTGTGCCCCGCCCCCCCCCTTTCCCCCTTTGCCCCTCTTCCTCTTGTGTGTGAGAAAGGCATTGATCCGACATACCCGTTTTGGGGTGTGAATGAATGCTCTCTCTCTCTCTCTCTCTCTCTCTCTCTCTCTCTCTCTCTCTCTCTCTCTCTCTCTCTCTCTCTCTCTCTCTTTTCCTCCCCTTGACTCTTTTTTCTCTTGTGACGTGAGCCGTGTGACGTGCACCTAACTTCCCTCCCTTGTATCTTTCTTGCAGCGGGCGCATACATTATAAGGATATGTACAGTTTATTGCGAGTTATCTCCCCTCCCCTGGGCCTTGGCAAGAAATGCCCGCATAGGGTGGCCTGCAAGGTTTGGACTACACCCCCCCCCCAACCCCACCCCATAAAAGCAACTTATTAAGAAACGCAACCTGCTCGCCTTTTCTTATTTTTTTTTTATTTTTTTTTAATAGACTGGAATGAATGATGGATTGTTTTTTTTTTCACTCACTTGTTTTCACACCATGTCACCATCGACTTGTGGTTTTTCAGGGGTGGGGGACTGCGTGTGTGGGGGGGGCACACTCAAGCATGTGGTAGTTGACTGCACTCACTGTTGTCGGGTGGCAGGGGTGATGTTTTAAAATATGTAGCGAGTCCAAAAAATGTCATTTAATTTCTTTTATTTTTGCTTGCGTTCCAATCTTTGCCTGGGCAAGAGACATTTGTGTGTATGTGGGTGTGTGTGGGTGGGGGCGGATGGGGTGTTGATACGTATCTTTCATCCGTTTTGGTTGATTAGCGCAGAGGCGCAAGCAAGGAAGGCGGGGAGCTTGCCGCGCTAGCGGTTAGCTGCGTCCTGATGTCTAATCCCGCCTTGAGTCTCTTACTTGCTCCATCTTGGCAGTGCTCAGTTTCAGGCTGTCGCAGAGAAATCAAAACCCAAAATAGGTGTGCATCGTAAACATACGACCTTTCGCACCGCCTTTCATACCACACAGCTTGCACTACGATGCATACACACCTCTGGGCGGACTACGATACGTGCGCTATCCCTTACTTGGTGTACTAGCCATGCTGCTACATATTCTGCTTTTGTACTCGTATATAAATGACTAAATGAAGATGTAATATACTATGCAGACTACTAATGGACATACTGCGATCGATATGGCGAAAGCTATCGCTGTGATGTACAGTACTAAACTGACCGCTATGAATACAATATGTATGTATAAAATAAGATAAGATAAAATAACCTTTATTTGTCCCACACTGGGGAAATGTGCAGTCTACAGCAGCAAAATTGGGGGAGAAAAAATGTATGTATGCGTAGGATATGTGCTATGCACACTACTATGGTAGACTGTAATGTACTATTATAGTTCATACTCCTATTCACACAATATAAATCCAAATGCATTGTATTGTACAATGTTAACTAGTTTTAGCATTAGCACGCTAACAAGGAGCAAGTAGGTGATCTCAACGTTAAACACCGAAACGTATATATGTCCGACACGCGCGCTCCGTTTGTGTCGCTATCAACGGGGCATGGGGTGCGCGTGCGCCCCATGCCCGCACTCGCGCGCTCGCCGTGCGATTCACCTCTTCCCAAGCGTAGGGAGAAAGAGGGCCCAAAAGACGCGACTCCCGATCCCCGTCAGTTCCTCTTCCTCCTCCTCTGCTCTTCCCTCCTCTCATCCTCTTCTTCCTCTCGCCATAGCAACCAACCACACGCTCATCACCACGGCGACAAACAACAACAATAACCTTTGTGTGTGTTTGTTTCCCCTCTTTCCTTCCCTTGTGTGCTTTTGCGTTGCGTTCTTCCTCACCTCTTTTGTCAACACCCCTTTCATCCTTTTGATTTACACCCTCTGGCATCGTTTGTTCTTGTCTGTCGGGGTGATTGTATGTGCGTCCGCGTGTGTGTGCGTGCGTCTGTGTGTGTAGCGGCCGGATCACTTACACAGACATGTATCAGATGCTAAGACACATGTGTCCGCCGCTAGGCCTCGGGAAGAGGTGCCCCGCCCGGGTCGCCTATAAGGTAGACTAGCCCCCGCCCCATTTGTCCCTCCCTTACGTCCTTCCACTTCCTGTCCTCCCTTCTGTGGTTAGTGGTTGTGGTGGTGGTGATGGTGGTGCGCGCTGTCCTCTGTTGCCGAGGTATCGGAGGGCGCCGACCCCGGCTTCTGTGGTTGCAGTGACGTGTGACGGTGGACTCCTTGGAGATATATTTATATATATATATATATTTTTTTTTTTCGGGGACTTTCTTTTACTTTGATGTGGAGCCCCAGACATAACACTGGGAGGAAAATTTTAATTGTGGGCAGAATATAGATCACATGCGCATTAAAATGCTAATAGGTGCCCACAAATTGCTCAACTGTGGCCGTGAAAGACTCGAGATCATGTCTGCACAAAATGCAAATTGCTCGTGTGCATATCTTGGAGGTCTGTGAGAAATAGTTGGTGTGCCCATCGGTGAACCCAAAAATTCAAGGGAACAAATTTTGAGAAAATGTGAAGATAAGCAATTCAACAAAATATTTTAAGTTTCAAAAATGTTCGGGTTTTTTTTCCC
This sequence comes from Hippocampus mohnikei, assembly GCA_026261675.1. Taxonomy (NCBI): domain Eukaryota; kingdom Metazoa; phylum Chordata; class Actinopteri; order Syngnathiformes; family Syngnathidae; genus Hippocampus; species Hippocampus mohnikei. The sequence goes on from JAKGUB010000326.1 coordinate 15,545,198, forward strand.
CCGCCCCTACATTTCACAACACAGAAATAAGAGTTTAGAGAACCAATTGGCCGTTGTATTGCCCCTCCCGCCCCTCATTTAAAGAGTGTAAAAACAACTCAAATTGTTTGGGAGCAACAATTTTATTTTTTGTTGTTGTGCTAACTAGCATTGCTGCCATAAATGTCAACTGTTTATATATCCAACTTCAGGTCTTGTTTGAGCCCCCCCCCAAAAAAAAATTCACGTTTTTTATTTTTTTTTTAACAGCAGTGTCCCAACTTTAACAATTGATGCTGTCGTTATAGGCACCGATTCATGTTGCGCCCAACTGCAAATAACGGGAGGCTTGGTCAATTATGCTATTGGGCTAACAAAATGAATCTTTATTAATATCACATACATCACTTCCTCTTTCAAAAGAGGGTCCACGCATCCTAAGACTACTTCCTGGTCACAGTTTAGCATTTCATGCGCATTCGATTCCTCATTGGTGGCCACAATTGAATTCTTTCTTTCCCCGTGTCATGTCCGAAACTCCGTAGTTAATTTTTTTGTTTGTTTGTTTGTTTTCTTTCTCAATTGTCACCTGCCAGCCTTGCCGTCAAGCCGCAGGAGCGAGGGAACAGAGAACGGGAGCTTTGCCTGTCCATCTGCAACCTGCACGGACGCAAACACAACCCCACGCATGTACACACAACCCCGCACGCACTCCCACACGATTGAGTGACCAGTGGCGATTTCAAGTTTCCACGACAACAACACTCGATGCTGACGATGCGGGTACAGAAGGAGCGGCAAAGGGCGCCTGGCTTCGGCCCTCTGGCTCTCTGGTTCCTGTGGATGGCGCTAACACGCCCCCCCCCTCTCTTTCTCTCTCTCTCTTTCACACACACACACACACACACACACACACACACACACACACACACACACACACACACACACAGAGCTGAGACACACACAACTGACAAATAGCTAACCCAGGGTTTCACCCAATATCTTAGCATACTCTGTCCATTGGTCCTCCCTTCTCAAATTTTTTCATCTTTCCTGTGATGTCCAGTAAGCCGGCCACGGACGGCGTTTAGGTTTTATGGAGACAGGTTTTTTTTTTTTATTTTTTTGGTGCTTTGAAATTGCCGCCTGTGGTTCTGGGACTATCATCAGACTTGTCAGAAAGCCTTGGCTTGTTTCACAGTTTGACTTCAGTGTCGTTCAGTCTTGTCTTGTTCTGTCCTTTTATTTTTTATGTTTTTTTTTTTTGTTAGTCCTTTACTCTTGACATGCGCTCTCACACACATACACACACACACGCACACAAAAACACACACACACACACACACTTTCTTCCCTTCCATTTTTTTGTGTGTGTCGTCACACTGCTCTTGGTCACCTTCACCTTCTGTCCCCCCCTCCCCCTTTTTTTTTCTTAGAAGTACATCTCATGACCCCTCCTTCCTCTTGCCCTGTAGCGCCACCACTTGACAACAATTCCTTATTTTTTCAGTGACTTTCATAATATTACTTTTTTAACTCCCCCATACAAAAGGTTATTTGTAGTCGTACGATTAAAAAAAAGTTGCAGGCAAAAAATATTTAAATAAATTCTCAAAAAAAAAGAAATGGCCATTTTTATATAGCTATTTAAAAAATATATAAAACGGTGTATAATCTTGATGTTATGTGAAAACGTCTCAAAATATAAAACTGTTTGGTTTTGTTTTTCCCGGAACAACTACTTTTTTCCACCCCCGCCCCCCCCCAAAAAGACTTATTTTTCTCAGAAATACAATTCTTTATCGAGAAAATATACAAATGTATTCTTAGTAATATATTACTTTTTCTCAAAAAATATACCTTTTTTGTTGTTACTAGAACAAAATATAGCTTTATCCCCCCCCAAAAAATGCTATATTGTAGGAAAAAAATACTGCTTTTCATCTAGCAAGTTTTCAGTGTTATATCTCAAATAGAAATCAAATAACATGTAAGTAATGTAATTTTTGTCTAAAACAATATAGTATTATGATTTGTAATGGCAAAATAAATGATTAAAAAATATTCTTTATACGTATTAGTTCCTAAAAATAATTCTAGAAAAATTCACTTTTAGCACTTTGTTGATTTTATTTAAGATGGTAGTGTTTCAATTTTTCTGAGAAAAAGAGGCCGTTATTTTCTTTCTTTATGACTCGTTAACACAAATTTAGAAATGATTACTTTTGATCTTGAAATGACTTTCTTTTCGTGATATAATTTTTCTAGGAAATGCAGAATGTTCTTCTCAGACCACTGCGACTTGCCAACAAAAAAAAAAATATGACTTTTGGTCGAGAGAACACTTTGACTTTATTCTTGTAAGAATGCGTTTTTTTAGAAAACGGAGAATGTTATTCTCGTAAAAATATGATCGTCAATCTTGGAGAAACGACTTCAGTCCCGCGAAGTTCCAACTGTTCTGGTAGCATTTTTGTTTCTTTCCAGTGTGGCCTGAACTGTGCTCCTCATGTTACGGTTGCCACGGCGATTCAATGAATGGGGCCTTAGAGGGCGAAAATTAAAAGCACAAAGACCATCAAGTCATCTCTATGATTTTCTTTTGTTTTGGTCCGTCTTCTTAATAGGATGTAACACAACACTAATGCTTTTTTTTTCTTCTTCTTACTGACACCCAACTTTTTTGAGACATGTGCAGCCGTCTGGCATTGAGAGAAACTAAAATTGGATTTAAAAATAAATAAATAAAATCAATCCAAGGGAATAGGATGAATCATTTTATGAATTGCGGAGACTCTCTTTGCGCGGGTGCACGGCTGCTTGTGTACGTGGAATGGGGACTTTTGCATGCCGTGTGTCGGGTGGTCCACCAGGGGGTGATGCATGCGCGCTCGATGTTGGCCGATGCCCGCCGCCATCTTGCCCTGGAGCATGTCCACACAAAAAAAACAACCGTCATCGTGCTTGCCGCCGTGCGTGCCCAACGCTCATGTTCGGAGGTAAACCCGATGGACGCCGACCGCTCCCGATAGCAACCGTCCGCAAGCCCCCCCGGATGGCTTGCGGGGTTCTATCCAATGGTTCATCCATCGGATTTACCTAAAATATGCAGGGAACCTCCTGACTGGTAGGGGGAGCTCTATAGAACATACCAGAACTACAACAACAACCCAAAAAAGCTGTCTCCTGAACAAATGCACCAGTGATAACGTTTTTGTTTTTGTTTTTTTAAACCACAATTAAGATTCAACTTAATTGAAGTCTGTGCAGATTATTGTGTGTAAGTGTATTTTTGTTTTACATCTATTGTATACATTCTCTCTTGGTGTGGCACCGCATAGATGTGTGAATGCGCTGGCACATTCACACATTTAGGGAACATGGGCACAGGTTGGGTTGGAGGCCGTTTTGGTCCCCTCCCCGTTGCTCCTCCTGGTGGTTTTGGGCTCCGGCGATCACTTAGCAGAACGAAGCCACCCCCGGCCCCCCTTTTTATTGGAAAATACGATATCATCCTCTGAATATTATGGGTTTTATTTCGGGGTATTTTCGTAATTTAAGTTCCTATCTATAAAGAAGAATGCAACTTTTGGGGGAGAAGACCATTACTTTTTGCCTACAGCTATGATTGAATCTATCGGAAAAAAATAAAACAGACATGTCTTAACATTCACGTCATATTATGATGTCCTCATTAAAAAGGGAATTTGACTTGGAATATCACTTCTTATCGAGAAAAAAAATGCATAATCTTAAAAAGAATTGTAATGGAAAAAATGTAGAAATATTCTTGTAAAACTACTCCTCTCGAAAAGACGACTTGTTGTTTTCCAAATTTTATAACTTTGTATTTCAGGGATACTTCTTTTTAATCCAGAACATCAGCTCAGGTATGTTGTTGTTCTATTATGATTTGCGAGAAATGAAGACTTGATTCTCGAGAAACAGAAGAGTATGACTTATCAAGAAAAAGAACAACAGAATCGTTTTCATCTCTACTTTGTAAATTTATGCGTGTGTGTGTGTGTGTGCGTGTGTATATTTTTTTTCTCAAAGAATAGGACTTTATCTTTTCAAGTTCACTCTCAAAACAAAATACTATTCTCATGTTGTGAATTCTTATCGAGAAATACGACTTTATTCTCATTATGTGACATTTTTTGAAGGAAAAATGACTTCCTTTTTCATATATTGACTTATCTAGAAACAACACATTTTTTTCATCAACAGACTTTTTATCTAGAAAAAAAGTACAGCTTCGTTCCAGAATTTACATTTTCTCGAGGACACTATTATTGTAATAGAAATTCCTATCTAGAAAAGTCACGCTTTATTTTTGGAATGTGCAATGTTTTGAGGGGAAAAAAATGTCTTCATGTAAAGTTTTTATCATGAAATAGTAAAGCTTCATCCACAATTTTTTTCTCAGAAAAAAAACCTCCTTTAATTTTCATAATATGTATATGACTTCATTCTTCTCCACCCCAAAAACAACAACTTTATTCTGGGCACACAAAAAATGCACTTTTTTTTTCTTAGCGCAGTGCTGTGCTGTCTCATGTGGAGTATCACTGGTGACTGGAGAAAGAAAGAAAGATCACTGGCGCATCAGGAGACGCAACTGACTCGCCGAGTCGGCTAAATGCCGTCGCACCGAAGCAGATTAAACGTCAAATAAGCAGTGCTGTAGCAATCCGACAGTCTCATTGGCCGCTTTCTATGGAGCTCTCTCAACCCCCGAACCTCCACTCGGGCCCTTCACCGCCCCCGAGCCTCCGCGGAAGTTCGGGCGCAGCCGCGGTGCAGCGCGGTAAGGACGCTCGTGTTTGCTTTCTTACGCTCTGCCTGCTGACTGGCTCTCCGCAGAGGCTGCTGCGGATGGACCTGCCCGTGGCCGACGACAACACAGTCCACTTCAACTCCACCCTGATGGCGCTTATCAGGACGGCGCTGGATATCAAGATTGCCAAGGGTACGAGCCCAGAGTCTTTCTTGTTATTGTTCGGTCTGGATTTGTTCCTGTTCACAATTTAGAAATTTTTAGAACATTAAGATGTTTATAACATTATTTTTCCCCCATCTTGCTCTAAATGTTTCATTTCCTTTGTGACGTTATACTCATCATACTTTGACTTTTTTGTCTTGAAAAATACATTTTGGTTGTCATTACGTCGTGACCTTTTTCTAGAAAAACAATTAAAAAGATTCTTTAAACTTTTTCTATGTCAAATTGTTCTCGTCAAATCACAAACTTTTTATTGAGAAAAAAATAATCTAATCTTGTTTTCAGTAGTTTGACTTTTTTCTTTTTTAATCTAAAAGAAAATCTGTCAAAAATGTGATTGCATGACTTTTTACCTGGGAAAAAAAGACTCCTTGTAATCTTGCTACTTTTTCTCAAAAAAGATGCTTCTCATAAGATGGCATGAGAAACACTTTCGATCTTGACATAAAACTCATCTCGAAAAAAGATGACTTTTTGATCTAGAAAAAAGTTTGAGTCTCCCGCTTTCAAAATGTGATTTAATTCTCACATGGCAGCCTCGAAGAAATCAAATGGTTCCATTTGCTTTGGGTGAACGGTCAACCTCGTGATGCCGTTGTGCCTCCCCCTTGTACTTTCTAAACGTGTATCCTCTCCCGCTACATCACCGGAACTCTCACAGGCGGCGCAGACAAGCAGCAAATGGACGCTGAGCTGCGTAAGGAGATGATGGCCATATGGCCAAACCTGTCACAGAAAACCTTGGACCTGCTGGTCACGCCTCACAAGGGTGAGTTGCACAGAGAACCGTTGCCTTCATATTTGGATGTCCGATCACCCAACTCACCAAGAGGACAGCTTCTGCCAGCCAGTCACTGCTCTGCATCCCCTGATCAGGCTGTGATGCATTAAACACACACACACACGCACAGGTTATCATGACCTACAATCAGCAATGATCCAACCAGTTGACTGTCTTGACCTCAAGGTAAAAGATAAAAATCGCAGTGTCATCACCCGGTTACCCAGTTGGCTGGGCATGTCTGTCAGAACAGGACACACTGAAAAGTCTCAACAATTCATGCCTGAAATTGAACAGGAAGTCATCACATTTTGCAGAGGGCATTTGAATCATTACGAGAGACGGACATGCAAGTCCATGGTATCCACATCAAGCACATTCCATCCTTCCATCAGGGGGTGCCAACTATAGAAGATCCTCTATAGGAGTCTTTTCACGACCGGACGACCCTAGCAGCAGAGAACTAAAACTTATACGGTCCAACCCTGTTCGAACGTACCTCGAAGGTTAGTTCGTCGTAACCGTTTCCAACAGAAATGGCTGCCAACTACGATGTATAGAACACAGTAAGACCAAATGTAAAAACACCAACGTGGACTACAGCGTAAACGTATCAATTACAAATACGTGTAAATGAGAAGTACAACAATGTACGCACCGGGTCTTAATCAGCAGCGTCGCGAAGCAAGGTCGCGGTGGCAGTTCGCTTCCTGCCGTTCATCGTGCCGAAGACCTTTTCACTCTTTCGTGGGACAAGCATTCTGGCCGTTATAATGAAGTTTAGGTTCTCAAGGTGTCTGTTTGAAGCAAAATCAGCAAACGAAAAATGAATGACGTCAAATCGGGACTTTGAAATGTAAATGTTATTGAAAACGTTACAAGCGGGGAACGTTGAAACGAGGTTCGACTGTATCTAGAGTTTTTGCGTCGGAAAGGATGAGCATGAACGATGAGTCCATTTTGAACCTCCGTGCATGTTTCGAATCTGCGGCTTTGATGAATGAATGCATGGAAGGTAGAATCTTTCAAAAGAACGGCATCATAACGCATATCGCTTCGGTGCGGCAGATTTCGTAGCCGCGCCGCTGTGAAAAGATGTTTTTGTCATTGTAAATGAAAACATGACATCGCACAACTCTGGCGAGAATCCCCGTCAAGCGTTTGGCAATAAATAAATAAATAAATAAATAAATAAATAATTTGCGCTCCCAACCCCAAGGCGTCTGTTGGGTTTGGCAGTGAGGCAGCTACGTCGCCCTTGCTGCTCCCGTGAAATGCACTCGAAGCATGTTAGCGGTTAGCGACTCCGACATTATTGCAGCAGCGGCATCCGCCTGTGAAAAGACCGACGGCTTCCTCGACAAGTGTACCGTGTTGTTGAAATGTATCCAGATGTTGCATACCGGACGGCGAGCTCACTTGTGTTTTTCTCGACCAGCCACTGACACGAACCCCTGAATTAGGAAGAGGGAATCACGAAACAGAAGTGTCCTCGCTGTCTGGTGCAACATTCTTGTGAACTTGTGTGTTGTGTTTGGTCCCAAAATCACTCCTTTGCCCCCCATACCCACTCAGCGCAGGGTCCCATTTCGCTCGGGTCTAATCTTCCAGGGTAACTTGTCATTTTCTCAGCAGCCACAGACTTGACGGTGGGCAAAATCTACGCTGCCATGATGATCATGGAATACTACCGGCAGAGCAAGACCAAAAAGCTGCAGGCCATGCGGGAGGAACAGGTAGAGCGGATCCCGATGATAGTTCCTCGTCCGGCGCCGCGTTTTCTGGGGCAAGCCTGCGGACGGCGTTGCTTTATTTATTTTTCCTCTGAAGGATCCATGAAATGTCGCAAATCTTTTCGGAGCCATCGCTACATCGTCTAACAGCATCTTGAGAGACTTTGACTGGCATGCTCACGGCGCAAGCTTTGGGCCGTGAACTGATCGCCGTTAGCAACGGCTTTGGGGCTTACAAACAAAAGGCATGACATGGTAGCATGGTGATATTTTGCAAATAGGATCACAATGCAGCTTCTGTTTCTCTGGAGATACCTTCACCCCAAATGCTAATGCTAACCCTCTCAGGCTCCGCTTAGTCCTCGGTACCTCTCCGAGTGTCTGGTCCGCAGACCTGAGACACCCTGCAGCGGAGGAGGAGCTCCGAGGGGTCAGTTGGGGCCAGGCTAGTTCAAGATTTGAAAACAAATAAGAGGATCTCAGAAAATAACTCAAGTGATCCAGTGAAGGGATGCCAGGGTAGGAGTTCTGTGCTCCCTATACGAGTACCAGTCAAGAGGTGAGCGGCAGCATTCTAGACCAACTGGAGACGCTTCATGGAGGATTGGCGTACTCCAAAGTCAAGTGCATGACAGTAAGACGAGAGCGTTCTAAACCAGCTGCGATTTAAACCTTTTTTTTTTCGGGAGGAGGGACAAACCGTTACACCCCTGTATCTCTCAGCCGATGCGGGCGTTTAGTGAAGGTCCACGGCGTACTCTTGGTCTGCTCCTGAACGCAGACCTTTTGTTGGACCGAGTGGACAGCATTCGTCGTCTCCCTGTTTGTCCCGCCGTCTTTGTGCTCGTCCAGCCTTGCTTTTTGTCTTTGATTTCATGCTCTGCCCTCGCTCTTCTTCCTCTTCTTCTGTTGTCGCTCTGACGTCTCCCTTTATCCCACCACCCACCCCCGCCCAGGATGAGGTGGGGTCTCCTTATTTGGTCAGTCCAGCTCAACGGTTGCTCGATTGTGTGTGTCCTTGTGTTTTGAGTGCTGCCTGGCGTCTGACTGTCTGTCCAATGGGATGTTGACCGCCCCCCCCCTTACGATCCCCCTCAAAAGTCTGATCATTTGGTGGCGGCATACATGGGTTTCTCACCACCACGTGACGTGCAGTAATTAACAAGCATTTCATTCAGCCGTTTCCTTTCCCGGCAACGGGGTATGACTTAAACAGCCCGCGGCATAATCATTTTCATGTCTCTCAAACTGTTTCCATGTTTTTCCATGTCAGGTAAGTCGGTCCGAAACTCCCGTCCCACTGGCCCAGCGTTAAGGCTCATTTGCGCTCCAACTACGTCCGTACCAGCAGGTGAATCCAAATTTTCCTCTGAAAGATATTTTTGATTCATACGGTTTATTTACTGATGATTTACAGTGGGAGGGGTCCCCGTCAGCAGTGGCCATAAAATCTCAACCATTCAAACGGGGGTTGAGGTTTCGAATGACGGTTTGTAAACGATACAAGGTTTAAAGTTTCAAGACTGGGTTCGGGTTTGAACCCTAAACTGGGGTTTCAAACATGACGTAGTGTTTGAAATGAGGCAAGGTTCGAGATTCATATTTTTAGACAGACATTAGGGTTTAAAATTCCACCAGTGTTTCAAAATGGGATTTTCAAACCAGGAACAAAATAAAGCCGAGTTAGCATTTCATGTCAGAGTTTTAAACCAGGTTTTATGATTCAAATTAGGTTTTCAAGCAAGGTTTTGGCTTCTAAATTATGAAATATGGCTTGTGTTAAAAGTTTCACACAAGGATTAGGGTTTTTATTGAGAGAGTTTGAAGCCAGATGTGGTTTCAGGACAGGGTTATGGTTCTAAATTCGTGTTTGCAGCCTGCGGTAGAGCAGAATGAGGGTGGAAAAAAGTGAGTTAGCGTTTTCAACCTAGCGTTTGGGTTTCAAACAATGTTTGGCATTCAAAATTGCCGTTCGAAGCCGGTGTCAGGTGTTGGAAGTCTGGGTACGGATGTTGTATGTTGAACATAAATGAGCCTTGACATGTCAGAAGGGGCGTGGACATGTCTCGTTTGTCACCGTGATCCAATCAGCCCACGGAGGCCACGCAAGGCAAACTTTTAAGTCACGCTGGAAACGTTGAATCCGATGTGTAAATGTCTCCTCGCACACATCGCTCTCTGATATGTCCGGGCTTTCGCCGAGTCATCTTTTCATGTCTTTCTCGTGTGCAACTGGATCTCGACGTTCCCTCATTGATACGGGTCCGAGGGTGTTTGTTTGGGAAGATTTTCCACTGCACTGCACCTGCTCGCACCTGATCTGTTTTGGAAGTAGACGCTACGTTCACTTCAAAAGTGAAACTGGATCCCGATGATTTGATTTTAGGCAGCCGCTTGACAAAATAAAGTAAAAGTTAATTCAGCACACCCATTTTTTTTTAATCCAGTGTAGTTTAGTGTTTCAACGATGCAAATTCCTGGTTTGTGCCTGGGTTAGTTTTTTTTTTTGGGGGGGGGGGGGTTAGGCCTCTGTGAGCTATAAATGAGCTTCATGGCTCCAAATTGGGGTTTCCAACACAGGGTAGGGTTTCAAATTTCATTTTAAATCATTGGTTCGGATTTTATTCCTGCATTTGTATTTCTAAAACAGGTCATTGTTTCGCTTTTTTGATGGGTCTTTTTTTTTTCATGTTGGGCTTTCAATTGAGACCTCGAAAGCAGGGCTCTGGGGATAAATGGACGTCAAGCCTGTGTTCAGGTCTCAATGAAAAGTTAGGGCTTCAAGGTAGGGTTGTCAAACCTCAGTTAGAAATTCACGTTGGGCTTTGAAGCCCGTGTTGAAGCCCATTTTGCTTCAAATGTTTGATGCCGTGTGTTGCGTGCATGCAGTGGAAACGTCTCCCAAGTGAGTTGTGATCCCAGATGGGCCACCTTGGTGGGGAAACGTCAACCCGGCCACAGCCCCCGCCCGGTGCTGCTGATGGCGCCCCGCGTGGGTCCGTGCCGCGAGTGCGCGTCTTTGTTGTGTTTGCTGTGATTCCCACGTGTTTCCACCCAAACCCCGCCTCTCCGCCATCAGCCCCCTTCCTCCCTTTCCCGATTAAGCCCGCTTGTGGCATATCTCACACAGAACCGACCGCCGTTAATGTTTCAGCGAATGGAGGCACCGCCGGAGGGCGACGGCGCCGACAGGCTCGGTGGGCCCGGCACTCAGCCCGACAACGTCAACAGTGTGTGAGTACTCGGGCAACTCATTGGGTGGCTCATGTCAGCTGCGATTTGGGCCGTTTCAACAAAGCGAGTTATCACGCTACTTGATTATCGACTCGTTCAACTCATCGGGTGGACATGTCGGTTTATTCTCGGATGATTCGACTCAGCAAGCGGTCATGTACATTCGGGTTTTGATTTGATATAGTTCGTCGAATCAAAATACATTTTCCAATTAGAAATCTTTTTTTTTTTGTTACACCGCTAAACGCCCATTGATAGAAATCTTTTTTTTTTTTTTTTGTTACACCGCTAAACGCCCATTGAGAATGGGCTGCTTCAACTCATGGAGTGGTCATGTGCCACCACAGACCTTCGGAAGGCGGCGGCATGACGGAGAGTCAGTCGTGGGTGACCGCCAAAGCCCAGGAGATGTTCCAAAAGACGGGCAACTGGAGCCCCGACCGGCCATACCCTGACGACTTCCATGACAACCGGACCAACCCGCAGGTATGGCGAGCACAACGCATATATCTATTTGGGTGGGTTTTATCCGGATACATTTGTTTTTCATCATGGAGCAAATTCCCGTCTCCTCGTCTTTTTCCAAATTGTTCCTGTAATGTCGCAGTTGATTTGTGCCTCTTTGGTGTCGCTGAAACGAGCCGCCCCTGCCCGCCCTACTTTGGCCATAGCGCCATACGACCCCCCGCCCCTCGCTGCGAGCCGGGCGGACAGTGGTCACGCCTCCTCTCGTTGTGTCCTTGCAGACGGTAGAGCTGCGGGAGATGGGGCGGGACGGGTACTCGGACACCGAGCCCTGCCACCCAGTGGATGGGCACGGGCGCACCCTCTCCATGCCCCGCCTCTCAGCAGACAACCAAGTGAGCACCTCCATCACCCCCCAAACAACCTCACTCCCTCCATCCCTCCATCCATCGCCAGTGCTCACCGCCATCCCTTGCCCTGCATGTGACTGGAATTTGTCTCTAAAAATTGATGAGGTTTTACCAATGGATATCTGGAACGCACTGAAAAGAAGATACGAGAACAGTTCACGCCTTTTTTGAGGGGGTTTTGGTCATGTGACATTGGCAATGCAAGCATGAGGGCACTTTGACGTCAATTTCAGTCAATGGCAGGGTGGTGCATAAACTGTCAGCTTCCTTGAATGGGTGAAAACATCAACGCAATATTAATCAGAATTCTCTTTTTAGACTGGCAAGGGCACATTCAACATTTTACTGTCAAGACAATCTTTGACTGGAGTTGAAAACAAGTCTTACTTTGAAGAAAAAAGTACATTATGGCGGTAAACTTTCCAATCCTGATTATAGTTGTATGTATTTTTTTGTAATTTTAGGCTTAAAAAAAAGGTTTGTATCATACATTTCATGAGATTAAAGGCAAGGCGAAGCAATTTTATTCACGTAGCGCATTTCATACACAAGGTAACCCAATGTGCCTCACAAAACATTTAAAGGCAAATTAAGAAGACATTCAAAAGCAAAGTACAGAGACTGAAAAAGTACTGGCTTAAAGAACGTAGAGCCCATGGTTTTGGAAAAAATGATTGTAAAAATGCTCTAAGTCCTTCATCATAGCTATGGGGGAGGGGGGTAATTTTTACCTGAATTTAAAAGCATTTACACTTGTGGTTTACTTCACGTCTGTTGGCAGCCTAATTCTTTTTGCATTTTTGCACGGCAGCATAACAGCTAAATGTTTCTGCACCATGTTGGGCCGGGTAGTAAAATGATCCAATGCAATTCAATGCATTTTTATTTCTTTCACGGCGGCTGCAGAGCTTTCCGGAACATTGAACACAAAATAACAAGGATACATTGGACAATAATACAGTCCTTGAGAGGAACAAAAAAAAGTGATATTTTATTGATAAAGTATAAAACGTCACAATCTTTTTCAGTGTGGCCCGAATACGTTTTTGAGAGACTGGAAATTCGGTACTTGGTTCTCTCCTCTCATTCTCACCCATCACGGAAGCCCCGCCCCCTGACCCCAAACACACACACACCCTTTCACACCTCTACACTCCATTTCCCTTTACCGCCACATCAGAGCTGTGATGCCCGAGCCTCGTCTCAAGACCAGGTGAAGCAGCATGCGGCTCATGATTGTCGCTGTTGGTCCGGTACGCTCCACGCCAAACTCAACAATTGAATGTTTTCCGATCAGGGGACGTCGACCGTTAGCGGCGATCTGTTTGTGCGCCCGAGATGCCTCTAGAACCGATTGGACATTTCTCAGGACAGGCATCTCAATAGCCATAAACGATCGTATGCCGTGATGCTAGTTCAGTTATTTGGCAGAATCATTTTCTGATAACTAGTGAATGAGCTGATTAATTAAAAAGACTGCATAATGACTCGAATGGTGTCTTATGGGGTCTCCAACAGCAAAGATGTCAACTACCGGCAGAGCATTTGACTCTCGCCTATATCGGGGGTGTCAAACTCATTTTTGTCACATGCCCGTTAAGACAGAGACAGCAAATCAATCTTTCATTGCTTCATCGCGTTTGACGAGTTGGCAACAAATTGACGGATTACCAGTTTGAAGTCAACCATAATAGTTTGATCCGTTATTGTTCGGGTGAGTGTCAACGTGGTAACAAAGCTGTTTAATCTCAGCGTTATTGATAATACACGACGATTTGACATTTCAGTCTCGATTTTAGCAAGGATCGTGCGAGTTGACACGCACCATTTGCTTTCGCGGGCCACAAAAAAAAGACGTGGCGGGCCGGATCTAGCCTTGGGTTGACACCGGCGGCCTATTTGATTTCACTTTACAACAGTCATATTGTAATGTGTTAATTTCTGTTCAGTCTTTTTTTTCAATAAATAAATATCAGCCGCTTCAATGGGCTCCGTAATTTATGAAATGTCAGTAATCTGTTTGCGATGACGAGGTGGCGACTAACTGGAAAGGATTGGAAGGGGCACAAACAGATTTTTTAATTATTTTCTCTTCTGCCGTCATTTCCCGCTTCACTTTTCCGCCTCATTCCCACCTGATCCTTGGTGTGTCTGTCCCGTGCGCAAGAGAAAAGGCGACGTCCAGTCGTGTTTGTTGCTTTCCTTTTTTTGTGTGTTTTCTTCCCTCTTTCCCACGCTGACCGCCAAACCGCTTTGCTTGTGCGGCTCTTTGTACGCTTTGCAGCGGAGAAGAGACGGACGGGCCTCGCGGAAATAACCTGAGTGTATGTCCTCTCGCAGACTCTAACGTTGCGTTCGTTGGCCGCGAGGCGTCAGCTGGTGCGTGCACACCGTCGTTGTTTGGGCTTGGAACTGCAGCAGGGCAGGACCACCCATTGGGTTTTTTTCCATCAGTATTTTTTGCTTTCAATTTTTGGGTTTTTTTATTTGAAGGGGGGAGGGGTCACTAACTCTGGTTCTCGAGGGCCCCTGTCCTGCATGTTATCGATGTTTCTCGCCTCCAGCGCGCCTGATTCAAATGCTCAGCTCTGCAGAAGCCTGCTGATGATTCTGGTCCTTTTTTTCTTGTTTTTTTTTGAGGAGGGAAACATCAAAAACAGGCATGATAGAGGCCCTCAAGGACTCATTTTGTTCATTTCCTCGATTCAATAATTGTACATTCATTTGATTTGATTTTTCTTGTACCAGATGTTTATTTTGCTTTTATTTAATTTATTTTTATTTCATTGTGTTTTTTCATTTGACTTTACATTTTGGGGGTATCTGACTTTGTTCAGTTTTGTTCAATGTGAATGTCTTTTTTGAAATGTTTTTATTGTATCTTGATTATTTATATAGAATTTGTTTTGGGATTTTATTTACTTTTGCTTTTCTTTTCTTTTTTTTAACTTATTATCTTTTGTTGTGTAGTATTTCCTGTGTATTTGGCAAGTGTTATCAAATTTTTTTACTTTTATAATTCCTTTACCTTTTGTTATATTTTATGTCAAAAGACATTTTAATTTGAGTTTTATTAATTTAATGTTGATTTTTTTTTTAACCAAATGTAATGTTATTTTTTTGTTTGACTTTTATTCCTATTATGTTTTAAGGAATTAAATGAAATCAACTGATAAATGGGCCGTCACTTTTCTACCATGGCTCCTCAAAGCGATTCACACTGTGAGCTCGTTTTCCTCCCTGCGACGCAGCATCACGAGCAACTGGTTTCGAGCTCAAGGGCACTTCCGCATAGACGCAATGGCCACGGGATCGAACCTCCAACCACTCTACCAATGAGCCACGTCACTGTTACATTTTTGGGGGTGTGGGGGCTGTGGCATCCACCTGTGCTGTGTTTCTAATATTTTGGCGACCACACAATTCGCTCAGAACATCTTGATGAAGCCTTCATCTGCTAATTGCTACATGTTAAGCGCAACCAATCCCTTGCTGCACATTCTGGGCGGACGCAACTGAGTGTCTTGGTGGTTTTAGTGAACTGTTGCCTGATGCAAATCCAAGACGTGCGTGCGCCTTGTCCAAGAGCGCCGCGGACACCCTCTCTCTTGTTCCTCGTGCATGCGGAGGCATGGCCACCGACCGTCATGCTTGCTCTCCGTCGGCTCCACCTAGTCCCGCCAACCCGTCCGACTTGCCGGGGGAAGCATTGTCGAGATTCCGTTCTGCCGCCGCCGTGCGAATGCTCATAGCTGACGGTCAACTGCTGGCTGATGTTTCTGATTTGCAAAGAGCTACGGTGAAATGTTTTTTTCGGAGCTGGATGGGTGCACCAGCCGAAGCTCGAGTCTTCCGGTCGGGTTGGCACGCCCATCTGGTTCATCAGATCCCTGAGCCCTTTCGCCCTGATCTGGTGCCAGTCATCGATTAAGGTTTCAAATTAGGGTTACGGTTTCAAATCAGGATAAGTTCAAATTTAATCCTGGTTTAGGGGTTCAAATAAGGGTCTCAAAGTTTGGGTTCAGGTTTCAAAAGGAGAGCTTGTTTTAAAATTTGGGTATGATTCCAAGGTTGAGGGTCCCCAAATCAAGGTTTGAAGCTTGAGTTAAGCTTTCAAATTAGGGTTGAAAGCCTGGGTTTGGAGTTAGGGATTCAAGCTAGGTCAAGGTCTCAACGTCGGCATTTGAAGCCCGATTTAGTGTTCGTTCAGACAAGGAGTGGAGCCTCACATTTCTTTAGTTTGAAGCCTTGGGTAAGGTTTTAGATGTTTTAAGTGTGGATCTGGGGTTTCATGCTGAGTTGGAGCTGGGCTTCTTTCATGTTTTCATCACCTGGACCTGACAAAACTGGAATCAGAATAGCAGCAACAGTTTACTCAATACATCGGTGGCCTGAAGCGTTTTCCCATTTTACGACCTAGGAACAAGACCGCGGTGTCTGGACCATATGTGGGTGATATCATGACACACCGTAGCTCAGGATTTACCAAACTGAGCCCTGGTACCCAATCAGTACTGGCACCAGCTCAGTGGAAAAGGATATAGAAGAAGATCAACGATCTAGACTCCCGGCAGCATCTCATCTCCTGTTTGTCTGTGCTCCTCTCCCTCATCGGCAACCGTGTCCCGGGTCTCTCAGAACATCACCGACACCAGTCCCATGAGGCGCTCCACCTCCAGCCTGGTTCACGGGCGCTCGGGCCGAGGCGTCAGGCTGGACGACTACTCCCTCGAGAGGGTGGTGTCCGAGGAAGGGCGGCACGGCTGCGGTGGCCGCCGGCACCGGGACCGAAGCCACCGGACTTCGCAGCGATCCCTCACCAGATACACAGACGCAGACACGGGTGAGTTGCCACCAAAAAGCTTTGGTCCACTCTTGGCATCCCGAACCCGAGAAAGATGGAAGTCCATGTGGGTCTCCGGTGGCTTTGTTGTCTGTACGAACCGTTTGATTCCACTGCCCATACAGGCCTGGGCACAGACCTGAGCACCACCACGCAGTCGGGCGACCTGCCTCCCAAGGAGCGTGAGCGGGACCGGGGCAGGACCAAGGACCGGCGCCACCACCATCACCACCACCATCACCACAGTTCCGTGGACAAAGAGCGCTACGACCGACACGACCTAGCCCACCGACACTCGCACGACAGACACTGGTCACGCTCACCCAGCGAAGGCCCGGACGGACGAAGCCACAGACAGGTGAGTCACGGGATTGGATCCTATCCGGGGGTCGCGCTCTTCATTTTTATCGATAACGAATAACTTAACACGGATGCTCTGGTATGACTCGCGGGTTTGCCACACAATTTCTCCCCCGTAAGGGGTCACCGGGCAAAAGAATTTGAGAACCCTTGGTGCCTCTGTGCCCTGTAATTGACGAGTGACCGTCTCCGGGGTGTAACCTGCCGACTGCCCAAAAGTCAGCTGAGTTAGGCTCCATCTCACCTGCAACCCCAAAGAGGATAAGCGCTCGAGGAAATAGACGTACGGATGGAATTGCTGACATTGGTGCCGTGATCAGTGGTCTTGCATTGAGCTCTCTCCCCCATGTTATTGCACCCACTTCTGGAGGTCTATTTCTCCCTTTGCTTTTTTCGCTCGTTCTCTCTGCCCATTTCCCTTTTTGTTTTGGGGTGACTTCTTTGCCTCGTGACTGCTTTTGACCAATCGACCGACCGATCCGCCGCGCCGACTGCGCTCTCCTCCCCTCTCCTCCCCTCCTCCCTCTCCACTCTGGTCTCTGTTCCTGTCGTGATTGTCCTTGTTTACATTTTTGCTGTAGGGCAGTAGTTCAGTGAGCGGCAGCCCCGTCCCCTCGACCTCGGGGACCAGCACTCCGCGGAGAGGCCGTCGCCAGCTGCCACAGACCCCCGCCGTCCCCCGCCCCCACGTCACCTACTCCCCCGCCGTCCGCAAGCCGAGCTACGGCCCCCCTGGGCCAGGCCGCCTGCGCTCGCCGTCCCCGCGGCACTTCTCCCCGCCGGACCACGACAGGGGCTACCACCACCGGCCGCCGTCCCGTCAAGCCTCTCCCCACCATGGGGGCTCCTCGTCCAGGCACGGGTCGCCCCGATCCCCCAGGCACCAGTCCCCCCGCTCACCCGTTCACGGTTCACCGCGCTCCCCGCACCGAGGCCGTTGGAGCGGACCTCCACTGGGGGACAGTCTGGAAGGGGACGGGTCCTTCTACGAACGCGACTACGAGTACGAGCGGCACCACGAGCCCCCGGCGTATGAGCAAAGCCTCTCCCACGGCAACCCCCACCCGCACGCGGGCAATCCCCACCCGCACCCCCGCTCGCCCAGGACTGCCCGCCACGGGCCCCCACCTCCGACGCTCCCTCACCCCCATCCGCGCCGGGTGCCCAACGGCTACCGCTCGTCCTCGCCTTCTCCGCATCGAAGAGGGCCGCCCGGGGCACCCCACCCGCACCACCGGCCCCCTCATGCCCGCGGACCCCGCAAAGGCTTGCATGAACCTTACAGCGAGACAGATGAGGATGACTGGTGCTAGCAACCGGAGGAGGGCGGAGAACAGCAACCTCCGGCGTTATGGCCTTGCGTATGTGAACTTGATGGGGACGGGGCGGAGGGTCCGGACATCCGCCCGAGGACCCAGCCCTCAGCCCCGGAACTCTATGAGTGAGAGTGCGGGGCAAAGACCAGGGGGCAAGGTGCTTCAAGCGGTCTGACGAAACGCAAGACGGCTCAGGACAGTGGGACCGCGCTCCCTAGAATCCTCTGCTGGGATGCCGAGCTGCAGGCAGAAAACTTCAATCAGGAGTCCTGACGAACGGTCAGGGGTTCTGACACCCAGACTGCTCATCGCATTTGGCTGAATCCTTCTTCTTCTTCTTCTTCAGGTGACTCTGGGAACTCTCCAAGCAGGCTTCACTCACCTTTTATAAGGAACACAAGTTCCTAAAAAGCCAGGCCCTTTTCCCTCACCCCAACCAGACCTTTCCATGCCAAGCTTTGCCTCCAGGAAAAATCACGCTCAAGAACAAAACTTTTACACCACGTGATCTTGAGCTCCCCCCCCACCCCCAAGGACAGAACCCAGGAAGCTCCGCCTCTTCTGCAAAAACCAGCCAATCCCAGCGCTGGATGATATTTGATGAGTTTTATCATCTCTGTTTACTGTTTACTGTACAGACTCTCTTTGCGTGGGTATGATGTCACTTCCTGTCTGGTGAGGGGGGGGACAAGAAGTGACATCACGTGGCAGAAAGGGCGGAGAAGAGTAAAGCAAGGACCAACTCATTTCTTCAGTATTTCTTCTCTCGATTGCTTCTCGTTCTTCTTCTTGGACATTGGAAGCTCGATTCTTCGATTTGACCTTTTTTGGGATGGAAACGTGTGCATGATTGATTCAACCCATACGGGAGAGGAAGCCGAACCCCACATTTTTGGGACATTGTGGGTGGGCGGGGCTTTACGGAAACTTTGCATTTACGTTGACAAAAAAAAAAAAAAGAATCCCTCTTCTCTCTTCGACTGTTTCTCTCTGTGACGGTCGCTCGGCACCTGGAAGGAAAGCAGCCTTTGTGCTCAGATGTTTAGTTGGATGGGTCTCGGATGTTGGAGGCTTTGCTCAGAGAGAGAGAGAGGGAGCAAAGGGGAAGTGAACTTGGAGCGCCCGTTATTTAGTATTGTTCATGATGATAGTCTCGATAAAAATGTCCATGCAGAATGAAAATGATGTTGATGATTGTTAGCGCCGTTGCCGTAGAGTTGTTGTCACCTTCTTTGTTATCCCTCCAAGTACACCAAGTCCATCTTGTTTACATCCTTGAAGTCAGGGCTGTCCAAACCTTGTCTTCCGAGGGCCGTGTACAGAAAAATCCAAGGCTGCACGGAGCCACTCTGACATTCTTTCCATCTCATTTAGCGAACCCGTCAAAAGTACTCCCATTAGCGTCGGTAGGTATGCGGAAAAACACTAGAATCAATCCGCCCCAGTACCGAGCAGCAGCACTTTTTGCGTTTGGTAGAAAGTGAGGCCAACAATCTGAATTCATCGCTGTCAGCGGATGATCTTTCTTTCTCGGGTCATTGTGACTCGCCGTTTTCTTCTTATTTTAGTGATGTTTGATTGGTGGGAAATGTGTTGTGTGAGAGATGCCAGTCAGTGTCATCATCAAAGTTTTACAATGCAGGCAAACAACAATTGTGAATGGACGCTGGGTCACAAATGGTCCCTGGGTCATAGTTTGGACACCCCTGCCTTACGCTGACGATCCCGGCTCCCACATTTCAGGCTGGTTCGCGGGTGGGAGGGCGGGGTGTCAGGGACTTCATTTAGTTCTTGTCCTGCCGACACCCTAGGACAAAAACGGTTGTAAAAGGTTTTGGGTGATGAGGTGGGCAGCCCTCTTTTTTTTCGTAGCGTTGTCGGTGAACTGAGCGGCACGACTGCCCAATTTAGGACTTCGCTTTGGACCCTTCCCCCCTGTAAGGACACTTCTGGTCCCCTCCGCACCAACGGTGACCTCCTCAGCCCGAGCCCTCCCCTCAGGTCTGGACTAGATAACCAGGAACCATGCGAGGTTGTAGCACAGCCGAATCCCCCTCTGCCAAAAACTGGCATCAGTATTCGACAGCCTTTGCGGCCACATTCAGACGACCCCTGGACATGGTGTGAACCCGTTGCCCTTCTTTTGGTCCTGCTTTCGATAGAATCTTCTAGAACTAGATGATCAACAACGATAGGTATTCTGAGTTTAGGTATAACTGTAGACGTAGTTCTCACTTGCTTTTTGAATTGGTCGCCGCCTTGGACTTGCACTTATACTAATCCCAGATCTCCCCGAAACCCGTAGTCCACGACTTTTTGACTCTATGCAGACCTCACGAGCGTCCGTCCGGTTTCTGCAGGAACCGCGAGACCCGCATCCCTGACAAAAGCCCAACAAACGGGTGACAGTCGGCACCCACTTGCACATTTGTCTGCTGCGAGACCCCCTGCCTGCATCTGTTGCCTCCCACTTTCCCGGCACGATACGTGTTGGCCTCCGAGGCCTCCAAGTAGAGCACAGACTTGCTAGATATTTGCCTCTGTTTGGCAGGAAGTGAAAGGGCACAACCTGGAACCCTGTCCGCAGTTACTTCCCCCGCAATCCTGGACGCTGACAGAGCCGCAGTGCCTTCTGTACCTGAGTCACATGAGTCATCTGCCACCCAAGCCCTCCCTGCCCCCTCCCACCCGTTATATTCCTTAAGATCAATAACACTACGCCTTAAATGTCCCGCCGGTGGTCCTAACACCGGGCCCACACATGACTTTTCCTTTGACTTTATTGTTAAAACATTACAACTCTTTTTAAAATCTAAAACGAGATTGTTTTTTCCCCGCAACTTTTCAATTGTGATGGCATTTAGGGGCACACATGGCACAGCGATACCTTGACTTAAGAATTTTAGATGTTCTGTGACTGAGGTCCAAACTCAGTTTGTTTGTATCTCGATTTGCAAGTCGGTCGCCAAATGCCCGCTGCGAATCTCAACCCTGCTCTTACTTCAAATTTTGTCTCGAAACACAGCAGAGGTGATACAAGTAGTCAATACCTATTGGTCCCCCTCAAGACACACATGCAATGAACTCTGGGGGAACAAAAGATACTTATATGATGATTAACAACCTTATGATGGAAATTCTTCCTGGGCGGCAGAAAAAATACACAAACAAAAACTTTTTATGATGATTATTATTATTATTTATTCAGATGAACCGTTTATAGTTCGTTGAAAGTGCAATATGTTACCCATCCCTGGTCTGGAGAATCGCTACTCCTGTTTTTTTCTGCAAACTGCATTCCGTACAACACCTGGGCTCTTTCGAAAGGTATTCACGTCGGCATAGCACTCCTTTGTATCTTTAGCCTTGGACTTGTTTGTGACCTTACATGTAAACAGACAGATAAAGGCATTGTCCCTTTGCCAGTTTGGACCATTTGTGTACCTTTTCTAACCATACAAAGTACTTGTTTGTACCTCCAGGTTCAACAGTGGACCCTGTTGGGCACATCACAAGAAGTGGCACATTGGAGAACAAAAACGAACCTCGACAGAACCCTTTTTTGTCTGACCGTGTACTTAAGCTTTCTTTCAAAGTCAAGGTAACACTGTGCTGAAGTTCATGTCTAGTTAGTGTTCAGATTTTGTGGCGGCCAATGGATCCGAGAAGTGTGAAAAGCTCACCTCCTTTGTTGTTTGCGTTGCGGCTGTTGGGTTTGGCGCGTGTGGCGTTGCGGGTCAGCGGCGTGTGGGTAAACATGTAACTCAAGGGCTCTTTGCAAAACATCATGCGGGTTTTCTTGTACAGTTTGAGTGCTGCCAAAAGTCGTGCTTATGTAGCTCAAGCCACACAGGGCGGTGGTCCCCCAATGTGCAGCACTGGCTGTGTGCATGCGTGTGCGTGTTGGGGAAGGACGGGGTTATTGGGGCCAGTGGGCACGGAAGGTAGGCGTCCCGTATCCCGTCTTGGGGGCGGCGGGTGTTTAGAAGGGCATTAGGGCAGCAATCAGCAGTAATTTTCCATAAAAGGCACTGGGCCGCCATGTCACCTCATGCTATGATGTCATCACCACCATGATGTCATCACGAGCGCCTGACAGATTCATTGTCCAGCCGATTTAATCGATATTTGCTTTTCTTTTTTTTTAATTGGCAAAAATCAGCCAATTTTATTTGGTCACGGTTTTTACCTTTTTATTTTTTCCACGTCCAATAACCAATAAACAAAACAAATCTGCATCTCATTGGCTGATTTTTGCCATTTTTTCCCCCTCTCTTTTGTCATTTTTAATGAGTCTTAAACGACAAAGTATTGTCAAACAGTCATTTGTTCCACCTGTAATTCATACCTTTGTTGTTGTAAGCGTCAAGGGACCAAAATATGTTATTTTAGTCATTGTATATATTGGAAAGGCGGCCCGGTAGTCCAGTGGTTAGCACGTCGGCTTCACAGTGCAGAGGTACCGGGTTTGATTCCAGCTCCGGCCTCCCTGTGTGGAGTTTGCATGTTCTCCCCGGGCTTGCGTGGGTTTTCTCCGGGTGCTCCAGTTTCCTCCCACATTCCAAAGACATGCGTGGCAGGCTGATTGAGCACTCTAAATTGTCCCTAGGTGTGAGTGTGGGCATGGATGGTTGTTCGTCTCTGTGTGCCCTGCGATTGGCTGGCAACCGATTCAGGGTGTCCCCCACCTACTGCCCGGTGACAGCTGGGATAGGCTCCAGCACCCCCCGCGACCCTAGTGAGGATCAAGCGGTTCGGAAGATGAATGAATGAATGAATATATATTGGAAATTAATCAGACAATGAATCGGTTCTCGTTATCGACAAATCCAGTTCAGTCAGGCCCTAATCATCATCACCACAGTGGTGTCATCACATCATGGTGTTATCACTACTGTATGTCAACACGTCTCAACCACATGGAGGAATTCACTTTGTGTGTGTGCACGCACCTGTGTGTGTGTGTGTGTGTGTTACAGTAATATTTGAGTAGCTGTTTGCTATGATAGATATGTTATTTGAAATGAACAGATATGTAGAAACAATCAATTAAAAAAATAGATGAAAATAATTTAGAGCCTCCTGATGGTGCAGTGAAGACAGTACTGAAAAGCAGAATGTTTATTAGCAAGCGCACTGAAGTACTTAAGTCATTTTTACCATTGCAGTATTATGAAAAGGACGTAGCTAGTTTATTTTTATGTTCTATTAGTTATTGGGAAAAGTATTTGTTACGTTATCTTCAATTAATTTTTAAATATAAGCATTGAAGTTTTTTTTTATTAGTCATAAATATAAATGTTATCATCGATGTATTCGTGAACTTATTTAATCCGTTTTTCATTTCAATTTTTTTTCTCCAAATAGCCCAGCATGAAAGCAGTTACTGTTTGTGGCCTTTAATGGTGATTATAGGCACTTAAAAACTACGCACTTTGATGACGTTCGGAGGTTGCGCAAGTGTATGTGTGTGCGTGTGTCTCCGTGTGTTCGTCCTCCACTCACCTCCCGGCCCCGCCCCCCTCTCCGTTGTCCACGTCGACTCTGTAAATTTTCATGTACACTTTGAAGCATAAAATTTTATCAATGGAGATCAATGACATCGGCCTGTCCTCATCTTGTCTCTCATCAAACTTTAAATAAATAAATAAATACATAAATAAATACAAAATCGCATGCATGCAGTACCCATCAAGGCCACACGGAGGTGGTCTTTACCTGCCGTGATTTAACGAGGCTTTCATTTTAATGGCAAATTACGAATTTCACCCTCCTCAAAAGAGTCCACGTTTCGCCGTACAAACAAACAATACAAGTTTGTTTTGTGGATTTTTTTTCGGATTTTGTTGTGATATTTACATTTGAGTTCGCGTGCAACATGACGACAAAATGACGTGTTGTAAAACACCAAAAACACCGGCTTCTGAGCAAAAAGAGGAGAAAGCATTCCTTTTATGAAAAAAACATGTTAGCAGTGATGCTGACTCGGCGCGTGGCTGGAGTTGAACATGAGTAGCTTGTTTACATGCCGTTCATCATTGACTCCACAAATAGTTTTTCATGAAACACTTTTTTTGCAAAGCATTTTGATGAGCATCAATTACACGCAAATTTTAGGTATTTACGGCCAGTCCGGTTCCAGTCAGGATTCTTGTATAAGGTGCCATGTATATTCTGAAACAAACTAGAGAGAATGAATAATTATACCTCCCCACCCCTTAAAATGTATTTTATTCCAAATAAAACCCAAAACATTTGACTTTATAGATTTTTAAATTGAGTTAGCTTTGAATTTGAAATGGGTCAATTTGACACACGCCACAACAGCAGGGGCAGATTTTTTTTTAATGGGGTGTTTAAACGCAAAAATTGGTCAGTTTGACCCAGAGCAACACAAAAATAGGGCTACGGTTGACTGAATTTCAGGTTTGAAGTTCAAAGGCAAGAAAGTACTTGCATCCATCCATCCATCCATCCTGCCTTGCTTCCATCCATCCTGCCTTCCATTCCAGCCACCATGGCAACTATTGGACTCAGTAGAACCCAAGCCAGTGCCAAAATAGAAACTCACTCGTCTAGTTGGGGATTCCAAAAAGACTAAATGAAGCATACATGGTAATTTGAAGCAAAATAAAGATCGTTATTTAATTAATTAAAGATTTTGCATGTGCAACGTGCATGCCACTATGTGGGGTTAACTTCAGGAATTGCAAAAAAAAAATACCGTATGTGTGTGTGTGTGTGTGTGTGTGTGTGTGTATATATATATATATATATATATATATATATATATATATATATATATATATATATATATATATATATATATATATATATATATATATATATATATATGTGTGTGTGTGTGTGTGTGTGTTTTTAAAAGCAATGTGTTTCTTTATTTCCTTCTATTTTTAAAATTGAAAAAAATTCAACCCCGCCACATAAAAACATTGAAAATGTTTTTTTAAATTGACCAAAAAAAATCCTTGGAAAAAAAATTGAAAATGACTACAAAAAAAAGAGACATTGTGATTAGTTCAAATAATTTTTATTATTTCATGCGGGGGATCAACGAGAACACTTGAACAATAAACAAAATTTGAAGCGTGTGCAGCTGCTTGAACTTGAATCTGGTGATGTTTTGTTTTCGACTGAAGAAATCCCATCTTCTTCTTCTTCTCTCCTCCTTTTCTCCCAGGCTTTGTCTCTCTCTGTCTGTTTTTTCTTGCCCGCCATCTTTTCTCTTTGGTTTCTGGATCTTTCTCTGCTGTTTCTACCTGCAGTGCATTTTGTAATTTCCAAACACAATTCTTCCTCATGTGGCTGAATAAAACCAGAGAGAATGCATTGTACCAGCCCCGCCTCTGCTCTCCTGCTTCTTAGTGTGCTCAGATAACGCGACTCAATATGCAAAATAGAATTCGGAGACCTCCGCCAAGGCAGAAGGTGGACCTTTGTAGATACAAGTCTCATGCCTGAATTTGGTAGGGAAAAGATAGAGGGAAAAAAACGAATCACCAAAATGCCAGTTTCACTCTGCAAAAGATATATATTTTTTATAAGTAGACCCACAAAAAAGAAGTCTCTCCACCTGAAAATACAGAGAAAGTCTACTCTTTTGCCCGAAAATTGATTTAGTGAAACTGTTGTCGTTGTAGTCAAATGAGCTGTTGTGTGCAAAATACGCCAAAAGGATGCATCGTGTTCGCAAAAACTAAAACGTCCTCACACTGCAGCATCATTCGCCTCCACCTTCATCTTCCTCCTCCTCATCTGCATCCGCCGCCACGTCACTGATATGTTCCAAGCGACGAGACGCACACTTTACACCCGCCGACGCAGTCTCGCCCCCTCCCTCCTCCGTCACGTTTTACTGGCGTTTCTTCTTCCCTCTGCAGCCCCCCTCCTCCTCCTTCTCACATCTGTCTGTCCGACGCCCACCTCCTCAAACACACACACACACACACACAGCCCAAAATAAACACCTCCTACACATTCTGTTGCAACAGCGCATCACTTCCTGTCTCGGTCTGCCACACAAACACACACAGTTGCCCGTTCACATTCATTGTTCGTTAACACTCGGCTATTAGAACACGCACACGTACACGCATACACACGCACAAGCGCGCGCGCACTGATGGTGATACTTCCCCCCTCCTCCAGGCAAACGACTCACTTCCTGTGCATCATATGTCCTCTCACCAGCCACTTCATGGGTACACTACCTCAAATGAGATACAAAGACAAAACGGAGTTAGTGGACCGCGGGATAAGAGGCCGCCTTTAGAAAAAAATTCCTTCAAAAAATTGTAATAATAATGTAAGTTGAGGGGTTCGTTGTTTTTGATGGATGGTTATACTTTACAAAGGCAAAAGGAGAGATTGATTCTGTTTGAACGCAGCTTTATTGAAAGGGGGGGGGGGAAAGAATGTCTGCACCGCAGCACTATCGAGAGCACACTCGTAACTAAAATCACTTCCGGCTTCACTTACCTCAACACCCAATCAGAACCAATCCACATAAAAACATGTCTAAGCAATTATTAAAAACAGAATGTAATTTAGGTATTCTTAACATTAAATAATATGACGCTCAAACATAAAATGATAATAATAATAATATAACATAAGCTTACAATAATAATAATTAAACCTCCACTTCTGAATGTCTCTTTTTACGAACGATTTGAGTTACGCACTGCTAACCCTTTCACGCACCCTGTAACCTGATAACATGATAAAATGTCCACTGGAGTCACCACTGTCCCTGAAAGGGTTAACAGTGAATCTTCGCAGTGGTCTTCGCGCGCACCAGAAATATAGACGAAAATGCCAAACAGGATCACTCGGCGCCGTCTTCCTCATCGAACAGAACTGAGTTGATTTGTTTTCGGCGTTCGTTTGATACGATCCGAAAGATGCATTTCCGGTCTGGCCACTTTCGGTTAGTGCTTCACAATAAAAGCTTATTTTGCATCTGGTGATGGAAATTGCACTTCCACCTTCTTGATCACAAATCACAACTCTCGTAGCCTTTGAGTTTGGGAATAGTATTGTAAAAGAGATCTGAAAAGCATTTAATTTAGGTAAGATTCGGATATAGTATCGACCGTCTGTATGTTGTTTATTGAAATGTAGCGTCGCTTTAAATAAGACAACGAGCGGTTAATGTCAGTGTAATTAAGTTCAAAAAAGCCGCTCACGTATGTTGTTGCAAAGTGGAAGTTCCAGTGATGTGCAATACTGCACACTGCAAGCTGGTGATTATGTGAGCGAGGCAATTAAAAACACTTCTCACACGACAATGAGACATCACGTCATATTTTTTTCAAATTAGAAAGTAACATAAAAAAGTTTCCTACCAATGAAAAATGTTTCACAATTTGATTTCATCAAGTGGTTGCACGAAATAAAATGATCTGAATCTAGATATTTTTTTAAGTACAATAAATGGATCCAGATTTTATTTGAGCTAAATCTGCCTATCAGATTTTTTTCAGTGTGGATCCAAGTTTTCCACAATCAACCAATGAATTACAAAAGACACAGACATAATGACAGAAAAAAAGATTTTTTTAAATTAAATTTTAATACTTGAATCAGAATTTCCCCATGTGAATATAGAAGAAGACTATTTTTTTAAATTGGGGAAGCTGCAGTCCAATTTTCCCCTCTCCAGGTAAAGTTAATGAGCAATAAATATCATGTTTTATCATATGGCATGCTTTGTCAAATAGCATGTTTTGTTTTGTTTCTTTCATGATCTATTTTTACCCACACGCTTGTAAATAATAAAATAATAAATACATTAAAAAACACACCGATGGGTAAGTGTATATGACTTAGTCTTGGGGCTAAAACTGATTAATTGCATTGCCATTCATTTCAATGGGAAGCACTACTTTGACTTATGACTTTTCAGGTTACAAACGGGTTTACGGAAACAATTACATTTTTTAACTTGAGACTCCACTCTAATTCGAAAATCAGCAAAATATGTACACAAGACGTACGTCCAAGTAAACACATTTGAATGGTAAATAAATCCCGCAATATAAAACCAAATGTGCAATCTTCAAATAGGGTATCTAACCCCCCCCGGCCGCCCCGCAAAGTGGGAGATGATCATCCTATCCCACCAAGTCATTTTGTGTGTGTGTATTTTAGCTGCAAATATGCATCTTTGTTATTTGTAATATAAACAACATCCAGGGTTGATTTTTGGTACAGCACAAGATTATGTCATATGTTTTTCCACAGGTCAGAATGTTCCATGCCGGTTCATTTCCTTTAGTCATACATCTTCGAGCCGCCTCGACTTCCGCTTCCTTCCATCCCGCTGTTCTATTTTTAAGCCTCCGCTGGACGTCACTGCGGTGCTCTGTGTGCATGTGTGTGCGCGCTTTTGGCATCTGCATCACAGGACACTCTTAGCATGCGTAGCACATCTGGGCGAAAAACAAATCAAATGGTTTTCCTTCCAATGGTCAGATATTCTGGATCTAAGTTAATTGTGTCAAAAGTAATATATTCATTCATTCCCAACCATCTAGTATCTTCATTTCACAGTCTCTTGTCTGCCCAGCTTCCAGACATGTCTGAATAGATTTCGTCCAATGAGATTTCAGCTTCGAAGATGTTGCCATGTAAACATGATCTGCTTGCTTCTGACAAACACGCAACATAAAAATAGCTGTTTTCTTTTCTTATCCAATCTGATTTTA
Source organism: Hippocampus mohnikei (assembly GCA_026261675.1). Lineage (NCBI taxonomy): Eukaryota > Metazoa > Chordata > Actinopteri > Syngnathiformes > Syngnathidae > Hippocampus > Hippocampus mohnikei. Next base: position 15,574,054 of record JAKGUB010000326.1, read on the forward strand.
CATTCACCTCTGTGCGCCTTTGTGATATTGGCATTTTCCTTTCCTCTGATTGGTTGAGCTAAATAGTTTGCGCTGTTTACACCTCTGACTGCTTGAGCTAAATCTGCCCATCAAAGATTGATTTCCAGTGGAGGATGATGAGTCTAAATTCCTTTTTCAAGGCGCCCTTTTCAAGAAAACATTCTCAGCCTGGTGATGACTGGTTTCAACCCGGAAAAGAATTTGTTTGGGGCATCCTCAGGGAAGCGTCTATGAGCGCTACAGCTAGCTTCCGCTGACAGGCAAGAGCAAAGGTGCGCACCTGCATCTCTGGTGAGTAGTGTATTTTGTTTTCGAGATTTGATGGGGATTTTTTTCCCATATTATTTCATAAACATTGATTGTGATCTGCTATATTGTAGTGTAGACATTTGGACTTGGCTGGAGGTGATGTATTGGAAAATAAAGGTAAGCTATTTCTTGCTTAAGTAAAAATTGTATTCATCCTCAAATATGTGAAAGCCCTTTGTCTCGTATGTAAGTTATTTTGCATTTCTGTACATTTTTTTCCCAACAACATGGTGTAGATTACTAAAGTCCCCGGTGAAGTCGCAGGTCCGAAATGCCGCACCAGCCGCTGCTTTCAAGTACTATTGATTCAGGTGCAATTTTTATGTAGTCCTCCTCTGACATTGGGGGGGGGTTATCCTTGCCAAAGCAAGACTCCTGCCGATCCGGAGTAATATACAAGTCAAAATGGCAGCCTATAAACAACATTTTCTGCTTGTTATGTCACTTTTGACAGGAACAACTCTGTTGATTTTCAAAGACCCATGCTCTAGGTCAGGTACTTCTCGGGTACTAGTAATTAACGCTAAGGGCCACTTTGAGACATACCTTCTGAAAAAACAAACTTCCTTGAATAATCGCTTGACCAGGTGTAATTTTCACCCAGTCCTCTTTTACAATTGAGGGACTATTAAGAAAACCGACTGATCTTGAGTAATGTACAAAGATGTTAGGGTTAGTTATTAATTCACGAGCATGTTGCTGACTTTCAGCTTCCTCAAATATTACAAACACCTCTCATTGGAAGGTGATGTGTCGTGCTAATGTGTGGGTGTTGAATCTCGCCTGGAGGATGTGATTCACAATTCTGTTGTAATCCACAGGAAGTGGAGTGACCACGTGTGTGTGTGTGTGTGTGTGTGTGTGTGTGTGTGTGTGTGTGTGTGTGTGTGTGTGTGTGTGTGTGTGTTAGATTAGCAAAGCCTGTTTTATGGTGGGCACACTGGAGGATTGACCCACATTGGCGACTTCCTGTCTGGACAACAATCACCACCACAGAGGCGCTGACTTGTTCACTTGAAAATTCATTTATTAACACCACAAAAAAAGCAGCTTTACATGTGAGGTATATGACGTCATTTGGACATTCATTGAAATACACGCAGTCTTTTTTTTAGCACCATGTTGTTAGTCCACAGCAGCAGTCTCCATGCGAGTGTGTTGGGTAAACACCTCACTTCTGTTATATGAGTCACTGTGTGTCCTGGCGGGTCCACCGTGTGTTGCGTGTGACTCAGCTGGAAAGTCAGTGGTCGCTCGTTCGACCCGAACCGAAGCTCCTCCACGCAGGGCCCCCTCGCCCGCGGAGCTCTCTCCATTCGGGCCGGCCGGGGATCATTCCCGTCCCGAGACCGTCGACGTGGCCTCCAGCCCGCTTCCAAAGTGTAGGGAAAACAGCGCCCCATGTCCCGTGGAGCCTCCGCGTCTCGCACTTCTCAGCAGGCCGGTATGACCCGGTTCAGGGAGAGCGAGGTAAGGGACTCGGCGGGGCCGATTCGGCAGCTGACCGGCGGCGGTGGTGGCAGCGCGGCGTGTCGCTCCTCCCCGGGCTCCAGCCTCGCCCTCTTACTAGGGAGGAAGTGCGGCGCCACCGACGTCTTCCCCCGCCGCTTCCTCGAGCAACTCGTCGGGCTCTGGTTCTCTTTGTCCTCGGCGGGTTCTCCCTCTTCCTCTTCCTCCCGGTGCGCACCTCCCCGCGCTGTCAGGCTCAACTCGGCGGAGGTCTCGTCCGGCTGGGGCCCCGACTCCAGGTCGAGCTCAGCCGGCTCCTCCGGGCTTGTGTCCATGGGTTCGGCCGGTGGCACCGACGAGTGATAGATGTCCCGGGCGGAGCGCATGACCAGGGAGAGGAGGAGGCTCCGGTGGAGTCTCAGGCCGCCTCGCTGGCTCCGGGACGCGTACAGCTTGCTTATGGACACGGCAAGAATCCGCCGGGCCTCCGCGTTCGCATCCATTGTTGTCTCCGTTGTGTCACACATTGTTTCCTTGACCTTATGTTACTTCCTTGTTGTTGTTTTTTTTCCCCCTTACACAAAACGAGCTCGACTGACGACTTACGAAAACAACAACAAAAAGTTGACTTTCAAAAGTTTCGTTATCGGTTCTTTTTATTTCTGTAAAACAAACCTTCTTCACGTTCACGACGGCGCAGAGTTGAGAGCCTGAGAGGCAGGGAGACAATTTATCTACTCTGTGACGTCACGCCGAATTCCTCAGGCAGTGACAAAACAGGCACCGCCCACACCTGCCACACACAAACACGCTCACACAAACGCGTGCACGCGTGCACACGCCATCTGTTCTGTCTAGCCCGAATTCTCACCCTTCTCGACTTTTAACTTCTCTTTCCGCATTGCGCTTTAGGAACGCATTTCGCCTCGAAAGATTTTTAAGTTATGATCGCAAAAACAGTTGTGTTATTTTCAGGTTAGTGATGATTAAATGACATGTAAAAAAAGTAATTCGATCATTTAGTCAAAGCTGTTTTCGCACGATAACGACGGGAGGCTGAGGTTGAATATTTTTTAGATTACTTTGTGCAGGGATCCAAAGGATAGTTTCGCTGAATGATGTCACGTGTTTATCTTCTGGTTACTCGGCAGCTCGGAGAATTTGCGTGTGGGTGAGGAAATAAGAAAGGGGGGGTGGGGGCGTCTCAAATTTCACGGGAGTTTCTCTCGGGCGCACATATGACTCACTACGTCACTCCCCTGCCATATATGGCCTATCCGGTGGTAAAGTCCCGTCGCGGTTGTGCAGATGGGAGGGGGGAATACGCGCAGTGGAAAAGCGGTGACGTCACCACCCCTCCCCGAGTACTCCTCTGGCTTTCTCCTCCCTCACCAGCTGTGGTAACGTCACCAGAGCACCATATATGGTGCGACGGCCGCTGTAAACAAGGTTACCCAGGTTACCAGGTGGCGGGTCAAAAGGCATGTCACGTCATGACGCCCTAATGGTCCGTCGGAAATGATCTGTGTTACAACTGGAGTTCGTTTAAAAAAAAAGTGCTCTATAAATACCGTTAAATTGAGAGTGCTGCGATGACACACTTCAGTCTCATTTAATCTGAAGTGGTAAAAGTACTCTATACTTATAAAAGTACAGATACTGTATAAGAAAAAAAACTACTGTATGCTGGTAGAAGTCATGATTCAATTGCTTGTATTTAAAAATGTTTTTGGTCAATAATACCCTCATAATTAACTGTTATATTACATAGTTAACTGTTTTGTTAAGCGCTTTGTTACAGCTGCCGCTGTTGTGAAAGCGCTATATAAATCAGCATGTATTGTATTGTATTGTATTGTATAATAATTGTGGATATCAAATTATGAATTACAGATCTTTCCAAAATGTATTCTAAGCCTGTTTGACATTTTTATGTTTTGCACCATTCGCTTTTGGATCAAAAACATGTTACAGGTTGAACGAATTATAGGCAGCTAATGTGTGATGACATGGATATTTTTAACCCCTAACCATAACACAGTACAGAGGTCGCAAACCTTTTTTTGCGCCGCAGACCTGTTTTACGTATAGAAATGTTTGGATGGACAGTCATACAAAAAAAACCCCGAAGTATTGAAAATGTTTGTATTTTGCTCTCAAATGTCAAAAAGGGTTAAATATGACCCCAAAAGTATCGATCGATCAACTTTGTGGTGTCACCCAAATGCAGCACGCTCGTTTATGTCTTCCTTTCCAGACGTAGCTGCTCCTATTGTTGCATTTTGGTATGTATGCTATCCCTCCGCACAGCTGCAAAAATAGACACGCTAATACACGCCACCGCAACACGTGTTTTGTAAACTCACCCATAGCATTCGGACTGTCACCTAATGCCGAGCTATTTTGTACTTGTATGGTATTATTGTAGGGCCAAATTATTTTCAAGCAACTTGGATCATATCTGGTTAATGCTAATTAGAATATTATTTCATGTATTTGTAGACACCCCCTTGAAAGTGCATCATCATAATCATTATAATCATAGTTTTTTATATTAGTCAATTATATTTTTAATTCTTCTAACTTATTTTGTAATTGAAATTTCGAATCTCATTGTTTTTTTATCCCTGTTGCCAGGAGAATTATTTTTGTTTGTTCTTTATTGATATAATGTTTTTCCATGTGTATGTTGTAGATGTTATTTTTACATTTCATGATTTTTTTCCAGTTATTTTCTTTTCCATAATGTTTATTTTTTTGTTTTCTTAGTTTTGTCTTTCAACAGTATAATTTTTTTTATTGTGAATTATATTTTTGGGTGTCATTATTTATTTTTCCACGCTTATTTTTGTTTGCTGCCATGGCATTTTTTTTTTTTTGATAAATGTAATTTTTCCATGACATTTGTTTTTCCCATTTGTGAATTGTACTTTTCAATGTAAATATAGATTTTCCCATTTTCCATGTTCTGCCAACGCAATTCTTACTTTTGAATGCTGAAAAGCGCTTGTTAGCTTCCCAGAAAACGAGTCGGCGTGACCTCGCTTTGGGCCGGCGCCCGGCTGGTCACTATGGCAACGCTGTGTGTGTGCGTGTGTGTGCGTGTGTGTGTGTGTGTGTGAGTGTGTGTGTGTTGTAGCACTGCCTCTGCCTGAGGCCAAATGGTTAGCAAGGAATGTTTGTGTGTGTCCTTGGCTGTACCATCACCTAAGTTCACCGAGTGCGATGGTGTAGAATAGTTTGCACGAATGACTTGTAATTGCACTTCATTGTATTTCTTGAAATGCCACGCGTGCTCAGCTGCAAAACTAACAGCCATTCCACTTATTGCATCGGCATGAAAGTGTGCTGTTTTTGTTTTGCTCATGTGCATTTCGTTTGTTTTTGTGTCGTGCGGTTTGTGTGTAAAGCAGCTTACAACGCAACAAGGGTAAGCTGCATGACGCTGCTGCTCTTTGACACCGGAAAGTAGGTCATCCATACAAGGAACACTTGGAGACACCAAGAGGGTCAGCGGGTCTATTTATAAAGTGCTCCACGTTAAGTGCTCACTCCTGGCGCCTTTTTTTTTCCTTCACTTATTTTTATTATTATTATTTTTTTGTTCCTCAGCAGCGGCACGTTTGACTACAGTGGCACAGACAAACAAAGCAGCCCAAATGTTATCTGGCTTGTACCAACAAGAACGTTCGTGCGTGAATGATTCAGAATTCATGCCTTTGGTTGTCAAGGATAAGAACGAATTAATCAATTTGCCGCAAAGGCTTGTAGGGCGGCGCGGTGGTCGACTGGTTAGCACGTCAAACTGTGTGGGTTTTCCCCAGGTTGCCTCCCACATTCCAAAAACATGTATGGCAGGTTGATCGGACCCTCCAAATTGTCCTTAGGTGCGATTGTGAAGGCGAATGGTTGTTTGTCTGTGTGGCCTGCGATTGGCTGGCGACCAGTTCAGGGTGTCTCTCGCCTACCGCCCGAAGAGAGCCTGGGATAGGCTCAAGTCTGTCTGTCTGTCTGTCTGTCTGTCTGTCTGTCTGTCTGTCTGTCATAGGCAGCCTTAACTAACCTACACACCATGAGCAGCGGGGTGACAAAGGGGCTTGTAAATTCTCACAAGCCAAGATGGGACGGACGGGAGGTGGGGGAGGAAACAGGATGAGGGCAGGAAAGGAAGGAAGGAAGGAAGGAAGGAAGAAAGGAGGGAGGGAAGGGTGGTACGGAACACGAATGGTTGGGGCCACAGATGGGTGGGCCGGACACGAGGCAGGGAGGTCTGTCTCTGTCTGGTCAGATGTTGCTTTCAGGGACAGAGCGGAGTCAGCATGCAGTTTTATGCGAATGTGTGGCCATGGTGACTTTTCACGTCTACTGCCCGCTGATTAGACTTTGACAAGCCTTCCCAGAAGTCAATACAAAGTAGAATATATAAATATTAAACAAGTTACTCAATGAATACCAGAGACATTCATCGACACGTAAAAAAGTTTCCAAAGTGCACAATGAATCTCAACGCCTCATCACGTCCAATGCGCATGCGCGGTGTGGTGACGCACCCGGAACTAGCAGCATGTCGCTGGAGGACCCGTTTTTCGTCGTGAAAGGGTGAGAAAACTCAACAGAACAACGTTTAGAACTCAAGGAACACACTGTGCAAGTACACGTTCGACACATGTGTCACTCGGCGAGTCGCCGAGGGAGCGCAAAACACAGTTTACTCCAGCGAATAGAACTGGACGCCTAGCAATGGCTGACTAGCCTCCAATGCTGTCGCCCAGTCCTGCAGTGATTGTCCGTGCGGGGCTTTTTCTGTTTACATTGGTCAAACAAAGTCACTTCCGCGCCGCATATTTGCTTTGTTTCATCTGCTGAGTTATTTGTGGATCAGAGGAACGGTTTCTTTTCTCTATTTTTGGACACTTAATGAGAAGTTGCTAATTTACGAAAGAAAGTTAGCTTGTGTCTTAGTTTGGATTTGTCCGTGTTAAAAAAGTGTTCAAAAAAGAAGCAAGTGACGTCATGTTGGACAAACGTGTGTGTGTGTGTGTGTGTGTGTGTGTGTGTGTGTGTGTGTGTGTGTGTGCAGGGAGGTACAGAAGGCCACGGCGCGTGCACGCAGCCTGTTTGACAGGTGGGAGGAGCTTCTACAAGATGGAACTCAGGTGAGCTAAGTATTAGCATGTTCTTAACATTCACACCATGTTTGATAAAGCATTGGAAACACTGAAGTTAATACCACATTCAATGTCCAATCACTTCTCTGATGTCCTCACTTTAGCATGAAGTTGGCATTGATGCTAATTGATAAATAATGAGCATATTACAATTCATTTGTTCAGGTGAGTCGTGATGAGCTGGATTGGAGCACCAACGAGTTGCGCAACTGTCTGCGAGCCATCGACTGGGACCTGGAGGACCTGAGCGAGACCATCAGTATCCTCCATCACCGGCGCCACGTGTCCTGTTTACAAAACAAACACCAGCTTTGTGCGCTTCCAGGAGCAATGTCAATAATAGGAGTTGTTCCCAGTAAGGGGCGATAAAGTGGCGTCGTCGTTTTGCAGAAGCAACTCAGATCACAAGGAAAATAGTTCAGTTTTAAGAGAATAAAAGTTTAACGTTTGGGAGGAAAAGTTGTAGTCCTGTACTAGGAGAATAAAAGATAAAGTCATGACTGCCACATACTATTTTGGTGAAAAAGCACATTACAATGAAGAGCACAAGGGAGAAAAATCCTGATTTGAAGAGAATAATTGTAACATCGTGAGATGCAGTCACAATATCAAGTTGTACTGTTGTAAGTGGAAGATAAACATTAAATAAGAATTAGTTTAGAATTTTGTGTGGGGAAAACAAAATTTTGTGGCAGCTTGCCACATTAAGAGAAAAAAAGCATTTGTTTACACGATAAATTACACACAATTTTTTTTGTAGAGTAAAAGTGGAGAAAAAAAAGTTGAGCCTCACTAATGTCAGTCACAACATTGCAAAGACAGAAAGCAAAAATAGTAACACAAGTATAGTATTTCATTTGATAAGGATACTAACATAAATATCCATGATCCAAGCTGCTTTTCCTCGCAAGGCATGCCAGAGCCTATTCCAGCTGTTTTCGGGCAGCAAGCTGAGGACACCCTGAACTGGTCGTCAGCCCATCGCAGGGCACACATTGACGAACAACTATTTGCGCTCACAATCAGACCGAGGAACAATTTCTAGTGTTCCGTGAACCTGCCATGCAGGTTTTCAAAATGTAGGGGAAAACCGGAGTACCCGGAGAAAACCCACGCAGACACGGTGAGAACATGCAAACTTCCCACGGGAAGGCCGGAGCCTAGAATCGAACCCTACACCTCTCCAATGTGAAGCGAATGAGCTACACTCTGATAAGAATCTACTTGTGAATCTTCAACATAAAACCATTCGTAGAGAAGGAAAAAAAAATCTGTTTTTTTGAATGACTGAGTTGCAGTTTTGTGAAAAAAATAATTCAACACTAAGTCAGAATTTTGCGACAAAGACTTATTTTTAAGAAAAAGAAGGCCTAGATTTACAGCATTATGAGAAAGTAAGATCATGATAAAACAATCTTGCACTTAAAAAAATAATTCATAATATTGCAAGAAAGTCAAGCCATGACACTCACACAAAAATCACAATTTTACAAGAATACGGAGTTGAATGCAAAAGTTTTTTAATATGATGACCCCCCCCCAAAAAAATGTACATTTACGAGAGTATATTTTTCAGATTGGGCACAAAAAAAAACTCACAAGAAGGTGAATCTGATTTAGCAAATGTTAATTTTGACAGGACAAAGTCTTTATTTTCAAATCACTGCTCTGACCGTCCTGACAGCATGGAGATTAGATGGTCGCCATAGCGACGTGGGAGACACTTCCTTCATTTCCTTCCTGAGCGTGCGGCGCAGGTATCGTGGAGTCGAACCCAGGGAAGTTCCGCCTAGGCGACGAGGAGCTTCAGGAGAGGAGGGATTTCGTGGAGAGGACCAGGAAGTCCGTACAGGTCAAATCAACCCTCCAACCGGCTTCCCACACCCAAACAAATCTGATTATTACCGGTAATGAAAAATCTGTATTTCCTTGCTTGTGAGCAGGAGATGAAGGATCAATTGTCGAGTCCATCGGCTGCGGCTCAGGCAGAGAAAAAAAACAAGCAGGTTGGACAGACGAGTACCGAAGCCAGATGACATACGGACACGTACGTCATTCTTATTATGCTCATTATTATTATTTCCAAATGTTATTGTTCGTTGGTTCCAGGCGTCGTTCGCTCCGTCAGCATCGGACTGCTCTACGCGACTGGATGCCCACCTGGTGTCCGCCAATTCCAGATACATTCAAGACCAGCAGGAACAGCAGCAGGTAAGACAGGCACACCCCAAAAAACAAAAACAAAAAAAAACCTAGGAAAAGTTGCATTTTTGTGTGGGGGGTGAGGGGGGGTAATTATGTTAATTGGCAGTTATTTTTTTTCTTTGTCAGAAAAGCCATATTTGTCATTTTAAAAAAGTTCAAAACAATTACAAGACAATACACTTTGAATGTTTTTTTTTTTAGAAAAGAAAAATAAATTCCCAATGTTTTTTTGTCCTACTTTTCCCAAAAAGCAAATATGTCCTCGTGTTAGGAGACTTATCAAAATGTTACTCTTTTGGAAAATAAAGCTCTATTTTTTGATAATAGAAGTCACAATATTACAAGGGGAAAAAATCAGTATTGACAAAATTTGGCACAAAGAAAACTCACTGAGAAGAAAACATCATGCTATCAAAAGAGTGTTTGTGAAAGAAAATCAGTTTTGAGTCAGTGCAGAAAAGAAATCCATATTTTTGACGCAAGTCCGAATTTTTTGAGGAAAAGTCATCTTACTTGCGGGAGGGGAATATGTAATTGTGGGAAAAATTATGATTTTACAATGTTTCAAAAATACATTGTATTATGAGGAGTGAAGTGATAAAATTCATTGATCATAAAATTGCAAGAGATGAAAAAGATTTTTACAAAACTGGTAAAACATCGAGTGAATGAGATCATGGGGGAAGATTTTAACATTGCAATAAAAAGTCGTCTGAATTACATTAGGAAAAGGTAAATTGGTGCAAGGACTCCGAGTTAAAAAAAAATAGATTTATTAAATTGGCATTTTCTTTGAAAAAGTTGTAATAATTCTACCAAAATTGAGGTCATAACAACACTGCAATTCAGGAGCAAAAAGTTCCAAATTTTATTGCAATAAAGTACTCTTTCAATCAGGAAAACGATCGATATTATGATAACAAAAATTATAATAATAATAATTTCAAGATACAGCCCTAAAATGACAAGGTTTAAAATGTCTCAGCCTTGTTTTGACAGGAATATTTTTTTTCATGTTGCAAGAAATACAGGCAAGACTTGCCAAAAAAACTTGAGTGACACTGGCAATGTAAAAACTGACTGGTGACACCTTATTTTTTTGTTCCTCTTTTTTTTCCCATTACATCATTCTTGAAAGTGTTTTAATGTGGAAAACCCTTTGCAGCCTCACCGCTCGCTCTCAACTCACCTTCTGTTACATAAGCATATTCGAATCTTTTGTTTTTTTTCTTAATGCATTCCAAAGCCATGAACTGGAACATTTGAAAAGGGCTGAAAGTTGGAGTGTGTGTGTGTGTGTCTGTGTGTGTATAGCTGATTATGCAGGAGCAGGATGATCATCTGGAGCTTGTGTCTGGAAGCATCCGGGTCCTCAAAGACATGTCGGGACGTATCGGTGACGAACTGGACGAACAGGCCGTGTGAGTCAAACTCGGCACTGCCGATCAAAATGTACACTCCTCCTCCATCTTTTTTTTGTTTTGTTTTTTTGTGGGGGACCTCCTTCCAAAAATGCTGCTGTCCCCCCCTAGTCAGAAAGGCAAAAACATTACCCGTATCCTTTTCTCATATTTCGGTACAAGTGTCCCACCCCGAAAACATCCTCATTTACTAGTCAGAATCAACCCACCAGAACTGGCACTTCTTCACTTTCGCTGGTCCGAGTCCGCCATATTTCGTGTTCCCTGTTCGGTTGGGGCGTACGTCAGCATGGTCCAAAACAATATTTCCTCAGCAAAATATAAGAATAGCATTGTCATTTTACAACATCAAAAAATAAAAGTAATATTACAGCAATATTACACATATTTTGGGTGGAAATGGCAACAAAAACATAATGATGTCATCCCTCCTCGAACTGAGCCCGACCATATCCAATCGTAATCCTACTGAGTTGAACTGGATCAAATTGTTCCACTTTGAAATCAAACCGTCCTTGAATGGGTCCGCACCCCACCATGTTAGTAAAATGGCCGCCAATTATGCAGATTTTCGCTATTCACAGGCCAGCCTGCTCGCACTGTTTGTATCAATGTAACATATGCTGTATACATATTTGTTTTCATCTTCACTTGTCCTTCCAGCATGTTGGGGGACTTTGCCGACGAGATGGACCAGACGTCGTCACGTATGGACTCTGTGCTCAAAAAGATAGAGAAGGTTTCGCACATGACCAGCAGTACGTAACACACACACACACACACACACACACACAGACGGCTTTTGACAGCTGCCTGTGTTGTGGGGCAGGTCGGCGGCAGTGGTGCGCTATCGCTGTGCTGGTCGCCATCATGATTGTCGTCCTCATCCTCTTCTTCGCCCTCTGATGCCGGCGACCCCCGAACTCTTCTTGACGTGCGGCACCCACAAAGGACCGGCCAATTTATTTTCTTTACCCCTGTACCCGAAGAAGGAAAAACTCCGCTGGCTCGCGCTATCCAGTAGGAATCGAAAGCGTGTGGCGCAGTGAGGTTGTGGCTTCGATCAGCAGAGGGCGCTCTGGTAGGAAAGCGCCACACGCCACTACAGGAAGTTAAAGGTTGAGACTAAGCTTGTCTTTTTTTTGTATACCAACAAAAAAAGTCATAATTTCACAAGACAACAAATTTCAAACAAATGTCTAATTATTGACAAACACATTTTCACGTTAAAAAAAATACTCAGTGGAAGAAAAAAAAATTGAAACTTTTCGAGAATAAAGTAAATTTTGGAAGAACGCCTTAGTATTTTGAAAACCTTCTTTTCTGAGCAAAAAAATTGTTCAATTATGAGAAAACTTGAAAAATGTTTTGAGAATCATAATTGTTTGTTAAAGTAGTGCAACAAACCCATTCATCAGAATGGGGCGGCGCAAAGGGTCTCTCGAAAGTGGCACCTCATTTAAATTCAAGAATCTTTAAGAACTGTATGCTTGTGATGGTTATTATTGATTGTTACAAAAACAGTGTGAAAGTGTAGGTGGGACATAGAGATATTTTTTCCCCACCCTGGATGCCTTCAGTCTATTTTTTTACATTTTTTACTTTGCTGCGTCCTTGTTGCTGGTCAGAATGTCCAAATTTAAAGCTCAGCGCTTCCCCTGCTGCGGGCCGTTGTTACTGCCATTTCTTTCAGCATGAAGAATAATAATACGTAGATAATAAGACAGTGTTTCATGATGTACTAAAACATTTCAGTCCTTTTTGTTGAAGGTGAGCTGTCAACAATCATATGCATCAAGCGGCAAAATGTATTTAATCTTTTTTTTTATTATATTTTACGTGATACCATTTTGACAATTTTTAATGTTTTAAATGTTGGATCGAAAATAAAACGTGAGCATTGTCACGTTTCTGCACTTTGCTTTAATTATTATTTTTTTAAAGCCCAACTCATGGTTTGAAACCCTACTTTGATTGCATAATTGGAACCTGTAACCCCCGTTTGAAACCTCAGAGGAAACTGAATCAAGTCTTGAAACCTTAATTTAAAATAGAAATATTGGCTTGAAACCCTTTACTGACACCATTAATCTAGCATGAAACCCTAAATGTTGTTGAAACTCTAACCGAAGCTTGAAATCCCAATGTCTAACCCTACCTTAAAGCCCTAACCAAACATTGAACCCCAAGTTTGGTAGACTACTTTGAAGGACTTAACCTGTCTGGAAACTCTAAACTATGTTTTAAAACCTACTGTGTAATGCTTACCATGGCTTTAAACACCAACTGAAGCTTGAAAGCAGAACCCTATCTTGACACCCTAGTTTGAAACCTTACACCTGGTTTGAAACACTAACCTGAAATATTAACCTTGGTTTGGAACCCTAATAAAACCCTAACCCGGGTTTGAAACCAGAACCCCAATTTGACACCCTAACTTCAAACCTTAAACCCAGCTTCTATGTCAGAATCAGAATCATCTTTATTGGCCAAGTATGTCGAACACACAAGGAATTTGTCTCCGGTATAACACGCTGCATTAGTATCATCATAAACAAGGACATGACAAATAAGTATGGAAGGACTTTTCGTAATGTAAGTGAACCGTAGTGCAGTGGTACCACCCAGTGACAACTGTGAGACGATGTGCAAAGTATCAAGCAGAGCTAAAGTGATCAGTGGTAGAATACAATACTATGACAGTTGTACAGTTGGTGCAGAAAATCATTGAACCATTTTAAAGTGACCAGTAGCAGTATTTGTTGTACAAGAAATGTGCAATTGTGTAGATGTCCTTGAGCGCTTTAAAGTGTCTGGTGTGGTGGAGTATACATCAGTGACTGTTTAGGGAGTTAATGGCAAGAGGGAAGAAGCTGTTTAAGTGTCTGATGGATTAGCTGAGGGGAGTAGCTGGAAAAGGTGGTGGTCAGGGTGCGGGGGATCCAGGAGGATTTTCCATTGGTTAAATTAGTAATTGCCAGTTTGATTAAGCCACAAGCACACCATTTTTTGTATCCAAACTTTTTTATTAATTTGCATTAAGTAGCAAAACATCAAAAAAACAAACCAAAAAAGAGGTTAAAATGAGTTGGCCGGTCCTCTTGGCGTCCCTCTCGGCTCTGTTTCGTTGACTTCATGTACGGTTTGTGTCCAATATGGCTTTGTGGCCACGCCTCCTCTCGGTTACCATGGCGGCGACATGGGCTGAGGGTTCTGAAGATACGACATGACCACAGCCGAGATGGACAACCTGCACACCAAAACCGGCACGTCATCTCATCAGCAAACGGGGGAGATGTGACTTGTCATAGAGTTGTGGGGTAAGTTTTAGACAATCAGAAGAAAGAAGGTCATTCTACAAAAAGAACAACTTTTTTCGCAAGGTTATGATTATTCTCAATGACAAATATAACTTCTTTTCTCCCCAAATATTAAATGTAGCCGCCCGGACTTTTGTGAAATACTGCTTGGTTGTCATTTATTCCATGACAAGATGGTTGCAGACACCCGTCCTCGGCGAGACCTTAGAGCAATGTTGGCGAGTGTATGGTGCTGATTGGGCAGCCTTCTCCAGTGTGTGAGTGACTTTTTCCTCTCTGGCGATAACGCTGCAGTGTAATTAAAAATCTTGTAGCGTGTGCGTGTGCTCACATAAAGCTGCTCATCATCTGCTTGGTGTCCTCAGAGCTTCTGGAGTTGGCGAAGCTGATGAAGGAGCAGTAGACGGCGATCCAGGCGCACCACTTCAGCTGCCCGGTTCAAACAAAAATGACATTTCATTGGCTATTGCAGGGATTGCAATCGTATGTTGGAGGAGGGAAACATCTAAAACATGCGGGATAGCAGACCTCGAGAACCACGGCTTCAGGCTAGTGAAATGCCAAGTCAAGTCTGCTTCAATTTATTCTGATGCTTAACCAGGATCGTGTGTGTGAACGTGAGTCGGTGTGTTGTTTTCAGGTATGTACTTCGCGCGTCTTTGTTTGTCTGCATGCGTTTGTGTCACCTTGAGCATGAGTCCACACATGCTGAAAATCATGCCCAGCAGGTTCATGTAGTCCGGAGTGGGGTCCTCCAGTGTGGGATTGGTCTCCGTGGTGGGGGGCTTGTACCTGGCACAGGCATTAGAGAGTGTCTTCATATGCACGTCGGGACATATGGATTTTAGGTGACATTCGATTTCCAAAATGACGTCAGCTGACAGCTATACAGTAATCGCTTTAGGACGAGCTCGGTTAGCCACCGTTAGCATTTTTAGCTAGCAGGCTGGTTGCGAGAGCCTCGAAAAATATATAAAACTCACCGTAATATCTTGTTTTGTCTCCTGGGATCCGCCATGTTATTCGAGGACATTGTAGTTACAATAAAAGTGCCTTTTCGGTGAAAAATGTTTCATAAAGTTTTACAGTGATTGTATCTCATTTCATCGTACATGACTAGATCGACTTTAGGTGGAGAGTTAGAGGGCGTTTCCTTCGCTCTTCAAAATAAACACAATCACGACGAACGGAGTCAAAGACTGGAAAAAAACGGGTTTCGGGCCTTTTATTTTGAAAAGCAGCCAATATTCCACGAAGCACGTCGTGTCCTAGCGGAAATGACGTAGTAATAGTTCCTCTCCAACCGCAGAAGTAGGGTTTTAGTGGATTTGTTGTGCGTTTATATGATTTTGCCATCGAATAATGTTTAATAACCGTGGTGAACGCGAGTTAAATGAAAACAGCAGCACATTACCACGTTTCGCGTAGTTTTTTACGCTAGAAAAGTCGCCCGCAGCCATTAAATTCAAGGAGATAAACACTGTAAATCTACGCTTCAAATTTCAATTTGGAACGTTCTAAATCACGACTTTTGAGTAAGTACATTCTAAATAATTGTTTGCCTGCAAATTCATTTAAACCGTTTTAAAAGCATTAAGGCAGCGACGAATGTCTGACAAGTACTGCAGAGCTACAACTGCACTTTCAGGGGCTACATGGCAACAGCATTTTATATTTTCAGACATTTCTGGGATTGAAGTTACTAAATTATGCCAAGTATATATTGGGAATCAAAGTAATATTGTAAAAGGTTCTAAGATTGAAAAAAATGACTATTCTCGTTTTGTATTTTTCCCTAGACTAGAATAACACTGACTGGATGCAAGAAGATGACCGTTGCTCAAAAATATTGTAAAAATATTGAAATAAGAGGACTTTTCCCTGACTCAAAATAATTTTAAGATTCTACAGTAGTTGCATTATTGTGCAATTTTTTAAAATGGTGAGATTAGGATCCCCACCCCCTAAAAAAGGACTTCATTTTGTAATTTCTTTTTTCTTCCACATATGTGAAATAATGACTGTGGACTCCATTGTACCAAAACTCTACCCCTAAGAATATGCCAATTGACTTGTCACTTTTTGAAAACTTTTAACATTGCAACTTCACACTTTGTTTTTTTTTTGTTTATCCACCTAGGGCGTTGAAGGCACCATGTCGTATCCCCTCCCCAAACCTCAGACCCCTCAGCTTCCTCAACATCTTCTCCGAACCATCGAGTGTCAACAAGGAGCCGTCAGAGCAGTGCGCTTCAACGGTGATAATGGAATCTGCTAAAGATTTTGTTCTGCCTTCTGACTACACCAGCATCACGTGCCTCTATTTATGTTTTTTTGGGGCGCTGTTATTTGTGCGTCAGTGGATGGCCAGTACGTGATCTCCTGCGGCGGCGACAAGTCTCTGAAACTGTGGAGCGGCAGCCGAGGGACACTGCTCAAGACCTACAGCGGGCACGGATACGAGGTGCTGGACGCTGACGGGTGAGCATGAAAACGTCAAAAGAAAAACGTGAGGTCACGGCGCAAAATAACTTTCTCAAATTGGGGGAGCCATTTTTGACCATTTGACTAATTTTTGAAGGCCTATGGAAAATGTTGTGTAGCTATATAAGCATGGAACCAACCAAAAGAAAGCTTCAGTTTCTATCAACCTTTCACCAACGTTGAACTTTATCTCACCACCTCACTGCTTTCTCACGCCACCTTGCCGATCACGCACTTTAGAACATACTGTACAACACACTCTCGCCTGTGGACCAAGAGTTGATCAAAACCACTCCTGCCATCTAGTGGTGACTTATCATACTGAAATCACTGACAGACTTACAATACAATACAATACAATACATGCTGATTTATATAGCGCTTTCACAACAGCGGAAGCTGTAACAAACTTGACACTTATTGAGGAGCTGTGCAAAGCCCTTGATCTATTTATTTATTTTACATTTTGGCATTTACTGATGTGATTTGCAAATGTATTTTTACCTTTTTTCCTGAAATGAGTTGAAAGGCGAGCCAGACTTCTGCTTTATATGCCCCTCTTGGTCATTATTTTTTCAATGTCTCTTGGACACGACTGCGTCTTCTTCCATTTCATTGCACCCTGCGCTACAGTGACAATAAAGTTATTCAGATTCTACGCTGCCTTTTGTTGTGCGTGCAGGTCATTTGACAACAGCAACATTTGCTCGTGCAGTTCCGACAAGACGGTAATCCTGTGGGACGTGGCCACGGGTCAGGTGGCTCGCAAACTTCGAGGACACGCCGCGGTCTGTCTGCGCCTCTCTTCCCTCTTCTTCTCTTGGTCTCCTTTCACATTGGTTTTCATCATTTTCTTCCACACAGAAAGTCAACTGTGTGCAGTTCAATGAAGAGGCCACGGTCATCCTGTCGGGTAGGCTTTACAAAAACAAAAACAAAGGGTTATGTTGTGTTGAAAGACTGCTGTTTGAATGGAGCTTCCCATCTGGTCCAGGCTCCTTGGATGGGACGGTGCGCTGCTGGGACACCAGGTCCCGCAAGAATGAGCCTATCCAAGTTCTGGATGAGGCCCGAGACAGCGTCAGTAGTCTGAAGGTGTCCAAATACGAGCTGCTCACCGGGTTGGTCCCTCTCACCCCACTCACTTTTATTTGGAACGCAGTGTGGTAAATGATAATATGATTGTTGATTGCGTTTAGGTCTGTGGACGGCCAAGTAAGACGTTATGACCTGAGGATGGGGGAGCTCCACGTGGACTTCCTCAACAGTCAGACATCTTTGTCGTCGTGTTGTTGTTTTGTTGCTTCTTGTGTCAGTGTGTGTGGTTTTGTTTTTGGTCCAGGTCCTATCACCTGTGTATGCTTCAGTCAGGATGGCCAGTGCACGCTCAGCTCCAGCCTGGACTCCACAGTTAGACTACTGGATAAGAGTACGGGAGAAATGCTGGGAGAGTGAGTGGCGGCCATCTTCGAAAGAGTCTCACTGAGGTCGGCTCTCTCGAGTTGTACGTTTGTGCGCCAGGTACACGGGACACAAGATGAAGGGATACAAGCTGGAATGCTGTCTGTCCTGCAAAGACACTCACGTCCTAAGCTGCTCCGAGGACGGACACGTCTACTTCTGGGACCTGGTGGAGGTTCGTAACAAAACCGTAGCTATTTAGAAACATTAGAACTTGACAAATGTGTCACTGTCGGTGCTTCTTTTGAGGTTTTTAAGCATGTCATAAAGGTGAGACATCCGTGCTACGCAATACGCATGCTAGTAAGCACAAAATGGCCAGTGAAAATGTGAAGGATAGCGCGTCAGCCAGTAAACATCCTAATAAACAAACAGCATCAGCCAAGACACATGCAAATACATGTACAAAACCACAAAGATGTTATTTTTCAACAAACCATGTTTAGTCAATGAAGATGCTTAACATCAATTGTTAGCTATTAGCTAATGAGCACAGTTGACTAGAAAAGGGACCGCTTTAGCGAACGCGCTCATAAACATCGTGTACATTAGCAAGTGGAGAGAGACATGGACACACCGGGGCCGGTGAACATGCCAATCATCAGATTTGAAAGGGAACATGTTTGTTAACATGTTAGCAGTGAACATGCTCAACAAAACATTGTTTTAGCCAGTGAACATGCTAAAAAAAAAAAAAAAAACACCAAGTTAAAATGCTAATCTAAACATCATGTTAGCTAGTGCACATGCTTAGCAACATGCCATTTTTGTCCTCATACCGTGCACATGTTCATATCAACATGTTATCCAGTAAACTTGTCACCTGTGGACCTTGATACTGTAATATGTTCATATTTGTGTGTGTGTGTGTGTGTGTGTGTGTGTGTGTGTGTGTGTCACAGGGTTGTTTGTCATTGAAGCTTCCTGTGGGCAAAGCGGTGGTCCAGTCTTTGTCCTTTCATCCTATGCAGCCGCGACTCCTTACAGCCAGCGAGGGCCGCGTGCAATTTTGGGCGGCCGAGCCAGAAGATCCCGACGGGGAAGACAACGCCATTACAACGTGATTGACATATTCAACACATCTGGATATTTGCATTGATCGTTGTAAGATAGAATTACCGGTACTGCGAAAATGAACCACAACGAGCCTAATGGACTTTTCACATTAGCCAGACGCTCAAATGCAATCTTTAGCTGGTGAAAACAAGGATAAACATTCCATGTTACGTTAGTGAACGCAAAAATAAAGGTTGCTTGAAAGTACAACCTCCTGTGAGGGGACGTCTTTTTGGTGTGTCTGCTTAATTGCTCCAAATGTTCCAGTGCACATTAATTGGGAAAAGAGAGATTTTTTTTTAAATCCAGTTCAGTATAAACAAACTACATCTTTATTTAAATAGTGATTTCACAACAGCTGCAGCCGAAACAAAGCGCTTTACAGAATATCTAACATGAAATAACAAAATAGGGTAATACAGCGCAACACATGAGCCGGACGGCCATGCAGCTGTAACCGCTATTCCTGCATACGCCTTGTTTGAATAGATGAAAGAGGAGAAAATCTGTCGTTTCGCCAGTGGATCAGAGACGTCATGCTCAAAGCGTGGATGACGTCTCACACGTCGGCTCCAAGCTACGTTTCAAAGTAAACAAGAACCGTCCATTAATGAAAAAAACAGATTGGTTCACTTCTTCTGTCCCATACAAAACCGCTTCAATTCCTAGCGACTCTGAGTTTCAAATAGGCATCCGCGCTCCTCTCTCCTCATTCTCAGCTCCAGCAGCCATCCATTCAGCCACACCAATGCAGACTGTCCAACAGCGCTGACATCTCCACTGTACAAAACAAGGCTGTGAAAAACGCTGCCCAATACAGGCTCAAAAACAAGCATCCCGCCCTCAAAATCGGGGCTAGTACACACATGCTGCCGAGAAGCCGCAACCATCAAGCACATATTCTTCTCCTTTGACGAATGTTGCGGCCAAAACAACAAACATCATCTGACAAAACAAAAGACAACAAAAAAAAGCAAAGCTCTTGCAGACACCTGCCAACTGTGGTGACGCGGTAATGGTGACGATAAGGCGTAACTGAACAATAGAGTGCATACAAAACATGACATTGAAATTGTCAGTATTAATGAATTTTTATTTCATAAATGGTTCATCTAAATTGTGAGCGGTGACGTCAACGCCGCTGACAGGTCCTGAGGTGGCTCACCCAGCAGCGATGAGTCCTGCAAGAGATGGACCAACTCCACCGGCCCGGGGGGCTTTTGCGTCGCTGCCAACTTCTCTTTTGCCATCTTGTCACTGCATCCACTCAACCGGGACGGCAGTGATCTCTTGGGCCGCGCCATCTTCTTCCGCTGCGGGTCGTGTATGACTCCGTGCCGCAGCAGACTCTGCTTCATGGCGAAGGTCCGGCTGCATCCCGGGTGGTCACAGGCGAAAGGTCGCAGCCCGTCGTGAAAGGACCCCAAGTGGCTCTGCAGGTTGAAGGTGGTGGTGAAGGAGCGGTCGCAGTCATCGCGTGGGCACCGGTACACCAGCCGCGTGTCGGCGTGGACGCGCTGATGCTGCTCCAGGAACCAGGAGTCCCGAAAAGCCTTGCCGCATTCCTGACATAACACTTGCGTTTGGTGCTGCTCCTTGCGGTGCCTCACGAACTCGGTCCAGGTGGAACCTCTGAAGGTGCAGCCCGAGTGCTTGCAGGGATAGCCTTGGTGAACCTTGCACAAGATACTTGTGTTAATATCAGAACTCAGAATGCAGTGAACCGTTCGAATATCGTTTTTCGGCCGGTTTTCCGGCCGCGAAAAGCGGGGGTCCGCTGGACCCACTTTGTTCCGTCTCACCACGGACCTTGAGGTGTCGCTTGAGGCGGCTCGGGAAGTCGAAGCGCATGGCGCAGCCGTCATGCGGGCAGGCGTAGGCAGGTAAGTGCGCATGGCGCTCGCTCATGTGCGCCTTGAGCTGCCGGTGCTTCTTGAAAAGGGCGGCGCAGCCGTCCGCCGAGCACGCGTAGCGATTGCTCTCTGGCGTGGCGGCGTGCACGCGGCCAAAGTGCCGCGCGCGGCTCGCGTTGGTCCTGAAGGCTTCCTTGCAATTTTCCGCCGAGCACGGGAAGGGACGCAGGCCGCTATGGGTGAGCTCATGGCGGGCCAAGTGGTACGGGGTGCAGAAGGACTTCGCGCAGCCGTCTTGCGGACACACGTGTGGCCTAATGCCGGTGTGCGAGCACAGGTGGGCGTCCAGCTTCCATTGCTTGTCGTAGGCCGCCGCGCACGGCGGGAATGAGCAGATGAAGCGCTTGTGCGGCAGCGCGTCTCCCTCCATCGTTAAGCCCTCGTAGCCTTTACTCAGACCACAGCAGCGTTCTTCTGCTGCTGCCATATGTTGTCAAGCTGGACGCCATATCTTCCCACAATCCTCTGTTGTTAGGTGTGACGTCAGATCCTTTTAAAAAAAAACAGAAATGTTTTGTGAGGGAGATGCCATCCATGTTAAACATCTACGATCAAATCAAGTTCCTAATGATCTCGGTAATTTTATCAATACACTACCTACTACCCTAACTAAACCTTAAAAAGTTTGGGGGCGGCTACCTAGCACGCCCGCGACAGTCGTGAGGATAACCAGTTTAGATTAGATGATGAATGGATCGAAGAAATGTACAGTACACTACTATTTTGCATAAACTCGTTAGTTGCGACAATTAACGTCAACTTACGGTGACTGGAAGTCTACGAATGTATTATACAGCATGACTACAACTAAAAGTTACACCTATATTTTAACGATCACCAAAATCACGTCCATAGAAACCACCAAAGCGTACTCTATTTGATGAGAGCGCACGAACGTCCTGTTTTGAAAACGCTCGGAATTTCTAAAGTACACACAGCAGTTTACAGCGTCGTCAAAACAATATCCTGAAATGATTATTACATTTAAAATGAAATCTTGTCTGTGATCAGTTGTAATAAATCACCACATCAAGTTAAACCATGTAAAGCGCAAGGATTTCACCGTTTCGGGTGTTCACATTTGCGACAATGTACAATTTACGGCAAACACAGTTTCGACAAAACGTTCGCATTTGTAGACGATAGGCATGTACTTTAGTGGATTTGAACGTACTCGTAATATGAAAAGTATCTCCACGCCAGTAAAGCTGTCCGTTTTTGTTTTAACTGGGACACTTCGTGCCATTTGGAGAACGTCGTTTGCTCAAAGTACTGTAGCTAAAGCTAGTTAGCGGCTAAACTCTCCAGTAATACACAAAATCACCGGGGAATACTTGTCGTCGCCAGCCTGTGCAACATTTGTAAGTTGTTATTAAGCTTAAGCCTTCAAGTTACACACAAACGAGTCATACAGGTCGGCGTGGGGCTGGGAAACAAGATCGCATTTGGGTCACAATCACGTCGAGACATTAGTTAGCATCTTGGCTCACTGCTCGCTGGGTTGATGTTACATGCCAGTCAAAACGTTTCGTTTGTTTTGCATTATGTTTAAATAACACTGTTGTTTCCGTCATACACTACACATCTAATCAAGATAAACATTTAATGCCGTCGTTACATTATTCTATTTTGAGTTACCCAGCTGCCACGTAATAATGGTCAAATAATACCATATCACAGCTATACCCAAATTGGAAAACACTAAGTAGTCACCCAATAATTACAATAAACCTGTTCCCGTAATCTTCTTAACCATTTCATGCTCAAATAATGATAACCTGTAACCTGCTATATAAATCAGAATTGTATTGATAAAATGATAAGCTAACCACCGTAGTAACCGCTGTCCTTAAAAGGCATACGTTAATTTTGGGTTCGTTGTCCTGAGAGGTGCATCCCAGAGTTCCTTTCTATGCACCTTGTGGTTCACTATTAATCACATGTATTTTATTCTTTAGCTCCAAACATAGAGTGACTCTGTGACCTGTGCAGAGGTCTTCCGTCAAGATGGTGAGATGAGCATCACACAACAGTCAAGCATTGTTGTTATCCAACACAACAAACTCTTTATGTTGTCTTTTAGGGAGAACGAAAAGGAACAAACAAGTACTATCCACCGGACTTCGATCCGGCTAAGGTGTGTAAGATGGTCGTGTTTTGTTTTTTAATTTTATTTTTTCTCCCTAGTGTAATATGTGTCTGTGGGTCATTTGTTTGTTTCTTGTCACCAGCATGGCTCTCTCAATGGCTACCACAAAACACACGCCCTGCGAGAGCGGGCCCGGAAGCTGTCCCAAGGCATCCTCATCATCAGGTTCGTTCACAAATGAAGGCATATTTTAACAATAAACGATCATGCATTGTTATTGCCAAAAGACAATTCTGGCAATATTAAGACTTTATTCTCATGATAGTGTGGCGTTATCCTTGTTAAGTAATATTTTCTTTCCTTTTAAATGAATAAAATGTTACATTGTATTCTTTTATCATTATAAAAGTAGGATTATTTTTTCTTGAAAAGGTATGCACCTATTTGGGGATTTTGTGTGTGCACAGGTTTGAAATGCCGTACAACATTTGGTGTGACGGCTGCAAGAACCACATTGGCATGGGTACGTATTGTACGACATTCCTTTTTTTTTTTTTTTTCCAATATCTACCCTCTCGTCATTCTCACAGTTCATTGTTTTTGTCGCTCAGGCGTCCGGTACAATGCCGAGAAGAAGAAAGTGGGCAACTATTTCACCACGCCAATATACAGGTGAGGGCAAACGAGGAGTGCGGGCGGTGTGGGCCGCAATTGTAACCGAAATTTCAATCCGGCTTCTTGGCAGGTTCCGTATGAAATGCCACCTGTGTGTCAACTACATCGAGATGCAGACGGATCCGGCCGCCTGCGACTATGTCATCGTCAGCGGCGCTAGCAGGAAGGAGGAGCGATGGGACATGGCCGAAAATGAGCAGATACTCACCACCGGTATTTGAGTGCCACTTTTCATGACGCACTTGTTGTGAGCATGTGGAGGGAATACTGGTGCGTGGAGGGAAGGCAGGAAAGAGGGACAACAGAGAGCTGGGATGGGGGGAGCGAGGGGAAGAGGATAGAAAGATGGACAAGGGAAGATGGAAGGAGGAAGGAAAAATGGAAAGAAAGAGGAAACTAAACACACTGAAGAGATAAGGAGGCAAAAGGGAAGGAAGGAAAAAAAAGACAGAAGGAAGGCAAGATAACAAGAGCCAAGAAAGAAAAGTAGGGAAAAAAGAGACATGGAACCCAAGAAAGGCAAGACTGAAAGATGGACAGCATAAGACAATAAGGGAGGGAGGGAAGGATGGACAGAAAAATGCAAAAATGGAGCCATGGAAGAAAAAAATGGGGAATCACAATGTGGCTGTCACAAAGGTGCAAATGAAGAAGGCAAAGAAGGACACGAGAAAGTGAGGCCGTGAACATCACTGTGGTCATCGGTGTGTGTGTGTGTGTGTGTGTGTGTGTGTGTGTGTGTGTGTGTGTGTGTGTGTGTGTGTGTGTGTGTGTGTGTGTCCGCCAGAGCGAGAAGAGAAGGAGAAGCTGGAGACAGACGCCATGTTCAAGCTGGACCACGGTGGGAAGGACAAGGAGAAGCTCAACAAGGCTCTGCCTTCACTCTTGGAGCTGCAGGACCACCAGGCCGCATGGAAGGACGATTTCCAGCTCAACAGCGCCTTGCGCAGGAAGTTCAGGGTAAGAACCGCCTCCGAATCATCAAGCAGAATTTGGCTGCTCAGCTCTGTAGCAGAATTCCTGTGTTGGATGTGTGGCTTTAAGGGGCGGGGCTATTTTGACGATCAATTCATCCTTTTGAGTCCTCGTCGGACTTGAAATGGTCCAAATCCTTGCCTCTCAAAAGTAAATATCCTCAGATTTCTTTAGTCCCTCCAGGGGACTTAAAAATTGCCCATTCATTCACATTTATGCCTCTCAGCAGTAAATATTACCATGCAATGCCAAATGTAGGCATGCTCATCAGAAGCTCGCTTGTCAAATTTTGGTGCGCAAGTCAAAGCAAAAATGTTTTAAAAATGGAGCAAGTGACAGCCTCGTGTCAGGAAAGTTGGAGTACGACTGTATTGCTACGCTTCAGATTGAAAAGAAGGAGAAGGTGGAGAAGGAGGAGAAGGACGACGCGGTGAGGGCGAGGACCAACCTGAGCATTCCGCTGCTGCCTGAACGCGAGCAGGACAAGAGGCTTGCCGCGCTGCTCAGCTACCAGACGCCAGACTGTGAGTTTTCCCAAATATTCACAGGAAGTTGCACGAGCCCTTTTACCAGAGCTCCTTCAACGTCAAATCCGAAATCCAGTCCAATTGCTACCAGATTGAAAACCTTGTCAAGTCGACAGACTGGCAATGCTCCTTCGCCAAACGGTACGATTCGCTTTATTGCGTGATTCGGAACTGTGAGAACTTGAGAAAGTCCCGAGAGATGCCACAACATGGCATCGATAGGCCAGGCTATGGCTTCACGAAGTGAGGGCAACAAGAGGCCACAAGATGGCGCCAAAGCAATAAAACAGCAGATTTTTGTGTTGTTTTTTTTTTTTTTAATATGAGCATTCTCCCAATATAATGGCTTTCTCTTATTTTTTTTTTAACCCCGTTCTTCTAACTTAAAGGTCAGCTGTGAAGTAAATTTGGGCAACCATCTTTTGAGTAATAATTGGGGCTAAAACTGTTTCAAGCATACTTGTGTTTTTGGTTTATTTTTTTTACGCAACCCACCCAGTTTCAAACTTATTTTAGCAACGTGCGTAACAACAAAAGTGCTTTGCTTCGGCAATCTCCAGCGAGTGACGTCATTGACAGAATGTCGCCACTCTGCCATTGTTCCGCATCTTCGACTGCCCCGAAAAATCACTCTTTGCCATTGTTATCGAGTTAATCAGCAAAATGCTGCGTGGCGATGCGTTGCTCACATTCCGGCCAACAGTCGTTGGAGTGGCCAAAAGAAAAGAACGGGGCACGCTAACGGAACGATACAGTTTGGTTCCTGCAAAGGGAATGAATTTCACGTCGACGAGCATTCTTTGTTTCGAGCACTTCGAAGACCTCGGTTTTCTCAACTGGATTTGCAAAAAATAAAAATAAAAAATAAAAAACGGAAGGTGGGCTAATCAATGAATAAAGTAGGGTCGAACCTCATTTCCATGTACCGTTTACGTTTTCGCCCCTGTAACGGTCACATTTCAAAGTCCTGATTTGACGTCATTCATTTTCCATTTGCCGATTTCGCTACGGCGAACGCCTGAAGAATGGAAACTCCACAATAACGGCCAGATTTTTCCCACAAAATGCAGAAAAGGCCTTCGTCACAACGGAGCATTTTTGTTTCATTTTTGAGCCGAACCTCTGTGTGGTCCCACTCAGCATACGAGGACAGACAACGCAGCAAACGGCAGGAGATCTCCTCACGCTCGTGGTTTGGCGCCGCAACCACCCCCGGGGGGCTGCTCCACAAGCTGGGCCTGCAGGGCAAAGAGGCGGCCGTGGCCAAAGCGCTGGGCCCCTCGCGGACCCCCCTGATCCGCAGGAAGTCGGACACGCAGGAGTCGGCGCCGGAAGTCGAAACTATCGAGCGGGACGCAAGTTCCAGCTCCTTGGTGCCCAACTACAGCGACTCGGACTCGGACCACGGCCACTGACGGCAAGTGAACAGCGCCGACTTATTTCGGGACGCCTTTCCAACAGGCTGCGGGAATTCCCCAGCGTTCCCTTGGTGGTGACCCTCAGTGCAAACAGGACGGCCTGATAACTTTTGCTCCCATTGCCTTTTAATGGGGGGCGGGGGGGCGGGTGACTTCCAGGAAGCTGAAATGGACCACCGTGTATTATTTTTTAAAAAACAACTTACAGGAAATGACACGTGACAAATTGAGTGTTGTTGGCATTGGATGCGATGTATCTAATAGAGTGTCCACCAGGCCACCATGTAAAATAAACATCAGAAAATTAATTGCCACGTGACAGTCTTCAGTGTCTTTAGTTCCATAACCCGATTAAAGATTTGAGTAAAATATACAATTTTACATCTAAATATATCGAGTCCCGCCACAAGTTGCAAAAATGTATGAATAATAATCTATAATTTTATCAACAAAGAATATACAGTAAAAACCTCGGTTTTCGAACGTCTCGGTTCTTAACCAAT
Organism: Hippocampus mohnikei; assembly: GCA_026261675.1. Lineage (NCBI taxonomy): Eukaryota > Metazoa > Chordata > Actinopteri > Syngnathiformes > Syngnathidae > Hippocampus > Hippocampus mohnikei. The sequence continues at coordinate 15,601,048 of JAKGUB010000326.1, forward strand.
TCGGTTTTCGACCAAAAATTTTGAGTTTTTTATGCCTCGGATGACGAACAAATTTCAATTCTCAAACAAACTGAGCGCACTTGAATGTACCGTTTGACACCTCTCGCCTTCCTTACACGAGGAAGTGACGCTTACTCGTGTTGCTTTCCATAGTGAGCAGACGTGTTCAGTAAACATTTTTATTTTAAAAAGACCGTGGCTTCAGTTTTCGAACAGCCTTCTGGAACGGATTATGGACAAAAACCGAGATTTGATTGTACCTAAAAAATATGAGAAAGCTGGGAATCAACTTTAAAAAACACGAATAAGGAAGGTTTTCTGGGGGAAAAAAAAAAGTTCTCGCCCCATTATGGTTAGTTAATGAATGCCAAATTGCAAATATGTACACTTCAGATTTTTATTTTATTAAATAATTCTTTGATGAATTAAAATTAGATTTATTCCCAATTATAAAATGGAGAGATCAATTATCAATTAAAATAGTTCTTTTTTTTTATTTGGTGCATTGGTTTCGCTCCTTCCCAGGGACTGGTTCATTGAAAAATTGGTTTTATTGATGTATTTTAAGAATGACAATTTCACAATGTAATAAAAATGCTATTTAACAGGTATAATTAAAAATATCATTTGCACATGTAAATGCACCCCCCCCCAAAAAATGAACGTAACATCAAGTCATAGAACTTGGTCACCCCTTTTTTTTTTTTTTTTTTTTAAACATTTCATTGTCAATGTTTAACCTAACGGCCCATTTTCATGACAAAGTAAATATTGCCGATCGAACTGACAATTGAGCTGCAAAAAAAGGACATTTTTGTGGCTGTTTTGTTTGTTTTTGTTTTTCTTGTTGTCTTTTCATTTTTCTTTTGCTAATACCACGTGTGTACCAAAACATCTCATTGGAATTAAAATTGAGCCCTAAATCAAAAGATTTCCACTCTAAACCGACCCATCCAAATATATGAATGAGAAAATGTATTTTTTATTTTGCAGGCCTTTCAATCTTGTACTTTAAAGGAAAAAAAAAATCAATTTACCGATAACCATGAAAGCAAAATGTCCAGCTTGTGCAAACGGAAAAGTCACAATTGTGTAACTGTGTTCAGTACTTTCTGCTGTTATTGTTGAGTCGCGTTGCATTGCGCTTTCCGTGTTTGGATTTCCAAATAGAAATTAGTCAAAAGCTTTGTTGACTTTTTAAGAGTGTAACCACACAAATAAACACCTCGCTTCTTCATCTCCCCAAATCTTCATCCATACGCAAAATTTTTTCAAATAATAACTGACTGCCATTCCGCTGGCCCTTTGATTAACTAAACACCTTACCTCAAATGTCTACATTTTTCTCTCTCTCGAAAAAAAAAAAAGCTCAGCTCTTATATAACTAAATACATGTATCATCTTAAATCAATACCTTGTAGAAACACACACACACATTTAATTAAAGACCACTGCAATTGTTCCCCCTTCAAATAAACAATGCCTCCCCCCCAAATAATTTTTTTTTAACCCGTCAGATACAAAACTCCAAGAGATGTCTGCTTCAAATAAACGTCCCTCTCCGAAATAAACGTTTCCTTTCTTACCTCACTGGTAGAAGGCAACAACTTGAACGTACAATAACTTTTCCCAAATAGACCCTTGCCTCAAATAAATACATGCCTCAACCCAAATAGAGGCCTCCATTTTTCCACCATAAGAAAAAAAAAGCCTCCTCTGAAATAATCATAAATAATAAGATGACGGCCTATCTGTTCTTTTTGGACTGAGCGTTGGGCAAAATCATCCAACCAACAAGCTCATTCTCTGATTCTCCCTGAACTGAGGTCTCAGGCAAAAAACAAACACGATTAGCTCACCACTGGAATCAAAGTCCATCATTTTGTTGACCAAACTTGCCCCATTTCCCGCCTCTTGTGTGGTAATGTGGGGGGGGGGGGGCGTCTGGGTTGGCTATACTAGCAGAGTCCCCAACCTCGTGTGTTCACATTCCACTCAAGTCGCCATGGGTGGACGCAAGTTTCTTCGTTGGACGATCCTCCTCTGCCTCCTGTGCGCCGTCGCCGCACGGGGCAGTTTAAGGTGAGCTAACACGCTAATGCTAATGCCAGTGGTGAGCGGTCACAGCCAGCAAAGCTAAAACATTCTCCGACGCGCTGACCTCCTTTTCCAATTTACCTTCTTGCAAAATGTGTTCCGTGAAATTGTATTACCGAATTCCTCATTTTATTATTTAGAGTGGGGAAAAAATTGGGTAAAATCTGTAACATTTTATATTTTTAATTTGTGAACCAATTATTTGATAAAATGAGTCTAAATTTGTAAATTTGCTCATTTTACTATATATTTTTTAGTTATTTACAATCAATGAACCAATTATTGAGGAAAATAAATGTTAAATATAGATACTGTACATGATATGATGTAAAGTAGATTAAAAACTTTCATTATTTACAATGACTAATTAAGTTTGCCATTTTTTTAAACGTGGAAAGTGATTTCACTCTGCTTTAAAAAAACAAAACAAAAGAGATTTACCAGTTTAAAATAAGTACACGACTACCTTTAACACGGGAACACCGAACCGTTTGAGATGATGTCCGTTTGTTCCAACAATCGACGTGGTCGCGGAGGCCCGCCTATCAAATGCACCGCCCGCCCCTGGCCAACACTTGACTCAATGAGGTGTCCCTGACTAATCTGCCTGTGCACCTTTTGCAGGAAAAAACTATCCAAGTAAGTTTTGACGATGTAAGTATCAGGTGGCGGCGAGGGCACAATTTTGTAATTGTGAATTTCCTGTGCAGGGCTCTCAACCCGCGACGCATCTTACAAAAGCTCGGGTAAGCGACCGCAGTCCTTTGGTCATTTCAATGAAATGATATAGGGAAAAAAAATGGCCCTCGGCAGCAAATTGAAAAAAAAATTGCATCATGCAAATGCAATTGAAATGATCAGTTGATGGCATCCAATCGAGCGAATGTGTCCGACGAAGGCCATATTTGTCCTTGATTGTCATGTCACTGGAAGGCCAGGATCTATCAACAGTTTTCTTCAGATGCCACATTTGAAGGTCACTGATGTTGTACCACGGTGCTAAAGGCTGCCCCAAATATAAGGATTCCGTCAGATGTAGCCTGAAGCAGCTGGATTCCAATGTCCAATGTTCCTTCAAATGCAGGCGCCTTGGAGCCTGTGTCCTTCAAGATCAATGACATCATGAAGCAGCGCAAAGGCCATCCTCTGTGAAATTGTCCTTCAAATGTGACTTCTTCAGGATCATTTTTTAAAATGAAGCCCGATGGCACCTCAAAAAGATTGTCTGAAATCCAAGCCCTCATATGCGGGCTTTTAGAGGCCACATTTGAAAGTGAAGACATCATCACGTCAATGCATAACATTGAATGGAGAAGTGTTTTTGGAGTTTTTTTTTGGAATGCTAACAAGTCAGTTTCCCTTTCAGGTTGTCGAAGTCCACACACGTAGCTGCTCCAAGGTACAGATGAAACAACTACATATACACCCCATACAAACACGCATATTTGGGGGGGGGGGAGTTCCCTCACGGCCTGCAATCACGCTCAACTTTTTCCGTGTGCTAAATGCCAGAATAATGACAGAATATTTTGGGGGACAGTTAATGGTTACTTTCTTCAAAGTTGGACGCGTTACATGGAGTTTACTGGAGATTACTGATCCACTAAGGATCTCGACCACTGAGTATGTCTGGATGTCTTTGTTTTTTAGCATTCCACAAGAGATAAAAGTTCCGGAACCACCCCCAGTCCCGGTTGAAGTTCCGAGGTATTTTGTCCGTTACCACTCCCAAATCAAAACATTTTGTGTCCTTTCAACGCATCCTTAAAAAGAAAAAACAGAAGTGAATGCGGTGGTGAGAACAGTCGCTGTAGCTACGAGTACTTAGCAATGTACCTTGTGCCAAATAGTTTTCGGGACTCTGACTTTTATTTGCAATAAAGAAACAAGTGCATTTCATCAAATTAATTCCAAGGTAGGTTCATATATTTATTTTGCTATTTTATTTCCTGTGAATGAATCTATTTTTAAAATATGTAACGAGTTGTGACACATTTTCAAAAGAAAGTAATTGCAATAAAGTAATATTTTTAATCTAATTATAAAAAAAAACATTACCGTTATATGTGAAATCCTTGTTTATTTTAGTGACTGTAAATCAACTTGAAGAGAAAAAACAAAATGATTGTCATGTCATGTTCGTTACAATTTTCTTTTTGTTCTAAAAGAGTTTGTATGTTTTTTAAAGTATGTTAAGTCAAAATACTTTTATGCAAAATTGTCCAACTCATATCAGTTGCATAATGTACACCAAATCAATTTGCTGATCATGTAAAGAGATAAAATGTTTGATTTAAAACAAAAAATTGTTTTGTTTTTTTAGCTAATTTGACGGTAAAAATGCAAATGCTGCTTTGTCCAACTTCAGGTTCACCCTGGTGGCACCGAACCTCCTGAGAACCGACAGCCCGGAGAATATCTTCCTGCAGGCGGAAGGCATCGCCAGCCCCGTCGAGGTGATCATCAGCGTGACCGACTTCACCAAGACCACCATGCTCTTCACGGACGGGGTCACGCTGGATCCGGGCAACGACTTCCACACGCTCAAGTCTCTCCAGGTGAAGGCGGGCACACGCCTTCCTTGTCACAAAGTCACAAATTCGCAAGGATGCATTTGAAGGCAGCTGTTGTCATGGCGAGCGAGCCATTTCAAATGGTCAAAAGTCCCAAAAAAGGTGAACAATGTCGCTTTCCTGCAGATTCCCTCCGGTCTGTTGAATCGAGACGAGATCAAGAACAAGTATGTGATCGTGAAAGTAAAATTTGGAAACTACCACGAGGAGGAGAGGACCGTCATGGTGTCCTTCCACTCGGGATACATCTTCATCCAGACGGACAAGCCCATTTACAACCCCGGAGATGAAGGTGAAGCCTTTTCTCAAATATTTTACAATATTTTACTTGGGACACATTCACGGTTGGAAACTATGCAGGGGAACACAAGGGACTCGTCATGGGAAAGTCGAAATATGGTTTGGGAAAATATATTTCGCTAGCATCTAAAAAAGAAAAGGGAAAAGAAAGGGAGAAAGCACGGCGGCTCAGTAAAATTGAAGCTAACATTGCTACTCCTTAGTGCTAATGTTAAAAGAAAAAGCAGTGTCCTTGTTGAAAGATACCTTTAAAAAGAATCCAACTGCTAGGCTAGCAAAAATATAATTAGAAACATCTGGTCGTAAAACAAACTTTTCTGCTCCAAATTTCCTCGAAGTGCTGGTAATTGTGGCGCAAATCCACGCCATAGTGTAGCGTTTAGCGACAGCACACATAAATGATGGCGTTGGGGTTTGCTTCGCATTTTTTAAATCGATTTCAACGTGACAATTTGATTTAATGCACTTTGTACTGATACTCATCAGTATCAAATTATTTCCCAGTTCTAGTTGGAAGCTAACAATATAAGCTAACTTTGGCGTTAGCATTAGCACTGTGCTTCTTAACCTTTGGCGTTAGCATCTTAACCTTTGGCGTTAGCATTAGCACTGTGCTTCTTAACCTGGGTTGGATTAAAGCCCAGGGGTTCGATGGAGCCTCTGCATTTGACACTGGGACTCAACCTGTTAATTAGTTATGACACGCCCGCTTGGCCATCACTGGCTGCAGATGATCACATGACATTGCTTGTCCAATCAGTGCTGTGGGAAATTTAGTTCGCTTAGTAGTCAACGTGACTGCCGTGATAGTACGTCGTACAATTAAAAAAAAAAAAATATATATATATATATATATATATATATATAAGTGATAATCAGTATATATATATATATATATATATATATACTTAGCTCTTGAAATTGTATTTTTGTATTTACTTTTTGTGTTTTTAATAAATGCGTTTGTTTATATATATCTTGAATTTGTAAAAAAATATATATATATATATATATATATATATATATATATATATATATATATATTATTTATTTATTTTTTTCACTCAGGAAGGGTGGTTGGGTTCGTTACCTCTAAAAAGGTGAAGAACCACTGATCTAAAACTAAATCTAAAGCAACCAGACTCAAATGATAATTCTACAGTCACTATGTTGCAATTTATCGTCCCGTGGAAGTTTATCGGCTTTTTCCACCCTTAGTAAACCAACACCTAACAAAAGGAATTCAACCTTTCTCTTCTTCCTCAGTACGCTTACGAGCCTTTGTGTCCTCGTTGTCCTTCAAGGCCTCCGACAGCTCTTTGACTGTAGACATACAGGTCAGGAAAATCAAGTCACCCCCCCACGACACCTCCACCACTACAGAATTTGTTTAAGATGTATGCTTCTGTGTGACAGAATCCAGAGGGAGTGGTAGTCAAGCAAGTTTTGAGGACCAAGGCTACTTCCGGCGTCTTTTCAGACTCTTTTTACCTCACGGAAATGGCCAAGTAAGTCGTTTGTTGTCATCTGAAATGGCTTTGAGATCGGGTCAAAACCAAGGCTTGCGAGAGTTTTGGGAGATCAGGTCCGGATCAAGATTTTGAGGAGTTTGACGGAGTTGAGATCAGGTCAAGACCGAGATGATCCCAAGAATTTGAATAGTTGAGACCAAGTCAAAACAAAAACTCTGAGTGTAACATGAACCAACCCAAAGAGAAAATGTTGACTTGAATGTGTTTGTCTGACTTTAACCAGCGAGGGCACCTGGAAGGTGATCGCCAAGTTCGACCACTGGAAGCAGAACACCTTCACCTCGCACTTTGAGGTGAAGAAATACGGTATGCGCACATTGATCGCCATCTTTTCTCCGGCGTGTTCATTTGAGCGCGACTTTTTGGAACGCCAATGAATTGAATTTTTGAATTGAATTTACCTTTGCAGTGCTGCCTGCCTTCAATGTGACTTTGACCCCGAAGAAGTCTTTCCTGAGCCTTGATGACAAGGAATTGGAGGTTGAGATCTGGGCCAGGTACACACCAAAATGCAACGTACCCTCTTATTTCAAAATATCATTCTGTGGTCAGTTTAAAAAACTTTTAAAATATGGTCCCTCCATATTGTGGCTTTTCACCTACTACCGGTAATTCCGTAACGTATCCCCACAATAAACGGAGTTACTGTAACGCAGCGCTAAAAATATGACGCCTTTGGGTTCAGATACCTGTACGGAGAGCCGGTTCAGGGGACGGCCTACGTGTCGTTCGGCGTGAACGTCAACAAGGAGATGAGAAGGTTGCCTTCAGTCAAGCAGGTGTCAAATGTGAGTTACTCAAGTCGGAGCGGGAATCCACAGGGGGGTGGCCGGGGCAGGTGGAGACAACTTTTCACGTTCTTATTTTCGATTGTGACGATTACAGCTGGAGGGTGGAGTTGTCAAGCTGACTGTGGATGAGCTGAAGGCAGCATACCCCAACGTCAAGACTTTGGTGGGCAACTCAATCTATGTTAAAGCTTCCGTCCTCACCAAGACAGGTAATATGCCAACGCTGCCATCAAGTCGTTTTGAAATCAAAACCATAAAACTGAGATTAAGTCAAAGTCAAGATAACAGGATTTAAGACCTGATATCGTGTCTGGGTCATGAATTTGAAGCGTTGCTGTATGTCAAGACCAAGATTTGTAGACTTTAAGACCAGGCCATAACCAAGACTTTGAACTGTTGAGACCAGGTCAAAAGCACCGGTTTGAGGCGTCGGGGCATTGAGGCCAAGTCAATACCGAGAGATTGAGGACTAAAACAAGGTCAAGATTAAGGCTAAATTGAGATCAGGTCATGATCAAGGTTTTGAGGATGGAGTCAAGACCGAGTCAAGGCCAGGACTTTCAACCGTTATCGTTCGGTCGAGATCAGCTCTTTTAGGAGTTGAGATCAGCTGAGGACAGTTCAGACCACAACTTAGAGGAAGAGATGAGACCAATTCAAGACCAGGACTTGGAGAAGTTGAGATGAGGCCCTGACCACGATTTTATGACAGGTGTTGAAAGCAAATCACGACCGCAATTTGGAATCAAAATTGGAATTCAGATGAGGTAAAGTCCAAGACTTTTCGCAATTGAGACCAGGTCGAAGCTAAGACTTTGAGGAGGTCCACAACTTTGATTGGATACCAAGTCAAGACTTTTATGGTCTTCTCAAGTCATTTGAACTCACCAACTTTATTTTTCTGCATGTGAAGGCGCTGACCTGGTGGAAGCTGAGAAGACAGGCATCAAGATTGTGGACTCCCCCTACGTCCTGTCCTTTAAAAACATAGTCAAGTACTTCAAACCGGGACTGCCCTTTGACTTTACTGTAAGTTTTTCATCACGTTCATCCATCAAGTAACTTTGGATTCACAAGACAACGTGCTGCCGCATGTCTTCAGATCCAAGTGAGCCACCACGATGGTTCCCCGGCCCGTAACGTCCCGGTGAAGGTGAACCACCTGCCGGAACCCGTGATCGTCAGCTTGGGCACCGCCAGGGTTACAGCCAACATGCCCAAAATGCACATGCTAGCCCTCACTGTAAGAACACCACCAATGCCAGGCAGGACTATAGGGAACCGAGACCAGACCGAGACTAAGTCAGCCACCGACACATTACTCGAGGCCAAGAGCGAGTTATGACCAATACTATAATTAAGGAGTTGAGATCCAACAAGCTCAAGAGGATGAGGACTTGACATTGCGTCAAAGCCAAGACTTTGAGGAGTTCAGACCAAGTGCAAGTCACATGCCCTAGCCTGCTGAAATTGACAGTCGGACAGAGTTGAGACCAAGCCAAAACACATTTGATAGTGTTTGATTGATACATTTGATAGTCCAAGGCTAGGAAAAGATCTCAAACAGCTTATATGACCACCTCACACAAAACGATCGAGATGACAGAAGCATGCTGTGACTCCTGGAAAATCTTTCTACTTAGTCTTTAGTCTGAGACTGTGAAAATTATTCGGTGTAAGCCCGGTGGAAGTCACAACCAATCCTGGTGTGACCATATTGAGACCAGGTCAAGACTTCAGTGAGTCAAGACCAAGAGTCTCAGTAGTTGAGACCAACACCAAGACTTCAATGAGTCAACATCAGGCCTAGGCTAAAACTTTGAGTTGGGACTAAGTTCAGACCAAGACTTTGAGGAAGTTAAGATCAAGAACAAGCCATGACCAAAACTTTGAGCAGTTGTTTTGTTTGTTTCTTCAGGCTGAGACTCAGCAGGCTGGCCTCAGACCAGAACAGCAGGCCAAAGTCAGCACGTTCCTGTTCCCGTACCTTACTTTCTCCCATCAGACTCCCAACTACCTCTACATCTCCAGCAGTACCAACACGGTGTCTCCGGGAGACACGCTGGCTTTCAAACTCACCATAGATGCTGCGGACCAGCACATCAGACAACACATCAAACACCTCACCTACCTGGTCAGGACCAGTCAGAGTCCAAAAACAAAAAACTGATCTGAATGCTGTAACTTTATTTTTGTAGGATTCTTTTGTCAGTGCCTTTTTGTCTGCTGGCTTAGGTCTGGGTTCATGACAACTTTATGGAAGTCATTTTTCAAATTTTCTGCCTTTAATCGTCCCCCACCTAATTTTCTTTCCTGGCCCCCACCCCATCCTGTGTGACGTGTGGTCAGGTGGTGAACAAAGGCCGGTTGGTAGAAGCTCGGCGACTGGACGTGAGCGGTCAGCTGGTGACCAGCGTGGGCCTGGTGGTGACTCCCGACTTGATGCCTTCCTTCCGTTTGGTGGCCTTCTACAGCCTCCCCTCGCAGGAGGTGGTGGCCGATTCCGTCTGGGTGGACGTGGCCTCTTCCTGCGTTGGAGATGTAAGTCAGCCATAGTTCAGCTTTCAAAACCCGTCGTCCAGAAAATTTAGGACTTTGTAATATTTCAACCTAATTTTTGTGGATTTTTCACCATTTTTTTTTTCCATTGTAGTCCAACTTTATCCTCCAAAAATGTATCTCCTAAAATTAGAAGTTTAGTGCACTAATGTTGTGATTTTCTTCTTGATTTAATTTTTTTGTTTTTGTTTGTTTTTTGTTTTTTTTATAATGTAATTTACAATTTGCCTTTCTTGGAATCATAGTATTGCCTCTCAAAATGCACTGCCTTTTTTTTCGTGTCATTTCACGAATTTCTTTCTTGTCATTGTTACTCTTTTCTCTGAAGATGGTACATTTTTTCCAGATTTTTTTCATCATTTTGTTGCTGTAACAGGATTTTTTTCTTCCTCATAATTAAATACATTTCCATTGTAATATTACACAATTTTTCTCCTAATTGTAGTTCTTTTTTTTTCCACATCTTGTGACTTCATCCCTCTAGTCGTGTTACTTTTACATTACAGCTTTATTCTCCTACATTTCTAATTTTACAACATCATTATTTTTCTTGTTTTATAAAACCCTTGCTGCAATTCCATGGGTTGGCCCCCAAAAAAAAAAGCTCCACAAATTAGATAGTTGCTCCTGAAATCAAGTCATTGCTTGTAAAAGTGCTCCGCAAGGAAAAAAAAACATTATTTTGAACCCTGTACTAACTTACTCAAATGCTCTCATTAATCAGCTGAGCGTGAACGGCGAGCAGCGAGACTACACGCGGGCAAAAACCTCCAGCTGCGCGTCCGGGGCGACCCGGGGGCGAGCGTCAGCCTGGTGGCCGTGGACAACGCCGTCTTTTTGCTCAAGAGGGACAGACTCACCCAGAGCAAGGTCAGACGCACCTTGATGGATTTTTTGGGGGGGCATTCATGTGTGTGAAGCTCAGCGCCAAAAGTTGATCCGAAAAAAGCATCATAGGTCTATTGCTGGAATTGCAACAGAAGGTTTTTTTGTTTGTTTGTAATTTTGCAGGTATAAAGTGATAAAATGACCACAAATAAAAAATAATAAATTTGGGGTTGCATTGTAAAATAGAAATATTACGGCAATACATTGAAAATATGATGGGACAAAAAGTCAGCATATTTCAAGAATAAAGTTACAATACTATGGGCAAAAAAAATGTGATTGTATTATTGCGGGAGAAAAGTCATATATTGCAAAAATCAAATTCCAAATTTTGACCCCAAAAAAATCAAGTCATAATTTTACAAGAAAAATTAAGCACCATTATCAGGAAAAATAATTACAGGAAAACAAATGCACCGTGAGAAACAAAGATTTTCGAAATAGATCAAATATTATGAGAAAAGAAATCTGAATTTTAATTCAATTCAATTAATAAAATCAAAAATATTAGTTTAAAAAAAGAAAGTCTTAATGTTAGGAAAAAAGTTGTAATGATATATGAATAATCAATATGCAATTTTTAAAAAATAACTCTAAAGTTAAAACTTTTCTGATCATTTTGTTCTTGTGGTATTATGACTTTTCCTATCTTTTCAATTTGTTTTTTCTCCCAGATTCCACCATTTTACTTGAATCACAACAATATTTTTTTCCACAATATCTTCATATTTTTCTGCCCCCCCCCAAAAAAGTCACTTTTTTCTGTAAATATGTCTTGGTAAATAATCGCCCCTAATTCAACTTTTTGCAGATTGATCTTGAAAATAAATGTGTTTATCGTGAAAGATGAGTGCCGTTTTTCTTACAGTTGTGGGATACAGTGGAGCAAGGGGATCTGGGCTGCACCCGTGGGGGAGGCATCAACGCCAAGGGGCTCTTTCAGAATGCCGGCTTGCTCTACGCATCCAGCACCGGATTCAGAACCGAGACCAGGAAAGGTTAGCGCAAATAATAATCCTAATCCTAATAAGTGTGATAAAAAAACAAACAAACAAAAGATGGCTTTCCCTCTTTTCAGCCTTGCACTGTCCAGTCAGCAACAGAAGAAGGCGCTCTTCAGAACTCTTACAGAAGAAAGCTCAGCTGGGTGAGTTTTTTTTTTTGTAGAAATGATCTTTATTTCCTCGTAATATTACACTGCGTTGTTGTCGGGGTGGCTTTTGGCATGTGTGTTATGTGCAGCCACACTTTGGAGGACGTGGAATATTTTTGTGCAAGGTGATACGTGAATCATTGACGTCTGTGTGGGAAATTGACGCCCCCATGTGGAAGAGATGTATGGCGTCCACTCGAGTAGATTTCCATTTGTGTGTGTGTGTGTGTGTGTGTGTGTGTGTGTGTGTGTGTGTGTGTGTGTGTGTGTGTGTGTGTGTGTGCGTGCGTGTGTGCGTGTGTGTATGCATGTCTTTATTTGCCCTATGATATTGTAATTTTCCTCTTCCCATTTGTTTCTTGTCCGATTTATTTATGTATTGATTTATTTTCCCAGAATGATGCCACTTTATTGGACTATTATGACTTGAATCGAATCAGAATCCTGCAAAGTCGGGCCAAATCAAATCGTTCCACTGTGACAACAAACCGTCCTTGAATCGTTTCGCACCCCGTGAATTGAAAACCGTATCAAATCGTCTTTTTTTTTTTTTTCCTCTTGACATTATTTTAGTAAAACTCTGATTTAATTCTCGGAATATTACGCGATGAGTCTCGTGACAGTAAGATTTTTTTTCTCTTGTAAATATCAACACTGACTGCTGGGAACACATCAACTTTATCCAAAAACCATGCAACATTTTTCCCCCCCCGTATTTTTGTGTCCCAGAGAGTCGCTATAAGGAGAAGCTGGCGCATCGCTGCTGCAGCGACGGTCTTCGGGCCGTGCGCATGCCATACTCGTGCACGCGGCGCTCGCTCTACATCACCGAGGGCTGGGAGTGCATCCGGGCGTTCCGCTACTGTTGTGCCAGCTACCGAGATGAAGTGCTGGACATGGAGATGCCCACCACGGCACCGCCCACCACGGCGCCGCCCACCACCACCACCGCCCCCCGAACCGTCCCCACACGGATTCACCTCGGCAGGGAAATGTTTAGTAAGTCTTATTGCGCACGCACCCTTTCTTCTTTTCTTCTTTTTGTTCATCACTCAGGAGGGACGTCTGACTCACTATCAGCGCTTACTCGACTTACTCACATGACTTCGTTCCTTCCTCCCTCCCTCGCTCCCTCCCTTGCTTCCCTCTGACTTCATTAGTGGCTTGCTTACTTTCTTACCTTCAGTATTTACCATCCGGTACAACTTGCCTTCCTTCCTTCTGTCCTTCCTTTCTTATGTCATCCTCTCTGCCTAACTTCCTTCCTTCATTCTTTTTTTTCCTTCATTCCTTCCTTCCTTCCCTCCTTCTTTCCTTTTGGACTAGCTTACTTTGTTGCTTTGACTACTTCACGTATTCCCATCTTCCTTCCTACCTTCTGTCCCTTCTCCTTTCTTCCATCATTCCTTCCTTCCTCATTTCCTTTCTTTCCAGCTTACTTTGTTGCTTTCAGCACTTAATGTGTTCACTTCTTCCCTTCCTTCTGACTTTCATTGCTCCCTACCCTACATCATTCTACCTCTCTCCGCTCCCTCCTTCCCTTTTGTCTTTCCGTACTGCTCTCCTTCCTTTAGCCCTTCCTTCTTTGCTTCTTCCTTCCTTCCTTCCTGCCCTCCTTCCTCACTCACTTCTTTCTTGCTTACAAGCTTGCTCACTTCTTACTCACGTACAGTACTTGTTTACTCACCTAGATTGGGGAGGACGCAATGTTGACGTTGTCGCCTACAGCAACGCCGACAAGACCTTGGACAGTCCCAAGCTTTTTGCCAGGGGACCCATGATGCCGAGGGAGGAAGTGCGACCCAAAACCCCCGAGGTGCTCGGTGAGTACGTAGAACTGGACGACTACGAGGACGAAGAAGAAGATCAGTACTTGGAGGAGAGGGACGTGTATCTGCGCTTTCGGTTCTTCGAGTCGTGGCTGTGGACCGAAGTCAAGTTGCCCAGTGAAGCCGACAGAGACGGGTGAGAGAAGGCAAACACACGAGCAAAGGTACCGGGACAATTGAGGGCAAACATGCAAGCAGATGTTGGCAAAAGTATTGGGACAAATAAATTATGGCGGATGAACCATGAAGCCCCCAAAAATTCAAACACCTGTAGACAAAAGTAAGGCCAAAAACTTGTTGACTCTTGTATGGGGACAAACTTCCAAAATACAAATGTTGACCAAAGTATTAAGATAAGTGAAGGCAAAAATTGTAGACAAGCAGTTGTAGCCAAAAGTATTGAGGGGGGGGGGCACAACGACAATAAGCAAAAAAATGTATACAAGATGCAAGACCAAAAATGACAAGGAAACGGACAGAAGATTGGGAACAAGTGAAGGCCAAAAAAAAAAAAAAAACAAGCTTTTGTGTACAAATGAGAACTCAGTGCAGGTGACAGGTAAATGAACCATGCGGACAAACAAGCAAAGGCAACAACGCAAAAGCGATGCACAACTTGTGCCATCGAAGACGTAGCCGTGCCGAAGAAAACGGCTTTTCGAGCGCGCGGGCCCTTTGAGTGCCCGATGACTTTGGACATCAAGTACTTGTTGAGACGGTGACTTCTGTGCCGTCCTCAAATGTGTCTTGCGTGGTCATCATCAATGCCGTGTGTGCAATCCGCCCCTGCCTTGTTTCTTTGGAACCATGTCTCCGTGTGTTGATTGGCGTCAGGCTGGCGTCCACGCTGCTGAGCCAGCCGCTACCCGACAGCATCACCGAGTGGGGCGTCATCGCCGTCAGCTCCTCTCCAAACACCGGTAAAAACTCCCCTTAAGTACCCTGCTTATTATTATTATTATTATGTTTTCAAGATGATTGTTTTTCATGGCACTTGTAGAATTGCATGATGTGTTTTTTAAATCTGCCATCATTCATTAGGAATTTCATCGTGAATGGTGTTTGTATTTGTTGAATGGATTTGGCAATGGCTGCTTTACTTGTGGTGAGCGCATCGACGTCACGGGTTCGATCCTGGCTCCGGCCTTCCTGTGTGGAGTTTGCATGTTCTCCCCATGCCTGCGTGGGTTTTCTCCGGATACTCTGGTTTCTTCCCGCATTCCAAAAGCATGCACAGCAGGCTGATTGAACACTCCAAATTGTCCCGTGGTGGATGGTTGTTCATCTCTGTGTGCTTTCCGATTGGCTGGCAACCGGTTCAGGGTGTCCTCACCCGCCTACTGCTCGAAGACAGCTGGGATAGGCTGCAGCACCCCCCGCGACCCTTGTGTGTGGATTAAGCGGATCGGAAAATTTTATTGGCATTGGGTTGTTGACCGTCAGGTTTCTGCGTGGCCGAGCCGTACAACATCAAGGCGTGGAAGCGCTTCTTCGTGGACTTGAAGCTTCCGTACTCGGTGGCCCGGAACGAGCAGGTGGAGATTAAAGCCGTCATCCACAACTACGGTGACGACGAGCTGCACGTAAGTCGCCGAAGACTCGTGCGATTGTGTGCGCGCGCAAGACGTCTTTTGAAGAGCTGTCCACTGGTGTGACGGATGTGACGCCCCCCCCCTCCCTCAGGTCCGCGTGGTGCTGATGAAGACAGAAAACATGTGCAGCGTGGCCTTCCGCGATCGCCACACCCAGGAAGTCACGCTGCCGGCAGGCACGTCCAAGGCGGTGGCCTACACCATCATGCCCCTGGTGGTGGGGCGGCTCCCCATTGAGGTGATGGTGGTGGCCCGAGACATGCTGGGCGGAGACCGTGTCCAGAAACTCCTGCGGGTGGTGGTGAGCGGGGGCCTCGATGGCGGTGGCTGGAAAATTCCCTTGCATTGCACCGACATTTCCGCATTTGTTTACAATTGGCCGCAAATGAACATGGCATTTAAATCAACGGAGACTTTTTCCAATTTCGAGTCGACTTATTCAAACCATTGCAACGTCAAGCTGCTCCATTTTCCAAATGACCAAGTTCCCTAAAATTCCACATTTTCAAAATGTAACGAAATGCACCGAGGCACTCTCCAAATGATCCTCCCACATAACATACCCACTTTAAACCATTACAAATTGAAAATGTTTCGCTCCTTCACGACATCTTGCAAATTCTCCGTTTGCCCAAAACTCAAAATTTTCCGTTTCAAAATCGACATTTTCATGTTCAAATTGAAAATGTACAACACATTCTTCAACATTTCACTGAATCAGTTCATTGCGTTCTCGATCGCTTTTGTTCCAGTGGAACTAATGATTCTTATTTTGCATCCAAACAGATGGATGGCGTACAAAAGACCAAAGTTTGGAGTGCTGTCTTGAACCCAGCAGCTGAAGGAGGTGTGGACGTTTGTTTTGGTCTCAGTTTTTATGATTATGTTTTCAATAACAGCATGAAATTTGGTAGGCATGCCTGACATGAGTAGACCCACAAAAAAAGTCTCTCTAAGTCATGCCCCAAAAGATACAGGAAGTTTGCCATTTGGATTCCGAGCAGTGATTTGGGGGACAATGCATACTCCATTTCAACATTGGCACACAAATGTAAAGTTGCTTGAATGACCGATATCGATAATGCAAGATAAGATAAAACTCTGGCTCTTAAAGGTCACTTCGGGGATTCCTCAAGGATCCGTATTAGGTCCCAAATCGTTCCTTCTACATAGTGATGATATCTGCAATGTCTCAAAGATATGTTTTAGTGGCAAAACCCGAACAGCTTCCGACTACTGTTAAAAATGAACCGAATACATCAAGCAAGTGGTTTGATCTCAATCCATTGTCACATTTTATGTGACGCCAGCGAACTTTGCCTTTTGCCTCCCTTGGCTGCAGGTAAGCAGAGCGTCCAGGTGGCCAAGGTGGAACTGGAGGGCGTGGTGCCAAACTCAACGCCGGAAACATTCATCAACGTCCGAGGTCAGTCACCAAAAGGGACGAACGGAATGCCGACGTGATGGATCGTGACACGCCCCCTCCTCCCGCCAACCTCCCCCAGGGAACGTCTTGGCTGACAGCATCGACAACTCCATCACCGACGACTCGCTGGCGTCTCTCATCCGCATGCCGGGCGGCTGCGTGGAGCAGAACTTGGCCACCATCACGCTGCCGCTCATCGCCACCATCTACCTGGAGAAGACCAACGACTGGGAGTCGGTGGGCGTGGAGCGCAAGGCCGAAGCGCTGAAATACATCAGGAGAGGTCAGGATCGACGGATGGATGGATTGTCCACACGCTGGTGGAGGAATACACTACTTTCCTCTCAAAATAACATCGCTCCGGGATGTGCTTCTTCTTGTGTTGTTTTCAGGCTATGAAAACCAGCTGGTCTACAAGAAGAGTGACGGCTCTTACCCGCCCTACAGGAGGGAGGGCGCAAGCACCTGGTAGATGACAGCCACGGAGCCCATTCGTAAGACTCTCGAGCCTCGTTCCTGATCACCATAAGAGCATTTTTGTCTTGGGGTCCAGGATCACGGCCTACGTGGTAAAGGTGTTCTCCATGGCTCACTCGGTCATCGGCGTGGATACGCAGCAAGTGTGCGACCCGCTCAGCTTCCTGGTGCGCCACAAGCTCAAACTCCCCAGCGGACGCTTTGTGGAGGACAACCCTGTCTACAGTACCACCATGACTGTAAAAATCGAGACACGTGTGTACAAAGCCGGGGTCGGGTTGGGTCATGTGTGTCACCTTGTCGTTTGCGCGTGTAGGGTGGCATGCGCGGCGACGACCCCGAGATTACGCTGACGGCGTTTGTCCTCATCGCCCTGGCGGAAGCCAAGCAGGCGGGAATACGATGCAGCCAGCAAAACTTGGAGGTGAGTCACGACCGCCGTTGATGGCACGACGTTTGCCTCCCGTGAAAATACACAGGAAACGGTCCCACTTCACTTACTTGATTCCGAAATGATTTCTTTTCTACAAATAATGTGTCCAGTGGTTTGCGTGTCGACCTCACAGTGCAGAGGTCGTGGGTTCGATTCCCGGCCTTCCTGTGTGGAGTTTGCATGTTCTCTCCGTGCCCACGTGGGTTTTCTCCGGGTTCTCCGGTTTCCTCCCGCATTTCAAAAACATGCACGGCAGGCTGATTGAACACTCGAAATTGTCCCTCGGTGTGAGTGTGAGCGCGGATGGTTGTTTGTCTCTGTGTGCCCTGCGATTGGCTGGCAACTGGTTCAGGGTGTCCCCCGCATACTGCTCAAAGATGGCTGCGATAGGCTCCAGCACCCTCCTGCGACCCTTGTGAGGATGAAGTGGATCGGAAAATGGATGGATGGATGTATCTTTGGTCACCTCCGGTATCTGTACCAGTGACATATAGTGACAGGCAAAACTAGTAAATGTTCTTCCACCTGCCGGCAGAAGATCCCGTGTTGCCATTCATCCAACAGAATAACTTGTGTTCAACTAAACGCTTCACGCCAAGTCAATTTGTGAGAAAATCCAGGTCACGGTGACCTCACCTGTGCTTTTTGAAACTTTCTTCTGTTTGGTGGAGTGCAATAACTGCCGAAACACCCAATATAGTTTGTGCAAGTTGACAAGTCAAATGAAGGTCACCTGTAAAGGTAAATGGTGCATCGTAAGCGCATCCGGAACATTCACCTCACTTGTTGCCTATGTCGCTCCAAGGCTGTTCTGAGCTGGTGTGTGCCCCCTGCAGGAGGCTATCGATAGCACGGCAGAGTTCTTGGAGAACGCCCTGGAGACATCGGGCCGGAGACCGTACACGGTGGCCATCTCCTCCTATGCTCTCGCCTTGGCGGGAAAAGGCTCAGCCGCCTACGACCCCACCTTACAGCTCCTCGCAGCATCCCCCGATGGTACTTGTTTGATTGATTGATTGATTGATTTATAAGTAGCAGCTTTCGGAAGGTTTTTCATTACCATACCCTTGAGACAAAGTACCATGAGCCCGTCGATGGCGTTTCATGTGATATGTTACCATTAAGCTAGCAGAGTGTTAGCTCAGCTGTTCCCATGCCCGGACAAAACAAACAAACAAACAAACGGTACGTTGCATTAAGGACGGCCATCTGTCATGAAAACGGTGCCAAAAAAATGGGACAAGCCCAAAGTCAGAACGGTTCATTTTTAAATGAGTGATCAGTTGTACTTTTGCTTTTTGTGGCGCGGAGGACAAGCGAGGTTCAATGACACAGGCACCGCAAGTAGGATTAAATATGTGGCTTTCAAACAAGGTTAGCGTTTCACGTCAGAATTTTTTGCCAGGGATATGGTTTCAAGACACAGTGAGGGTTTCAATTTGCGTTTTCAAGACAGGATTACAAAGTAGGGATTTTGGCCTGCATCAGGGTTTCAAACCAGGTTCGAGCTTCCAAATTAGGGATTTAAGATACCGTTATGGTTCACGTTAGCCATTGTTCAGGTTCAAATTAGGGTTAGGTTTCAAGTAAAGTAAGGTTTCAAGGGAGCATTAGGATTTCAAATGAGATTTAGAAATTGGAAGGAGGATTCCAAATTAGGGTTTTAAATCACGGTTGGGTTTTCAAATTGATGTGCCTCCGCAGGCAGCCACTGGCCAGACGCACACAATCATCTGTTCTCGCTGGAGGCGACCGGTTACGCATTGCTGGCCCTGGTCAAGGTGGGTCAGATGCAGGAGGCCGCCAAAGCTTTCCAGTGGATCAACGGCCAGCGCAGGATGGGCGGAGGCTACGGTTCTACGCAGGTATCAGGGACTTTTCCACCAAAAGCGATAGTGATCCTGAGCGATTGACTCGTGGGACTCCAAATGGCCCGCAGGCTTAAATGCCGCACAACCCGCATTCTCCTCTCCGCCCTTTGACGTGGTTGTTTTTGTTGCACTGTGACGGTGCTGTCAGGCCACCATGGTGGTGCTGCAGGCGCTGTCCGAGTACCTGATGAAGTCTCGGGTCGCCGGCGATCTCTCCCTCGACGTGGACGTCAAGATCACGGGCCGACGTGACATCCGCTACCACTTCAACGCCAGGACCGCATACGCCGCCCACTCGTCGCGGGTGAGAAACACTCAAGGGGCAGGATAGTACTGAAGTCATGTCCAATGTCGAGCGTTCGCTTTTCAAGTTTTATCTGTCCAATTTGGGTCGAGCAGGACCAGCTCCCAACGGGAGCTTTCAAAGGTGGCTTCTGTTCCTGCTTCCTGGTTTACTAAGCTTTTTGCTTCGATACCGTCTGACGTTACCTCTAATGCTAACGCCAAAGTTAGCTTGTACTTTTAGCTTCCAACAAGAACTTGCCAATAATTTGTCCCTGACAAAGTGCACTAAATCAAATTTTCATGTTGAAAAAGATAACAAAAAAACTGCAAAGCAAACCCCCAACCCCGTCATTCTGTGTGCTGTCGCTAAAAGCTACACTATGAGGTCGATTGGCACCACAATTTCGAACGCCTCAAGGAAATTTGGAGCAGAAAAGTGTGTTTTACAACCAGATGTTTCTAATTATATTTTTGCTCGCGCGAGTCTAGCAGTTGGAATCTTTTCAAAGGTATCTTTCAACAATGTCATTGCTTTTTCATGTTTTAACATTAGCGCTAATGAGTAGCAGCGTTAGCTTAAATTTTTACTGAACCGCCGTGCTTTGTCTCTTTCTGTCGTTTGTCTTCTGCGCAGCTTCCGGCTAATCTGGACCTGACCGTGGAGGCCACGGGCCGCGGGCAGGGAATACTGGAGGTACGACGAGCGGCGCCGAGAGGGTTCCCGCCAAAAGCATCGATTAAATTGCGTGTTGTGACTTCAGGTGGTGACATATTACAACCAGCTGCATGAGGTGGACGAGAAGACACCATGCCAACACTTTGAGCTCAGTGTTGACATCGAGGAATCCAGCGGTGAGTCGTCTGAACCACATTCCCGAAGGTCATCTGATGAAATGCAGCGCAGCACAATCTTATTTTTACGTTTTTTAAAAATATTTGCAAAACCCAAAAAAGATCAGAAATTCGGGCAGCCATTTAGTATGTCAAAAATCAACCTTTGTCTTCGACAAGGTATCAGCAAAATACTGTTGTTAGGATTATGCTGTTTACAAGAGGCTCGATATCCAGCACGCTTAGCTAGCTAAGCTATCAATGCTAGGAAACTCATGAGGAATCTTTTTTTTGTTTGTTTTTAACAACAACTTTGTAGCTGTTTGCATTGTCTTTTAACACCCTAAAAATTAAGTTAAAAAAAAATAATGCCATGCTCTTGTTCACCGTTTATGCTAACTTGATGCTTCTCAAGTGTTCACTTGTGCTGGTCCCGTGCGTTAGCATGCTTAGCCATCGTAGCTCACAATCCTAAATCAGAAATGTTCTTCGTTTGCAAACGCGCTCGTGCGCTCGCATTACCCGCGCAGTCATGCAAAGGTGCAAAATGCTATAATCGTGCTACTACCGTGAGACCAAGTGATCATTCCTGGCGCTAGTACATTTTGCCTTGCTACGCTAATGGGACGAGACAAATTTTAAGGGTTAGCTTTTGCGGCTGTAAACGGTCATTTATAATCCCTTAAAACACAACAAAGGAAATGAATGTTGTGGTTTTATTTGACGTTTTTCCTTGATTTTTTTTGAACTGCAACAGAAAAGCCTCCCGCCGAAGTGGAGAAGTCCTACCTGATGACCATCAAAGTCAGGTGAGAGCCCGGTCGGAAGTTGCCGACAGCGTCAAATTCCAGCTAATCGCAGAAGCAAACGTGCCGACAACACTGACAAACTAAACGTTTCTACTCTATGTAGACGGTGTATTCATCCAAATCGATGACCCGATCCATTTCGTGAATTCCTCCCTTCAAATAATTCCTGTGTGCTCAATCAATTCCTGACAAAAATAAATGTGACGACGTGATCGAATGTATTTGCTGGGCGCAGGGCGTTGGGATCCAGCGACATCAGGATGGCGATGCTGGACGTCAGCCTGCCGACGGGCTTTACCCCCGAAACCTCCGACCTGGAGTTGGTACGTCGATATTTTTCTTAACGTCCATCTATGCTTTTCGTTATTGCCCATTTGTATCTCCTGAGGCTGGCAACAAATATGATTGGTGTTGCTCGCCATCCTATGAAATGGTGTGTGTGTGTTCAGCTGTCCAATTCAGTGGACCGCTACATCAACAACTTCAAGATGGTGGACAACCTCAGCGACAGAGGCTCCTTCATCATCCACTTGTTCAAGGTGGTCGCCGGAAGCGCAACCTCGAGCCCGTCTGATGCGGTTCCGCTGGGCCACTTGAGGTCCTGGCTCATCTGGTGCGTTCTTTGCGTTTTTGGCTCAGGTGTCCCACAAGGAGCCCGAAATCCTGATCTTCAGACTGCAACAGAACTTCAAAGTTGGCCTCCTGCAGCCCTCCTCGGTCACTGCGTACGAGTACTACAACCCCGGTACTGGTCACATTCTCCGTACACTGTAAATACTCTCACTTCTTTGGCACACCCTCTGACGCAGTGGGGCAAATTGCAATTTATTTGCCAGAGATGTACTTTTCCCAAACATGACCCCATTCTTTGGCGAAGAATATGAGAATCAAAGTGCATGTTCAAATTCCATAAAGTAATAATCATAATAATAGTTCACTGACTTGCTCCACTCGTTAAATGGACTTGCTTATTCTCGTCTTGTCCCAACTAAATAAATACATCGTTCTTTCTCACTGATAAAGTTTTATATTAAAAAACAAATACAACTTTATTCCTTTAGCAAAAATATGAATTTGTGATTGGAGGGTACGTTTTTTTTCTCCCCCAAATAGGCTTTTTACAATCTCGTTAGTATGTTTCCATTTGATGTTAGCATCGTGCTAATTGGTCATTTTTGGCGATGTTGATTTGTGATGATAATGGTAGTAATACAAATATTTTTTTGGGGGGGGGTCATTAGACAACCGCTGCAGTAAGACCTACACGCCCCCTCAGGACCAGGGGGATCTGACGCACATCTGCAAAGAAAACATCTGCCGCTGCACGCAAGGTAAAACGCACAGAGACGACCAATGAACCATGAATGGAGACTCGAACCGTGACCCTTCCGTTGACTCACTTCCACAGCCGACTGCTGCGTCGCCAAAGCGGACGGCGAGAGCTTTGGTGCCAAGGAGCGGGAGGCCTTTGCCTGCAAGTCTCTGCACCACGGTACTTTTCGAACCCCCAAAACACTCTCCCGCCCCTGTCACTATTCCGAAGAAGGCACCCTCTCTCCTGTCCCCGAATCTGACCCTAGCTCAAAACTGGGTGGGCCAAGTCCGCCCCGCGGCCGCATGTAATGACGCACCCCTGCCCTAAGACTCAACCCCCGGACCATAATATGCAGCCCTAGCCTTCAGAGCCAAACCCTAAACCGAAGCTAACCTTGATCTCCCGAAAACCTGAGCCCCAACCCAAAACTAACCCAACCCCGATATTTGTTTTCAGTTTTTCAGGCAAAAGTTGTGAGCATCCAACAGAGTTACTATGACAAGTATGAGATGGAGATCACACGAGTTATCAAACTGGGTGAGTGCTTCCTTTTCGGTATTCGGGAGAGGGTTGGGTGGGGGCGGGGGGGTGTTTGGGAGGAGCCTCACTTAGCGGGTGTCAAACGGTCCCAACAGGGGTGGAGGCAGGAGTGAAAGCCGGTCAGACCAGGATGTTTGTGTCGCACGGGGGCTGCAGAGAGGGACTGGACTTGAAGGTGGGCTCCCAGTACCTTATCATCGGACCCAAGGAGGACCAGTGGCACGTGGACACGGACAACAACAGGTAATTTCAACAACGGGGACGCTAGCATCGCTTAGGGTCGCTAATCATTATTGTTTATGATGGAGAAAGGTCAGTCTGTACTTTTTTTTGTTTTTTGTACTTTGACTTCAGTAGAGGAGTTGCATCAGTACCTCGACTTGCCCCCTCTCCTCACAATTATCTGTTTCTTCAACTTAAGTACATACAGTGGAGTGAGCGCTTGAGCCATTTGTGTATTGTCAGGTTTGTGTACACACTGGGGTCGGGCACGTGGGTGGAACGCTGGCCGTCGTCCGCCGAATGCGCCGGCGGGATCTTGCGGGACAAATGCGCCAACCTGGCCGCCGCCGCCACGGAACTCTCGCTCAACGCCTGCCGCTTGTGAGACAAATGACGCCAATCCAACCTTTTTTTTTGGGTTGTTGTTATTTTCTCTTTGGAAGTGTGTCTGTGTTCAAAACAGCAAGTGAGAAATGATGACGTATGCGCATCCTTTAAAATAAAAGCTTCCCAAGAATCTTGAAGTGATCATCGCCATTATTTGGTCCCGGGTTACCAAACTTTTATTCACTCTTTAGCTCATGTTTGTGTGACCATTTCTACCTGACATTCAAGTGGGAAAAAAAGAAGCAATGTTAGCATGAAAAAGAAAAAGTTTTAAAGTCCAATATTCATTCAATTGCCATTCAAGTGTAAAAAAAAAAGTAATGCGCTTAAAAAAACAGACACGAGGTAATTTATATTTTGAAAAGTAAAAAATTGTGAATTTACCAAAAGTCTTAAAATTGTTCTAAAAAGTATTTTTTTCCCCATTATATCTGTATTTTGGCAGAAAAATGCTGTTTTTTCTGTAAAGGTAAACAATATATATCTGTATTTTTTAATCTAATTTCTCTAATTTTGTATTAACTATATACATCGCTATCAAGGCTTTAACAAATTCGTTAAAAAAAAAAAAATAGTTGGACTTTTTGGCTGTGCCACAAATGTCAGGTCAACAGGTGATCTGTCCCTGAGGTCAAATGCGTCTTTTCTGCACAGCGCTGTAGAGCTCGCTCGCGCCGGCATCCTCTTGAGTCTTCAGCCTGCGGATGGAAACACCGTTGAGATCATCAAGTTGCTCCAGCAGGGCAAAAGCCATCCAGTGAACATCATTTTAAGTGTTCAAATTGAACTCAAGGCACCCGAGACGATGTAGTGCATCTGTTTTCGGATGGACATCCACCCATTTTTTTTTTCTTCTAACTTTCCAAGTGGCGCAAACTGCAGGAATTTGCCCCCAAATGGCAGCTTGAAAACAAAACGGTTGACTTGCTGTTGGCTTTGGGGCATAGATCCTTGAGACTGTTTTCGTGCCTCTTAACAAGATGGACATTTGTGCCTGCTCTTGTGCTGATGTCACGGGATGATCGATCCCAAAATCACCCACCTGGGCCACTATAGGGGGAATTTGCAGCTGTTGTGAAAGCGCGATATCAATGAAGGTGTGTTGTAAAGTGGCTCCCTCCAACCAAAATAGTCAACTTCCTTTTCAATGTGGGGCATGGATCCTTGAAACATTTTTTGTGCGTTTTGTCACAAAAGGCTTCCCAATTTTGTTGGTGGACAAAACTGAAGTTGGGAGCTGATTCAAGGGAATTTGCCTCAAACCAAAATAGCCAACTTGCTGTTCGATTTTGGGCACGGGTCCTTGAGATTTTTTTTTTCTTTTTTTCTTGATAGACCAACTTAGTGCTGATGGGTGAAACTGTTGGTGAGGGCTGATTTTATTTTATTTTTTTTAACTTTCCATTGTGCACAGTCAGGCAGATTTTGGGGCTGTGCTGGGGACTTACCACAGATTTCTGGATGGATTTTCAGACGGCCACGAGAATAATAAGAAGGGCAGAATTAGGAGAAACGGAGGATCCCAAACTCACTTTAAGGCGTGGCGGTCGCAGTTGACGAGGCTGTACTCCACATCCTCGTCCTGATCCTCGCCCTTGCTCCTCTGGGCCTCGACGACGTTGGAGTAAATGTGAGGGTGTTTGGAGAAAGTCACCGTCGAGTACACCAGGTCGTCCGCAGGACCCCTGCTTCCATCTGAACTCGCATTTGGCTGGCGACATTTTGGATCATTTTTGCAGTTTTCATTTGCATTTATCTGTTCGAGGTTTTGAACAGGATTTTTAACAGTTTCAAAAATACAGCGAAACATTTTGAATGTGAAACCTTATAATAATCATTTTTAAAAAGGTTTTTCACAATTATGCAAGTTTTGATATTTTTAAGTATCAACATTTTGTTGAAACTGTAAGTTAACGTTAAAATGTAAACGTTTTGGTGGTTTCTTTTCTCACCGGAGCTTTTGATGTCATCTTTTTCCTAAAGGATCATGAACAAAAACATAGTTAAATTAATGCTTTTGCATAGTGAACATAAAATACATTTTGTATGTTTTTTTAATTGTAACATAAACACCCCCCCAAAAAAAAATAATTCCAGAAATGTCAGATTTTTTTTTTGTATTACACACAAGCATATTGCTGCCACACCATAAAAGTTCACATCACATTTCAACATGATGTGACGTGATAATGTGACACATTTCAAGTTTTAGCTGTTTATAATGTGAAAAATGTTGACTTCTGGTTCCGGGCGACCGTCGCTTTACACTTGCTTGGCCGCCTGAGAGTGCGCCGTGGCCGACCGCGGCCACAGCGACCCACTTTGTAGCAAACCCTTTTTAAAAAAAAAATCTTAAATCGGAAAAAGAACACGGTCCATCCAGAATGAGAGATGTGTCAAGAAATTGCTTGACAAATGGCATCGTGGCCATGTCCAATAAGAGGACATCTAAGGACCTTTAACATTAAAAAAAAACACTTAAAAATTTTTTGCTAAATTTTAAACAAAATCTGTACATATTTTGACCCCCCACCACCACCACCCGGCATGTATATTTTTCCAATTTAGGAAATATAAACCGACCTGAGCAGCACAACGGCTACGAGAAGCAGGACGAGTACCGCGCCGCCGGCCGCGACATAACGCATGATGGCCGCGGTCAGTGAACCTGAAGAAGCGGAACGTTAAAGCGGCCGACCAGACTGAAGCGGGGCCGAGAGCGATGACCGTGACTTACTGGCCATGGGGGGGAGCCACAAGGTGGCGTTGCGGCTTCCCACCACGTTGCGGGCGACACAGCGATACTCGCCGGCATGCTTTGCTTGGTAGTCGCTGATGTTGTAGACGGCCACCGTGGTTAGGGGAGACTCCTCGGTGGCCTTGTACCAAGCGTAGCTAGCGCTGGGCTTAGCATCACTGCTACACGTCAGACTGACCCAAGAGCCCGGGCCGATGTCGTCGGAGGCTTTTGCTGAGACCTCCGGAAGCCGAGGACCATCTAGGGGAGAACGCGTTCAATAGTTTACATTTGAGTTAGAATTGCTTCCATCTTATTTGAACAAAAAAGATTATTTTGATTTGATAATGGGTTCCAACACACGAACCGTCCTGATTTATCTACCATGAACATTTTTTTTACTCCGTTTGTATTTTCTTTAAAACGTTTTAGAAGGATGACTTGGCCAGTCCAGACCTCCATGTTGACTTTGGGGACTTACACATGACTTCAATGACCTCTTCTGAAGAGTTGGCTTCTCCATATTCATTGCGGGCCTTGCAGTAGAAGCGTCCGGCATCTTGTGGGCGGATGGAGATGAAGCGGTAAATTCCTCCTGATTCCAGGCGCACGGGTTGGTCGTCCCTGTACAACGTGTAACTCGTCTCCGGCTTTGCGTGACTGCTGCAGGTCAGAGTCACGGACTGGCCCTCCTCGGGGAATTTGGAGGGACGCACCAGCAAGGAGCAGTTCCTCGGAGCATCTGCGGGAAACAACGTAGGCCTCGTTGTTGAGATGCTCAATTGAGTCCTCAACTATTACACCGCTGTACCGAGCCTTACAATTCACATCGACTTGGATGGGTTCTGACATCTTCGCCCCCAGCTCGTTCTCCGCAGTACAAAAATATTCGGCTGAGTCTGAAGACTTGGTAGCCTTGAAGACCAGCTGGTCTCCGTCACTTATTTCTAGCATGCCAGTGTTTCTGAACTTCTTAAACCATCGGTGTCTACATGATATTGGGGGGTCGGTTCTGCAGGTCAGGATCAACGGATGGCCCTCCACTATTTCACCTGGATCACTCGGCGACACTGAGGGGGTCCTCGGAGCATCTAGAGAAGACGGCGCAGAAGGTCAGTCAGAAGAGAGCTGACCTCACCCAAGGCTCAACAACCCCAAATGCGTCTGATCCACTCGAGGAAATCAGGACACGCATGGAGATACTCAACTTCAACTCCAGTCCTGCGGGTGGCAGTAAAGACTTTTCAGCACAACTCCTCCAGGTGAGTCATTGCCCCCACTTGGGACCCCATGCAAGTGGACTGTAACGTCCGGAGTGACCAAGTGAAATAATCATGTCAATAGTTTGGTTTTTACTATTTTTTCTTGTGTTCCTTAAAATAAATACCAATTAGAAAAAAAAAGACAGATGGATATCATTTTTTAATATTATTTAAAACAAGAAAAAATATGGATCGATTTATGTTGTATTATTTACAATAGATGAATCAATTATTTTAATGTTTAATGGAGATGTAAGATTTATTATTTTATATTATTTTACTTAATTATTATTTATATAATTGATCAAACATATTTATTTATATAATTTTTATGTTACAATTTTCATTGTAATATTTACATTAAATACATTGACCATTGATTTTAAAAACTTTTTTTTAATGTAGAAACTAAATTGTCAGGTTGACACATTCTAATGAACCAATTTTAGTCAAAATGAAGCGACATGTTTTGTGTTATTTGTTATTGTCCTTGGGTGTCTTGAAAGGCGCTTATAAATAAAATATATTATTATTATTACTATTATTATTATTATTAATAATAATATGTTTGATTTGTAATAATGTAAATGCTCGATAGGTTGGTTTAAAGAAAAGTGTTTAAGAAAAATAAACCCACACAGGTGAGCAGAGACGTTGAGCGGATATCCTTCCACCGCACAGCTGACGTAGTCGCCAGGATATAAAATAACTTTCCAGGGTTTGTCCATCTGGGATGGGGCACAGTAGCCCACCGGCTGTCCGTTCCTCGACCAGCAGAAAGACAAAGGAGATGGCGGGCTGCAGCTCAAGTGGCACAATAGCTGAGCGATGATGTAATCCTCTCTCATTGTGACGAGCACCACCTGCACCTGCACAACTGGAGACGGGAAGAGCAAAACAGGTGAGTCCAGGAAATGCATTTGCTCTTTGGGGTTAAGGTCCGGACATTGCAAAACGTTCCACTTCTGGCTTTGGTACCGATCGTGGACCTTCGTTTTGACATCGGTACTCACACTGGAGCGCCATTTTGGATTCGGGGATAGGCCCCGCTCCCCTAAATCCACACTTGTACCTGGAAATGAAAGCGGAATGAACTCGTATTCCATCGATTGTGTTTCACTCTTACCCGCGACAGTCAAAATGGTTCCGGGCAAAGTACTCTTCCAGGCAAACTTTCTTTTCGTGGTGAAACTGAAGCGGTAATCCGCAGAATCGCTCGCCATCAAGTTGTTGATTCTCAGAGTCGATTGTCCTTGAAATTTTTCAAAGAGCTCAACACGAGCCTTGTAGCGGTCGTCCAACTTGAGGTCCCGAGGATCGTTTATTGTGAACCAGAATTTTGATGTGACAGAACTGTAGTAGGTGCTGTAAGTGCAACTGATGTCCACCGTGGAGCCTTTGAGAGCGCAGATGCTTCTTTTTTCGTAAAGCACCCGGTTACACTGGGTGCTGCTGTACGGACCTGAAAGATTGAAAAAGCACTTTTAGCATTCGCAAGTAGCTGGGTGCTTCAACCTAGAGCGGCAGGAGTCGACAACTCACACAGAGGAGGAGACACGAGCTGCTGGTATCCTCTTATAGCACAGGAGTAGCTGTGTCCGTAGTCATAATCACTATACGAATAAGAGTTTGCGTTTTCGATTTCTTGACCATCCTTGTACCAGATGTATGAAGCAACAGTGTCCAGATTGCATTTGCTGACACATGTCAATGCATTCCCCAGTTGTACACTCAGATCTGAATTTGAGAGGAAGAAATAGACATCTTGTGTCACAAGGCATTCATTTCAACAGAAAAGTGTAAAAGTTGATTTCCGCCAAGAGGAGTAAATGCCGCTTCATTCAAATCTGTGTTTGTATGTGTGTGTACTGTGTGTTTCCATTGCGACGGTACAGCGAACGAGCGGTTAGCACAGCCGCCTGAATGTTCTGAGGTTCCAATCGAGACTTTGGCCTTTTGATGTCGCATTTGTACGTTTCCCTCAAGCGCTTGCGAGAGCTTCCTGCTGCTACCGCGACTCTCTCCCACATGCCAAAAACATGTCCTTTAGCTTCATTGCAGCTAAACCATCAGCCAAATGCTTAACCCCCCACCCCCCACCAAATAAAAAAAAATGTTTGTTTTTAAAAAATCAAGAATTCTTTTTAAAAACTTAATTTAAAAATACGACCGATATGCAATGACGTTATGAGACCTTCCCGCTTGGTGTAAAAGTGCTTTGAGGGAAAAATGCTCACCATTGACGGTCAGATTGACTCCAGGCATGACGGTGTAGCCGTCTACAGTCGTAACAAATCTGAATTTGTACATGCCGGCGTCACTTTCCCTCAACTGGCTGATTGACAAACGGCACTGGTTGCCTTGGCATTTAAAGCGCAGACGACCGGCGTAATGAGGGTCCGACCGCAAATCTTCCGGCTCGTGATTGTTCATTTTGGTGAACCACAGTGTCTTGACGCTTGCGTTTTTTGTTTGAGGGTACCAGAACGTGCACACGAGCTCCACTGAGCTTCCTCTGAGGCCGCAGATGGTCGTCACATCATAAAAGCCTCCCCAGCCATTTGGCTCCAACGCTGAAACACATTTTCAAAATCAGACGTACGTTTATTCTTGAGGGGAAGTACGTGCCATTTTTTCCCCATATGTTTTGTTTAATCCGGGGAAGACAAAAAAACATCTGCAGAACTCTACTGAATCAACGGCGATTGACTGTTGAGCATGCTCGCCTCACAGTGGGGTTGTGGGTTCGAGTTCCGGTGTGGCATTTGTATGTTCTCCCTGTGCCCGCGTGGGTTTTCTCCGGGTACTCCGGTTTCCTCCCACATTCCCAAAACACGCGTGGCAGGTTTATGGAACACTCAAAATTGTCGCTAGGTGTGACTGTGAGCGCGAATGGTTTTTCGTCGATGCATGCCATGCGATGGGCTGGCGACCAGTTCAGGGTGTCCCCCGCCTACTGCCTGAAGATCGATGGGATAGGCTCCGGCACACCCGCAAGCCTCGTGAGGAGAAGCGCATTTAAAAATGGTGCCAAGGACGCGTATCTGGCATTGAAAGAGTTAAAATAAAGAACCCGCAGAATTTATTGCAAACGTGACTTGATTCTCATTTCTTTCGGCTTGTTTCGTTTGTCGAGATGTAAAAACACCATGGCTCAGTTTTATTTTCAAATGTGAGTTCTCTTTTTTTTTTTAATGCAATTTTGGCCTTGTAAAATCCATGTTCATTGAAAAATGCAACATTTTTTTTTCTTTTTTAAATAGGTTTCGATTGCGATCTCATTATGCATTCTGAAGAAATCAAAATGGAACCCGGCAAATTCCACTGAGCACGCGATCTCAAGCTCTCAGGTTTGTTGCCTGTTTCTCCAACTGTGTTTTAAACCCGGATCTGATCCCGAATGACGCAGCCAGCAAAGTAATAGTACACTGAACACATGATAGCTCTGTCATATATCGTCCCATTTGCTGTCATTATGTCAATCCGTATTTTAAACCAGGTCTCGTCCAGATTAGTTTGTTGGAAGCAATGTCAGTGTAACACGTTCGCATTCGTTGTTCAGAGATGACACAAAGTTGCGCTGACGATCATATTTCTTTTCAAAGACCTTCCTCTTTCCCTCATTGACATGCATGAGCACAACTTTGTGATGTGTAAAAAAAAAAAAAAAGTTGTGATGGATGAATGCTTCTTACTTTTGCTTTCTGTCGGGTTTTTTTTTTTCTGTCTACATAGCCAACTCGTTTTTATCAACCCAAAGTGCACTACATCTAATCCAGATTACAGATTTGGAAGTGATGCAAAAGTATATCGAACACTTGCTATGCGGCGTCTCTTTCAAATGTGTTGATGTTTCTGTCACATGTTTTCAACCAGATCGGATCCGGATGATTCATCTGGAAGCAATGTCATATGTGAAAGTCTCATGAATGTTCTATGATCTGTCATCAGATTTCCTGCTTGTTTGGCAAACGGTGTTTTCATCCGGATCGGATCGAGATGGCAGTGTAACATATCCAAATCCATTGGACAAGTTGTATTTTGTATCTCTCTCGAGCGGCACCAGATCTGATCCAGATGACAGTGTTTGGAAGCAATGTAAATGTAACACGCCAACACACGTGGAAGAAGCTGTCGAATGTTGTCAGATCAGATGCGCCTTTTAAAAGCAATCTAAATGAATGTAGTTCAACACTCAAATGTGCATGGGGGACAAAAGCCTTGGTTGGTGTGCGCTCTCTCTCTCTCTCTCTCTCTCTCTCTCTCAACTCTTCTTTTCCTGATTTGTATCATCAAGATGTTTTCTGTGGCAGGAAGTGAAGCAAACAGAATGTGAATTTGTCACTTTAAGGTCTGTCCATTTGTCAATTGCTTAGCCATTCCTGGAAGAGTTTATTTATTTATTTTTAAAAATGTTTATTTATTTGGGGATGAGGTAGACAATAAGAAAATAAAATGTAGAAAAGCAGCGCTGGGATATTTTCGGACCGTGTGAGCGATATGTCAAAATGTAGGCGAGGTCATACCTTGTACGTTGGAGAACAAGAGGGCACAGATGACGATTGCCTTTTGTGGAGTCCAGCTCATGTTTGCTGCTTATTTGGATCTGATGCTCGCCTCTCGTCGCCGTCTCTGCGAAGAAGAATTAAGAGAGTGAGAGTTCGGTCTCTTCCTCTTTCCTCACTGACGCGCATGATTACACTGTTAAAAAAAAAATACAGAGCTGAGATTAACAAATGTGTCTTACTTTGTCTTTCTCCCCACCACCCCCAAAGTGAGTCTACATTTCTTTTTTGTTTTACGCAAAGCACACTTTTGGAATAACAAGCTGTCAAAACGTATTTGTAGGCAATGTAAATGTAGCTTGTCAAAGTTCATTGAACATGTTCTACCTCTGCCAAATGTCATCTGTTCTGTTTGTCAAAATGTGCTTTCATCCGGATGTGATCCCGATGACACATTTGGAAAGCAATGTAAAGGCCTAGAGTCCATTGAAGATGTTTCTGTGTACCTCAGTCAAGCGTTGTCAGATTTGATTGTCAGACTGTGTTTTTAATCCAGATCTGCTCCAGATCATGCAATTTTAGCAATCAAAGTCTAACACATGCAATCCATTGAACGGTTATAGCTGTCAAATTTTAGATGTTTGTTCCATGTTTGTCAAAACATATTTTAATCTAGATCTGATCCGGTGTGTTGGAGGAGGAAAACATCTAAAACAGTGGTCCCCAAACTACATCCTGCGGGCTCGATCACCTCCACATTTTTTTTAAACCCCTCCCTCAAACAAAACAAATCCAGGACACATCCCTGTCAAATAAATTGGAATAATGGCGAAAAGGTTAGATAAGAAAAGTATTGATTCAGTTAATTTCTTGATTTTCTGATTTTTTTTTCCTGTCAAGATCCCAGAACGGCTTAATATTTGGTGATATGTGGCTTTTTGCAAAACAACAAATGAGATGAGAGCAGATAATAAATTGTTAGCGGAACAAACGTGAGAAAAATTCAGTAAAGTGTAATGAAAAAAAATAAAGTAAAATTACAAATAAAAAGTTACAGAGTTAACCCGTGTTGTATCCACTTTTTTTGTTTGGTGGTTTCAGTTTTGACATGAGGAAATTAAGTTGTTTTGGCAAATTTAAACTGGCCAATCACAAAATGGCACTATCCTAACCTAGCCCCCTTGCGCCACGCCCTTAATCGCGACCCGACCAATGACTGAAAGGTGGGCGGAGTGTACGAAATAACAGCGGCGGATTTGAAGGGACTGAACATGGCTGCCGGTAAAGATGCTGACCAAGTCACTGCAAATACGAGGTAAAGACACGTTTCACCGTGACGTTTTTGCGCAGCATTGGTGGAGGATCCCACTTTAACGCGGTCCAAAGCGGAACGTAGAACTGGGGAGCCGTAAAAGCGGGTAAATCTGAACCACTGTCACTTCGACACACCGCTGCTGTTACTCGTGTTCGTTCGTTAGCCGCTAGCCGTCCAAAAAATCAAATCGATCCCAATCAAGAGTTGACCGTTTACCATTTACATTCATATTTATTTATTTATTTATTTTTTGAACAATGTGAGTGTCAAACGCGTTGACCTTACGTCACGCCCGACACCCACTATTTTACATTTGAATGGCTCAGAATCGAATTGAATTAAGTGAATTATGCAAATATTCCAAATGATGACCTTCTCATAGGAATTTGTGGGAATTAACTTAAGGCTAAATTTCATGCAAAAGTATCAGGCTCATGCATAAATATAAACGTTTAGTTTGGCAGTAAGCCAGAGGTGTCAAATGCAAGGCCCTGGGGCCCAGATCTGCCCCACCACATCATTTTTGTGGCCGGCAAAAGTCAATGATCAATTTCCTTTTTTATTGCTGAAATACCAAAATTAAAAATGTTGAGATATTGCTCGCTATTTGTTTTAGCTACCAGTCCCCCTTTTAAAATGAATATAATTAAGAATAAGATTAAGATATCCTTTATTTGTCCTACACTGGGGAAATGTACAGTCTACAGCAGCAAAATTGGGATAGAAAGAAGAAAGAAGGAAACAAAGTGTTTGCATTCACAAAATAATGTCACACAGTTCAATTGAGTGCAATATACATATAGATAAGGTGGCTGTGCTATTTACAATTTTTTTCACGTAATTTTATTTTTTATCCAGCAGCCTGACAGCAGTCGGTAGGAACGAGCGGCGGTATCTCTCCTTCTTGCAGCGCGGGTGTAACAGTCTCTGGCTGAAGGAGCTACCCAGTGCTGTCAGGGCAGCCTGGAAGGGGTGGGACTGTCCATCATAGCTTTTAGCTTAGCGCGGCATCCTCCTGTTGCCCACCTCCTCCAGAGTGTCCAGGGAGGAGCCCAGGACAGAACTGGCCCTCCTGACCAGTCTCTTTCTGTCCTGGGCCGAGATGCTGCCTGACCAGCAGACAATGCCATAATGGATGGCCGAAGCCACAATTATATTTATTTGGGGAAAAAAAGCATGTGCCTGGTTTTTAAAGAACATCATTAAGATGCTTTATATAAAATATACAAACACTTTGTAAATGTAAACAAATCTGTGTGTGATGTCCAGGCACTCCAACATGGTGGTCCATGGGGATGGGTCACCGCCAAGAGGCTCCAACGCCGCTGCCACCCGCCTGCCCGTCATCTTCAACCCGGACTTTTTTGTGGAGAAGCTCCGGCACGAGAACGCCGACGTCTTCCTGGAGCTTGTGTTGAGCAACATCACTCGCCTGATCGACCTTCCCGGCGCCGAGTTCTCCCAGCTCCTCGGCGAGGAGGGCCCAAAGACCCCCGGATTCTTCCGCTCGTTCAACTTCCTCAAGCGCAAAGGTTGGTTTGTGGCCAACCAAGTGTTTTGGTTACTTATTGTTGCTTATTAACCAATTGATGAAATGTGACGTTGGGAACACCCACACTAGTCGAGAGGAGAGTACTGTAGGATCTAGGACAGAGTGTTTTGAGTGACTGTTGTTGTTGTTTTCTCAGATAAAGGTGCCATGTTTGGGGCTGTGCTGTCAGAGAGCGCTGTGGCTCACATATACCGGCTCATTGAATTCCTCAGTAAAAGTAAGTTCACCGTTTTATTCTGGTGGTCTCTTTAATCTCCATTAATCTTCATCTTATTTTTTGCCTAGTGTTAAATCTACTGCTACTTTATTCTACGTAATGCAGTCCTTTCAAAAAAAAAAAAAAACAACCAAAAAAGAAAAAAACAACATATAATTTTACAACTAAAATAATGTGTAATTGAACGTCCACTCAGTAGGTGGCAGGAGCTGTCATTTGCTGTTTTCCTTCAGTAAACTTGATGCTCATGGCATCTTTCCCGTTTGAATCGTGTGTTCAACTAATGATGCAGCCGATTTTAGCAGGGGTGGCCAGGATCCCGATGAGATGTTTACAGCAAAAAAACGTACTCATAAAAAATGGTGAAGATATGACTGAGGTCATCATTTAAAGTGATAATTATTGTCAAGGTTCCTCTCTACTAACTGTTATTCCAGATCACATTTGTTTTTTTTTCTGAATACGCTAGAGACTAGATCCTATTTCAACTATTTGTTTTCAGATTCTTCCGCTCTGTTTCATGTTATTCTAGGACTGTGTTATTTTTCATCGTACTTTATCCCCACCATTTCTTCATAACGTTCAACTCTACTGCGTATTGCTCACAACCGGTCCCATTTAACTCGTCGCCTTTCGTTCCCCTCGGTGCAAATCTGAGTTTTCCCCTGCTCTCTCCGGGACCAGATCTGCACGTGGAGGGTCTGTTCCGGGTTCCCGGCAACAGCGTGAGGCAGCAGGCCCTGAAGGAGCTCCTGATCAGCGGCGCCGACGTCGACTTGCAGTCCGCAGGCTTCCACCCCAACGACGCCGCCACGCTGCTCAAGACCTTCCTGGGGGAGTTGCCTGAACCCTTGCTCACGCACAGACACTTCCACGTCCACCTCCGGATCGCCGGTAGGACTCGGACACGACTTTGACACTGAGGGCACACTCCAAATCTGGAGTTGCGCCAGTATTCCAAATACAGCTAAGACGCAAGCGTTGGTACGTCTGAAAGATTTGTAAGATTCCCAACGCAGACCCGATGTCCTTTGTCTTTCCAGACATGACGTTGCTGGATGAGCACGGCGACAAGACGTCGGCGCCCAATAAGGAGCGTCAGACGGAGGCCCTCCAGCTCCTCCTCCTCCTGCTGCCCCCCGCCAACCGCTCGCTGCTCAAGCTGCTGCTGGACCTCCTCTACCACACTGCAAAGCGGCAGGACGCCAATAAGATGTCCGCCTTCAACCTGGCGCTCATGTTTGCTCCGCATGTGCTCTGGCCGCGCCACGTAAGATGGCGCATTCAACCGATCGAGAAGGCGGCGTTTCGAGAAATCCTACTTTGTTGGCGGGCCGCGCCAATCGAAATGCAAAACATTTTGCGTTGCTCTGCTTGTTGTGAAGTCACTCGGTGTTAATGTTGGTTGCTCATGAATGTTGCGCTTTCTCACTTCTTCTCAACCAACAGGTAATATGATTGTTAGTATATTGGCTGTTAATATATTAGTGACTCTCTATACAATTTTAAATATTTGGGTTTTTTTTGGCCTGTTATTTAAAGTGTGTATTTGTGTTTCCTGCCGCAGATGACAGCCAACGACCTGAAAGACCACCTGAAGACACTCAACAACAGCATGGCCTTCCTCATCAGACACTCACAGAAACTCTTCAAGGTGACTAACACACAAACGCACATATAACAAACCCCAAGAAACGCACGGGCTCCATGCTGTGTCCAGCCCGTTGACGTAATAAATAAATAAAAAGCTTTGTACCAAAGTTGGCAATTTTTGTCTGATTTTGCTGACTTTCGCACCCATTGACTTTTGAGGAGTTCGTTTGTTTGTGTGTCAGGCCCCAGTGTACCTGAGGGAACATGCCCGGACACACTTCATGAAGACCGCCACCTTGCGCAGCAAGGTCAGTCAAAGCTTGACCTATTTGCATTGATAAATATTGTTTATGAAAACCCTCCTCCCCATCAATTCGCATTTATGAGCCATGTCCGTTCACACCAGGCAGCGTTTTGTTGCCGTTTTTTTATGCCCCGGGCAAAGCCGGTAAACGTATAATTCGGCGCCATCTTGTGGCGGTATGTTGTTACTGTGAGGTTTAAATCACTTGTATTTTCTTTTTCCTTGGGTATTTGGCCTGTTTTGTTGTTGGTCCTTCAACTTATGTCCTGCGAGGGAGCAGTCAAAGGGAAATTGTATTTATTCATTTATTTTAAATTAACTCCTGACATCATAAAGCTACTAACAGCCAGTGTTGCTTACTTTGCCATTGTAATGATGTTGATGATGATGATAATAATATTATTATTATTATTAATACATAGTCCTTTGTGTTACTTAACTTATACACTCACGTCATTGCCTAAAGACGTCAGTCACGTGTTTAGGCAAGAGGAAACCCTTTGGTCATATACTCACAACATTGCTCTTTGTCCCACAGCTGTCATTTTTATGTGACGTATCTAAAAATAAAAAAGAGAGAGAGAATGTTTTCGGCTGCTAATGTATGTCTCCTTCAGGACGACCTGGACCTGTTGTCACTGAACGGCTCGCCCCGCCGGCAGGTGGGTTCTCCCCTGAAGCGGCGGGCGGCCCCGGTTGCATTTGGGGCTGCTCCAGATCAGTGCCCATCACCCGCTCAGCAGTACACGGAAGAGGCGCTTCAGGACCTCTTCAGGCACGTGCACCATAACATGCCCGACTCGGCTAAGAAGAAGAAGCTGGTCCGACAGGTTGGCTCTCTAAGCTATTCTTATTACCAATACAGTGGCACCCGCAAATTTACCAATTTGTGATTAAAAGAAAAAACTTTTTTGGGGGGGGTATATTGTAGATGTATCAAGGTTTTTTTAAATAAAAAAAGAATACATTTAAATGTATTAATTACTGTAGTTACTTGATGTGCAGATGGTCAAACAAACAGCTGCGGCCTCAGCCATGAGTCTGCACAACGATCCCAGCAAAAAGCGCCTGCGGTCACGTTCCTTTGGAGGACTCATCAAGGTAACTCAGTCTTTGATGTTTTCTTTTCTTTTTATTTTTTAAAGACCTTGTGAAGTGAATTCTGAGATTGGCTTCTTCATGCGCATGTTTGACAATAAGTTCTGAAACTGTTTACACTGAAAAGTAGACTGGACTCTTTAGAGTCCAAGAGACTCTTTTGTCAATTAGTTTTCACACTTGTATGACACTGAACAATGTTTAAAAAAAATCCGGCAGGAACCTTTTTTTTTTTGTCATTGTGTTTTGCATGTTTTTGTTCTCTTTTTGTTCCCATTTTGTCACTCAGTTTTTTCATCTGGGACATTATTTTCCCAAATATTTTATTGTGGTGTTTCCTCATGACTCTTTTCTCTCTGATCCCAGCGTAAAGCTCGTGCCGGTCAGCTGACGCCGGACACAGTCGCCAGGGTATCTCACAAATGCGGCAAAGAGAATGCCATTCTGCAGCAGGTGAGACACTCGCAGATCGTATTCAGCAAAACATCGACACCACGCATGTAGCATGTACACAATCATAAAATCATGTTCCAAAACTGATTAGGCTTTTGAAGACAGGCAATGTTCACAAGACAGCGTGTGTGCATGTGTGTAGGTGAAAACTCCACTGAACGGTGGCAGACACTGCGGGGCGGGGCTGGTGTTGAAAAATCCCGACTTTGACTTTAGTAGGGACAAAGCTGCAAAAGTGTCCAAGGTAGTCCATGCACAAGAGCAAAAATACGCACACACATGACACACTTGTGACCTTCAGCCTAATGTGTACATTTTTTATCAGGACAAGCCTTCGTCCGTGGCCAGATTGTTCTCTCCGTCTCAGGAGATTTCGCTCTAGACGCCTGGTCTTCGAGGAGACGTCTTCACGCTGATGGAGTTATAGTAGCATTTGTAAGCGGAACCATTCAAAATCAATCGATTCTATTCAAGAAGGGAGGACTACTAGCGAGCATAGCATTTGAGATTGTACTCTTTATGAACCGCCATTACCGTACAGGAAGCATTCATAAGCTGTAATGTTTTATGAACTGCCGCCACTTAACAGGTGTCTATGGTTATTAGCTAGCGTAGCCTAGACGGGCTGTCACATTGAATGACGACTACCATTCAACAAAGGAAGATTGCTATTTAGTATAGCACACACAAAACTGTTCTTTGAATGAACAACTACAACAGTACAGGAAGATATGACTGATAAGTAGCTTATCCTTTGCCGACTGTGCCGGTTATAGGCCACCACTACTCTACAGGAAGAGCTGACCGCCAGCTAGCATAGCCTATTTAAACTACCAATTACAAGCAACCACTTCTGTACCTTGAAGTAAGAACCACTAGCTATCTTCGCATTTGTAAGATTGATAGTTTTATAAACAATCAAACAGGACGCGATTATCACTGGATAGCACAGCCTTCATCGACTGTTCTGTTGTTTACAAATGACCACCTCTGTACAACAAGTGATGACCGGCTAGCTAGCGTAGCATTCCTAAACTGTACTGTTTATACACCATCGAGCTTAGCTTTCATGGACCGTACTGCTTATTAATGACCACTACCAAATGGAAATTGATGACAGCTATCTTGCTTAGCCTTCATAGACTGTAGTGTTGATCAATGACTGATAGTCAGCATACGATTCGTGGATGATCCTGCTTCTAAATGGCCACAAACATACATGCAGCGGTGACTGCTAGCTAAGATAGCCATGACAGGCTGACTGGGAGACTTGACTGGTAATGATCACTTCTAATCAATATCACATTTAATATTCAGTCTTTGGGATGTGGCCAGTGTATGACTGACACACTGCAGCCATGTCAACCTTGCTTACATTTCCCTGTTTACGATAGGCAGCTACTGTAAATTCACTTTAACCCAGTTTACGAGGACGATGGAAGTGATGTATGTGTACTGTTTACATTTAGAATTACTATTCTGTTACACTTTTTGTTGTGTGTTTCTCCTCATTTGGTTAGCTAAATGAAGGAAGCGATGTTAGAGTTATCAAAGATTGGACTTTTTTTTTAAAGATGTAAAATGGAAGAGGGAGGGATGTTGTTCAGGCAGGAAGGCATTAGTCACATGGTGCTGTCAAAGTGTGGGCCTGTGATCGTATGGCTTTGGGGAAACTTCCCAGTGTGCTTTGCACTTCCTGACCCCCAAAGGGGTGGAATGATGTCAGCGGCAGGCATATTGGATTTATGAAAAGCTGTTGACATGTTTATTCAGTATCCTACTAGTGCTCTGAATTGTCCATTTTCGAGTACACAATTCGTCCCACTAGTGGAATGACTTTGGCACTCTAATAGAACGGCCATCTTACTCTAATGTAGTTTCCAGTTTGCTATGCTTTATACTACTCTATGGCACTTCTGAGCACTTGTAGAACGACTCAGTTGTGTTATTTTTTTTCTTTTTACCACTGCTTTCCACTACTCTCACATTGCGCCATACTATTAGAATGACGAGAGCGCACGAGTAGGACTATTACATGTCACTAATGAGGCAAAACTGGACGAATTGTATCATTACTGGTATAATTTAGTGGTTTACTATTGTCTACTAATCATTCGACTATAGTACAGCATCATCTGTTAGTAAAAACAAAGAATGTACTAGTACACAGACAATTCAGAGCACAAGTAAACCAACTACTACACACTAATACAATCATGACATTAATAGTGATGCAAAGCTGCGCTAATTGTTCTTGTTCGACTAGTGAGGACAAGGTGTATGCTCGTAGGGTATCGGTTAATTTTCAAACAGCTTGTGGTTTGAGGAAAGGTGTATGCAGGTTGTGCTAATGCGTGCGTGTGGAACGTGTAAATGACCTTCCTTTTCACAAATAGCTAATTCAGTGAAATTCATTCATAAACTTAATATTTACTTGTGAATGTTTTTTTAACGCTGAGGTCTTGTTATTGTGTGATTTTGTAAATGTGAAATGTCAACGCTATGTGTACGACAGTGCACCTGACGAGAGAAAGGACCGTTTAGGCATATGTGATGACGAATGCTTGATTATGATTAGTATTTTTTTTTTTTTTGCGGGGTGAGAGTGTGGGGGTCATTTGTCTAGCTTCAGAGCAAAATAACATTCACTTGCCAACGTCCACATATGGATTAAAACTTTTCATACAAACGCTTGTTTTCTTTATTTTGTCACAACTCATCGGCATCCAATCAGCATATCCCCTTTTCAAGCGCTGCTGCAATGCTCGTTGTTGTCCGCCAGAAGGCGACATGTTTCCGCCAGATCTGCCCTCGCCCTGGCGATGACTTCGCGAAACTCGCCGGCCACTTCATGAGGTACGCAATGATCATAAATGGTGTCCTTATTTGGAGAAGACGCTTCATGTTTCATGTATATATTATATCCAAAATTCAAATTGTCTTAAAATACTTGTGGGCCAAAATAGACGAGAAAGCTCAGGTGATTGCTCACTAGCTTAGCCTTTGTGAACTGTTGATGCTGAAGGAGTCAGGAAGGAATGACCGCCAGCTAGTTTAGCCTAGACGACCGTTTCCAAAGGGAATCTTCCGTGTAGTAAAGGTGTAACAGACAGTTAGTTTAGCCTCCTTCAGTTAGACTCAAGGATGGCACTTCACTGAAGCTTGGGGGTGCTATTGCCCAATCAGAAATCTGGATAGCCCCAGTTAAGCCCCCCACACACACACACACACATCACAGCATTTTATTTATCCAGTATTCATAAAATTGATCAGCTCCCTACGTAACAGTCAAGCCCCGCCCTTTAGGACCTGGAAAAAAAATCCTGAGCTGTGCCTGACTGTATTTTTTATGATTATTACGGCTGTTGTACAGGAAGGGATGATCACTAGTTATTGTTTGTTCCAGACTTTACGCAGCAAGAAGTGCCTCCGCCTCCCTCCTGACTCCCCTGTGGAGGCTCACAAAAGAAGTGGCCATACTCGGCCTGTGGACAATTTGTTTGCTGTCACTCTGGAGGGTTTTTTTTTTCCTTTCGGGTGCGGCGGAGGGGGCATCAGTTCTAACTGACCTTGCGCCCCCTCCCACCAGAGTCAAGCTTCCAGCAGAGGTGGCCATGGCAACGCTACTCGGTTTTACAGTTTTTTTTCCCTTTTCTTCCCAAACCTAACCCATGAATGTAATGTTTTTTAAATCCTGCGTTTTTTTTCCAACTCTAGCCAGTCACAGGCAAATACTAAAATGTCTAAGTAGCATTTTTGGGGGGTTATACAAATACAGGTTACTTATACGCTGTTACTTTGTTATTGTTTTTTTTTTGCAACAAAAATATGAACAAATGTGAAACTTGCTTTACCTTTCCATTCTTTCAACTTTACAGATACCACTTTGGATTTATGTGCAGGAAAGGTTTGCGTTCCGATGTCATTGTACAAGAAGTTGTAGCCACTTAACGACACCACCTGTCGCAGCTATTTTTGATATTCTGAGAGCAGGAAAAGGAGGCCAGCATGTGGG
The DNA here is from genome assembly GCA_026261675.1 of Hippocampus mohnikei. Classification (NCBI taxonomy): domain Eukaryota; kingdom Metazoa; phylum Chordata; class Actinopteri; order Syngnathiformes; family Syngnathidae; genus Hippocampus; species Hippocampus mohnikei. The sequence continues at coordinate 15,644,009 of JAKGUB010000326.1, forward strand.
GAGGGGTACTTATTTTTGCTAGTGCAGATAGGCTGTTATATTTCATAATATTGCCCTTTATCAAGGCGTCACTTTGCGTCTGTTGGAATGTTTTTGCTTCGTTTTATTGACTCAGCGCCTCACCCTCGCTGTTTTATATTGCAAATGTCCTTCAACATATTCTGCAATTAAAATCACCAGAAACACCTTAAATTGGTTTGGAAAGTTTAAAATAAGCCCCTGACACCAGTTTACAAACCACACAAAATTGGGTAGACATGTCAATCATAACATAATGCACCAAAGTCATGCCTGACATTGAACGGGAAGTCAGCCATTTTGGTTTCAAACATCTCATGAAAATTCAGCCTCACCCCAACATCCTCCCCTCCCCCCAAAAATGCCAGAGTTTCGCCAAATGTCACAAATTGGGCAGACTTGACTATAAAATCGAGACGCAGACAAAACTCAATGACCCATGTTCTAGCTTCAATGGGAAGTCGGCCATTTTGGAAAGTCGGAAAGAAATTTACCCCTGACGCCACTTTTACTGATCGACACGAGTCTGGGCGGACATGTTCATCATAACACCATGCACGAAAAAGTCTCAAGGACCCTTGCCCAAAATTGACCATGAAGTCAACCATTTTATTTTGAAGTGACCGATGATTTTGAGGACTCACCATGAAAAAGTGGGCTTGAAAATCGAGAATTACTGTGATGATAAATTCGCTAAACTGCCCTTGTGTTTTCCCCTGAGCTACTCACTCGGATGCTTTGGCGTAATTACTATTTCCTCCTCCCCCGCATCATGTTCATGCTGACCCCCCCCTTCCTCTTGGTGGTGGTGGGATAGGGAATAAATAGACCTACAGTAGAGCAGGGAGAGAGAGAGGCTGAATAGAATGGAGTTCACCCCGAGTGCTTTGGGGAGCTACTGGGGCGGAGTCTCATTGCTGTTATTTGTAAAAGCTTTTGATGGATGATTGCTCGACGCGGTTGTGTGTGTATAGAGGGAGTGAGGGAGACCCCCCACACACACACACAGTGTCTGGCGTCTGCGCGCACAATGACTCAATGAGGGGAAGCCGAAGCAAGGAGGAAGAAGAACAGTCGGCACGGAGCGCTCAAACCCAAGCACACCTCCCGCATCCTTGGTGTCTGCTTCTGGTTGTCCTGCCCTACCTGGGCGATCCGAGCTCAACTCCTTCCTTGTGCGTCCACTTCCTGGAAGAAGCAGCGCTCCTGCATCTCTAAGCAGGATGCCTGGCGGGACGAGCGGCGACGCCGAGAGGTCAAGAGGATGCGGGCGGGCGTCCCTCTTGCTTCTGCTGCCGCTGGTGATGGCAGCGGGCGGCCGGGGCGGCGCGCAGGCGTGCCCGGCTCCTTGCAGCTGCCTGGGGAGCACGGTGGACTGCCACGGCCTTGGGATCCACGCCGTGCCCAGAAACATTCCCAGGGGAGTGGAAAGGCTGTGAGTAACGCGCAGTGCATGTAGAAGTGTGAGATTGAGAAAAAGTTGAGTGTGATGGCCAAATGGTCGCGATGTGGGGAGGTAATTTGGATATTATTAAATATACAATTGAACCCCACATACCTGCGGTTCAGCACCCGCAAATTCACGTGTGGATTGATTGATTGATTTTGCTTGATTTTGGCTGACTTTGGAGACCACCATATTCTGTTAAATGTCTGCCTACTTGGCGTCCACTGCAGCCTGATCATCCTGGAAGGGGGGTGGTTCCATCTGCAAAATGCCCCACCACCCCATTTCAATGGGTGTCAATTTTTGCATCACCCACAAATCATCATTCAAAAGAATCTAAATGGAACACTTCTGCCCCATTTTTGCTTCACTTCAATGGTTATTGTGTTGCTCCTCCTGGTGTGCCTACCTTGGCCACTGGGGGCAGTAAAATACAAATATATGTGGAGACGTGCCAGCTTCCGAATAAGGCACAGAAATATTAGTCGTTCTTCGCAGAGCGAGAAAAAAATACACTCCTTTTTCAAAGCGGCACTGTAGAGTGGACGACATAGTTCATCAAATAAAAAATGGTGACTTCTGAGTGAACGATTCACAGTTCATTATCAGTAACTCATTCACTTATCCCTAATGACAGTAGATGTCCACCATCTGAAAATCCCAACACAGCCACAAAGTCCCACATCAGCTATTTGCAGCAGAAATGATGACATCAGGGTATATAAATAAGGAAGCACTCCAAGTGTGTATGCTTGTGAATAATTGATGCTAGCACACACATTATCCCGTCCCTCCTCCCTCCAGCTTCTCCTTCGCGGGTCACTGCGGGAGGACGTTTCCATCGGGAAAATGGTGCGGGGAAGAAAGTGCCACAAGCGTGCGTAAGCGTTGGTCCGTTAGACAGGCGGAACCGGCCCGAGTGGAGAACGGAGCGGTCTCAGGGGCGTTTGTCACTGACGCTCCACGGGGACCCTCCTGCAATGTTGACTTTGAGGAATGGGGAATTGTTTTTGCCGCTCCCAGTGGCAGTTTCCTCTCAAACAAAACGAAATCAAGAGAGTTTTTGTGCATCTGTGAACAACCGCCCCCAAAAAGAAAGACAAGATAAGAAAACCTTTATTTGTCTCACAATGGAAAGATTCCCAATTTACAGCAGCAAAATTATGAAAGGGAGAAAAAAAAAACATAAAATGTTGTTAAAAGAAAGCCCTTGCTATCTTAATGCTAGAAAACAATGGAAAACGCCGCTCACATGCTAATTATTAGCGTTGAGGGTCGCATTTTGGAATCCTTGAGCAATGGACATTTGAGCGGTGGAGCAACACATGTAGACAGACAACATGTATGGTTCCTAATTCTTTGTGAAAATGGTATTGGAAGAATGAAGATCGTCTTGAGAATGAGAGTGAGAAGATTATTTAATCACAGGATGAATGTTGTTAAGAGAGAGGGGGAAGTAAGGATGAAGAAAAAAAAAGGAGAACCATTGTTAAAATGGGGGTGCAAGGATGAGGGAAGTGGTCGGTCAGTGTTGATCTCCAGGGTTCAAGTGGCGGCTCAGTTTAATTTGAACGCGTGGAGCTTCCAGACATATTTGCTGAAGCCCAATTAGCATACATAGTGAGGTGCGCGTTTCGGTGCACTCAGGTAACGTCCCTGAGGCGCTGGCTGGCAACGAGGTTTTCATTCATTAGTGGTGAGCTTGAACACCGCGTGTGATGCGTTCCAGCCACCAAAGACTTGAAGCCGACATGTTTTTGTTTTTGTTTTTTGACAGAGGCATCCCTTTTTCCAGATTCTAGAATTTTGCTTTTTTGGGGGGGTTGGGTTGATGGTTGATGGTTGAGCAGGCCGTAAGTTTGGCAGAGTCAGCAAACACGCCCACAGTGTTTGAGAGCCGGAACAAGGGCTTGGTTTTTTTTCTTCTCTGGTTTTATTTACATGTGCAATTTTCAATAATTTTTTTCATCACACATATTTGGCACGGTTGTTAATTCCTGTCAATGTGTTTTATATTTTTGAATGGTCCTCGCACATTTGTTTTTTTCTTGGAGTGGTTTGACTAAAAGAAAACTGTGACGTAAAGTAACACGTTTCCAAAAGTTCTGGAACCTTTTAATGGGAGTCTGACTTAGAACCTTTACATTCCACAGTATTAGACAAGAACTAAAAGTTCTGAGGTAAATATGGCTATCATCATCATCATCATCATCATGGTCACTACAGGACAACTTAAGGTAACACACAAGTGCACACGCACTGACCGGTACACACTCATTGGGCTCATCTTACCTCCGCCACAAGAGCGTCGGAAGAACGACACCATAACACATACGATGCGGTTGTTACTGACCCTGAAAAGGCGAACGAATGTTTAATACAGAATAAGCGCAGGAGGATGTCATGAGCTGGTGAACCAAATGAAGCCCCCACTGAGTTTGTGTGTGATTCGCAATATTTGTTCTAATTTGTCTGCGTGCATGTGCGCGCAAATATATGCACGTTTACTGTTCTCATAGGGCGTTTTTGTGTCGCAGGGATTTGAATGGGAACAACCTGACCGTCATCACCAAGTCGGACTTTTCCGGCCTGAAGCATCTGCGAGTGCTGTGAGTTGCTCCTCTGTGGAATTCTGTCTGCATTGTTCATGCCTTTTTTTTTTTTTGAGGGGGGGGAGGGTATTATGATATTTAAAAATCTGTGTGTGTGTGCGCGCGTGCCAGTCACCTCATGGAAAACCAAATACGAGTGGTGGAGCGAGGCGCTTTGGATGAGCTGAAGGATCTGGAACGACTGTGAGTGGGCACAAAATAACTACAGTACACACTAATACACAACACAGTGCTAAGTTGACTGAAGTGGTAAGAAAAAAAATAGCAATTGAAGCTACGGTGATGCCCTGGAATGTGGGCAAGAAGAGCCACCTCACAAAACTATGGTTATTTCTTAAGTTGTATTCAATACTGTGTGTGTGTGTGTGTGTGTGTGTGTGTGTGTGTCAGTCGTCTCAACAGAAATCGTCTGACACAAATTCCCGAACTTCTGTTCCAGAAGAATGAAGCTTTAACACGACTGTGAGTCCGCCAACTACATTCGTGATCCTCCTTTGCGTTTTCATTTCTGCTGCTTTTTCTTCAGCCCGCATCGGGATTTCAACTCACGTGAAATGACGCCAGAGAGTGAGGTCATATTCGTGCGATAAAGATATGCTGTCCAATACAAAATAAAGATAAACATTTTGATGTTTGTCTACAATACCGAACACAGCTCCTTAAATAAAAGGTATATTAAGAGCTCATAATTCAACATTCAAATTGGCCGGCGCGCGCAAACGCACTGAGACGTGCGCACACGGGTTCTCACATTTCCACTTGTCTCCCTCGGTGCCTCCAGACAATTAGCAGATTTTCTGCATAACTGGCAATGGAACCAAATTATTTCCATCTCTGGCGTATTTTCACGTACAGTCAGTACATGACACACCTGCGTTTGTGCGTGTCCTTTATGACATTGCGGCGAGATTCCGGAGGAGCACAAAGCGAGTGGGAAAGTTTACCTTTCTCACCCACTGACATACAAAACAAAAGATGGCGAGGAGACTCACCCGAAGAGCATGTCGGGAGAGCAAATATTAGCGCACACGTCCAGCTGTGACCGGCTCCCGTCAACATCATCTTCTGACCTCTTGAATCCTGGCAACGGAAATCTTGACGACCCACTGGGAAAGCATCTTTTAATATGCGCCGTTGTCGTTTTGCAAATAGTCAGTGATGTGTTCAAAGTAGTGCTGTCAAACGATTAAGATATTTAATCGCGATCAAATTCAACTTAACTCAACTCAAATGTGTTTATAGAGCACTTTCAAACAGCCATCGCTGCACACAAAGTGCTGTCCATGGAGCAACTAACATATACAACAGTAAAGCAAAGCAATGTATAATTTCATAGTTAATTCAGAATTAGCCGTAATTAATCACAGATTTTTATCGATCTCTCATCAACATTAAATCGTGGATCAGTTTTCTTTGTGCCAAATTCAAATATTTACTGAAACAACAATTTTGATTTTAAATTTTACATTAACATTTTTCACTTGGAGCAGTTATTCAAACTTGGAGCACATTTGATTATTTTACAGCACGTAACATCCACTGTGACGTGGTGCCGCATTAATCTCGCAATAAAAAATTAATCGAGTTAAAATTGTTTTAAATTAATGCCGATAATAACGCGTTAAACTGACAGCACTAGTTCAAAGGCTTCCTGCCGTTATTCATCCCCCCACCTCCATCCCCGCAATGCGTTCGAGTGTCCTCGTCGTCTCCTCGCGCTCACGATGTGTTCAAGTGGCCGAAGCTTGTCGTAGAGAGTTAAAAGGTTGGAAAGCGAGCAGGCGGTCACGTTGTCGTGGAGGTTAAGACAACTTGAGTGAGCTTTACTTTTTTGCTTTCATCTTATGTGAGCCAAGAGTTGAGCTTTTAGGCCCAGAAAAATAACACTTGACTTCATCAGAAGGTGGAGTGTCTTTTTGTTGGGGCTGCAGTGTAGTTATTTTTCTTTCCAGGTTGTTTCAAGTCCAGATGAAGCTTGTGAAAAGCTCACAATGTCGTTTTGATGGTCGTCCTGAGCAGACGAAACGGTATTCAAGCGTTTTGCTTTCGTGGAAGTCACGTCGCCGATTCTGGCCCGCGTGTTGTGGACTGAAACAATACTACATTCTTGCGCAGTCTGATGTTGGGCGTCCAAAAGAACTAATATCTCCCTTTCCCACCTTTTGAATTGTTGAAACTTTGACATACATACAAGTAATGAGCATGACTTGCTCATGATGGAGCATTGTCAAAAACAAAATGTTACCGGTTTGATGTTGCGTTTACTTCTTTTTACTTAACCCGAGTTGAATAACCAACCAAGAGGCTACAACAGTTTCATCATCATCAATAATCATTGTCATCATGATCAATAGTCCTGTTTTGCTTTGTCACACTGCTGATGCGTTCAAGTGACATTTGTTCTTTTCCCCACTGGTGATACAGTCATTTGTATTAGATTTGCCACATAGGTGGTACATTATCTTCAAGTTTTTTTCTCCGCACGCACGTAATGCATTAGTGATGTGTTCAAGTGTTGTCGTGACACCACGCCGATGATGCGTTTGAGTGTTGTCGTGATGCCAGGCCGATGATGTTTTCGAGTGCGGTTGTTTCAAATTTTAGCATCCCCGCCATGCATTTTCTTGTGGAATTGACCTTCCGACCCATTAGTGATTTATAAAAAGCTCCTGCTGCTGTTTATGAATAGATGACGGGAGTGTGCGATTCTGTGTGCACAAATGTTAAATTCCCCAAAAGTAATTTTCTGGTCATCTTGTGTTTTCAGCGACCTCAGTGAAAACGCCATCCAGGCCGTTCCCAGGAGAGCCTTCAGAGGAGCCGCAGACCTAAAAAATCTGTCAGTTGATCAACTAATACAGCCAAGGAAACAAAACAATATTATGTTTTTGTGGAAAGAGCTGCCCCTTGTGGCCTGGAGTGTGAACTGTTCAGTTGAAGGACGCATTGAGGCATTGTGAAAACATTTTGTGTTTGTTCAGTAGTTTGACTTGACTGCATGTTGTGTTGATTAACAGCCAGCTGGACAAGAACCACATCAGCTGCATCGAGGAGGGAGCATTCAGAGCATTGCGATCCCTGGAAGTACTGTGAGTAGGCTCTGCTGCATTGCGTTCGAGTGACGGGGTTTCTTCCCGGCGGCGATGTGTCCCAGTGTCGCTGTCGTCTCCTGTCTGCGTGTTCCCCCAGGACGCTGAACAACAACAACATCAGCAGCATTCCCGTCTCCAGTTTCAACCACATGCCCAAACTTCGCACTTTGTGAGTCCTTCCACAATCACAATTTTTAGAATCATCGTTGTGTTAATATATACGATACATATATACCCATTTCAGTCAAATGCGCAGTGTGTATGCAGGGCGCAAGTTCAATCCTTATCTGATTCAGATTTGACCGCGGTCATCGTGACGTGTAAAATGTGATTGAATACGTTGATACACTTGACATATCTGTGTCATATCTGGATGAAACTTGACCCACTTAACTGAAACCAAATTGGATCTCGAGCTGATACGGGTTTAACAGTGATGTAAGCACAACATGCAAAAGATTGAATATGATCATACACTTAACACATCATTGTCAGATGTCACGTTCGGATGAAAGAATGCGCCTAATTGTTGAGTTTAATTAACTTTGATCATGATCTGATCCAGATTTGGCACCAGTGTAAACACAGCTGTTGAATATGGAACACATTCAACATATTATGTTCATATGCTATACCTATCTATTTCAAATGCTGTCACATTCTGATAAAAACTCTGTTTAGTCAAAGCAAGTTTGATCTGGATCTGATTTGGCTGCAGTGTAAATGCAACACATAAAATGATATGTGCTCAAATTTTCTCACATCTGGATGAAACACCTTCCACTGGTAAAATATCAAACTCTGTGTGTGAAAAGTGTTGTGCTCAAGGGCCACATTTGATTTTTTTTCTCATTTATTTATTTTTTTAGGTCGGTCAATTATATTACCGGTAATTCAATTTTGTCAAGAGTCCCGTAATATTTACTGTAATCAATTTCATGTCGTTTACATGGCTTTTTATTACATCAATTCTCGATGGGCCTGATTTAAAAGAAGAAAGCGTGCGGCCTACAGGCTGAAAGCAGCCTTAGCGGACGTTTCTTGCCGAGCTTTGTCGTCTCCCTCCACAGTCGCCTTCACTCCAACTCTCTGCGTTGCGACTGTCACCTGGCCTGGCTCTCTCCGTGGCTGCGCCAGCGTCCCGCTTTGGGCCTTTACACCCAGTGCAGCACCCCGCCCGCCCTAAGGGGGCTCAACCTGGCCGAGCTGCGCAGGAGCGACTTGGCCTGCTCGGGTACTTCTTCTTCTGCTCTTCACTGCACAACTACCCTTCCAATAAGACTCAGTCCTGTACTGTGCACTGGAGGCAACTCTAAAGTCTGTCAAAATCCACAAAAACGTTCATCCGCTGCCGTCTTCTCCTTCGGGCTTTTTGTGTGTGCCCAGGCCACGGCGGCAGCGCCTTTGTGCAGCCGTGCAGCCTGGCGTCTGGCTCGTGTCCGCCCATGTGCTCATGCAGCAACAACATCGTGGACTGCCGTGGACGAGGCCTCACCGCTATTCCCGCGCACCTCCCCGAGGCCATGACAGAGATGTGAGTAACACATTTCAGTCTAGTCCAGGTGTGGGCAATCCCAGTCCTGGAGGGCCGCTATTCTGCATTTTTCCAGCTCTCCCTGTTGCAACACACCTGATTGAAATGACCAGATCATCAGCAAGCTTGACGGAAGCCTGATATTGAACCTGTTCATTTGAACATTTGCAACAGGGAGAGCTGCAAAACATGCGGGACAGCGGCCCTCCAGGACTGGGATTGCCCATCCCTGGTCTAGTCTCTTCTTGAAAACATTTCTCGGAGTTTGCCTTTAAAAGACCCGTGAAATAGCCGCTTGATACAAAAAGGGCAGACTTTTTTGGGGGGCCGATGCATCATCAACATGATTATTGCAAAGTGGAACTGGCTTAGGAGGCCGAATTTCTTTAAAATTGGTCATAAAAAAATGTCCTAAATACCTGTTTGAAAATTAAATAATGGATTTTTTTAGGGGTGACTTCTTGAGATTTTTTGGCTTCAGCCCCATCAATTTTATAATGTGTGTGTGTGTGTGTGTGTGTGTGTGTGTGTGTGTGTGTGTGTGTGTGTGTGTGTGTGTGTGTGTGTGTGTGTGTGTGTGTGTGTGTGTGTGTGTTTTCTTCAGTCGTCTGGAGCAGAATGGCATCAAGTCTGTTCCTCCGGGTGCCTTCACCTCCTACAAGAAGCTTCGTCGAATGTGAGTCAGTGCGCCCCCAGGTGGAACAAACTTGTATTAAAAGTGAAAACTCAAAAATGTCAGATCAATTCTTTGATTCCGTGCAGTACATGAATGCGCGTTTTGTTTTGTTACAGCAACAATTCAGATTTAAAAAAATAATCATGCTTGCAACATTATTAGATACTTTCTATTGACTGTCAAAATGTTTTAATCATTTCTGTTTCCATATTGATCGATGCATTAGTTGCATTTAATTTTTTTGGCATCCCAGAGACCTGAGTAACAACCAAATATCGGAGATTGCTCCGGATGCCTTTCACGGACTGAAAGCCCTCAACTCCTTGTGAGTAACCCTCATGTGTCATGTTTCGTTCATCATGTATGCTCACCTGTCATTGTCATGTGTGGCTGGGCGTCAATATTTTTTTTTTTCCATGATTCTCCTTGTTTGTGTTGTCATGTGGCGCTATGTGCGCTCCAAGGTTATTATAGTTAACCAAAACTAACGAAAGAATTTTACATTTGAAAAAAACCTGATAAGAAATAAAAATGAAAATGCTTTAAAAAAAAAAACCTCAAACTACACGTTGCGTTTGTAAAACTAACTTCAACGAACTATACTAATAGCAAAAATGTCCTTTGTTTTCATCTTTGTCAATGAATATCAAACATGAGCTTTCAAGGTTCATTTTAAATGTGTTTATTTCGGTATTGTTGTACCTGAGGAGAAGGAAGGTCAGCTCTCTGAAAATTGCTTTATTATACAATACTTAGCGACCTTTTTGGTTTTTTAACTTGCATGAATACTTCATGTATAAAAATAAATAAATACACCCAATACTAAAACTACCAGTAATTGTAAAAATGAAACTAAAATGAAGCATTTAAACATTTTTGAAAAAAAATCCAAGCTAACTGAATTTACAAAACAAAAGTAAATAAATAAATATACAAATATAACTAAAATAAAAAACGAGCTATACTAAACAATCCAAACCTATTCTGACCCCGGTGTGGTCATGCCCATTCATGTGGCATTCATATGTCATCTCATCACGTATTTTCATGTGTTGTCATGTCAAGTGTTTTTATTGTGCGCTCATGTGTCATTGTGTATTTCCACGTGTGACCGTCCGTCCGTGTTCATGCGTTTGCCGGATTTTGCCCAGGGTTTTGTACGGCAACAAGATCACGGAGCTCCCCGTCGGCGTGTTTGACGGCCTGGCCTCACTGGAGCTGCTGTAGGTCAACGTACTTCCTTCTTTGGATTTTGCTGGCTACTAAATGTGTTGATGATCTCGTAGTGTGAGTAGTGGTGGGGATGTAACAAAATACAAAAACTTTTCGTTACATTTGCGTCAACCTTACAAAAATGGTTCCCAAAACAGAAAGTGAGATGAAATACAAATGACCATCACGTAGCCGAGAGGCTTAATATATACAGCGGGACTACTTTTTGCCCACCTTGGGTTGTGAGTTCCTCTGTGATGTGTGGCGCCTTCCTGCAGGTTGCTCAACGCCAACAAGATCCACTGCGTGCGTGCGTCGGCCTTCAAGGATCTGGAGAGCTTGGCGCTGCTGTCACTGTATGACAATAAGATCCAAAGTTTGGCCAAAGGAACCTTCGGCTCGCTGCACGGCATCCAGACACTGTGAGACCACGCGCTTTCTTCGTACAATAGCACCTGGACTCGCGAGTGATCCGACTTCAGCGTTTGCTTACAAGCAGCAGCTTTAAAGATGGCGAATGATTCTTGGGGAAAAAAAAGTATCTTTTTGAAATGTTACTAGCTTAATGCTAACACACAATGCAGAACGCCATAGACAGGCTAATGAAACTAGCATTGTAGTTGGTGCTACAACCCTTAAAGCAATGCTTATTTTAACACCTCCTAAAAATGACAAATATTACTGCAGCTTACCGAGCCGCGAAGAGTCCGTCTTCTTTGTGTATTTCTTTTTGTAAATATTACACTGCCCCCCCCCCCCGCCCCCCCCGGATGGGGCTAAGGCGACCAAACGAAACTCCGAGATCACGTCTCACCTTTGTGTCCCCTCAGCCACCTGGCGCAGAACCCCTTTGTGTGCGATTGCAACGTCAAGTGGCTGGCCGACTTCCTTCGCGCCAACCCCATCGAGACCAGCGGCGCGCGCTGCGCCAGCCCGCGACGCCTCGCCAACAAACGCATCGCCCAGATTAAAAGCAGCAAGTTCCGATGCTCCGGTCAGTCCATCTGTGTTTGTGTGTTTAAAAAAAAAAAAAGAATGCTCCATTAATGTATTTAGGTTTTTTGTAAAGTATAATGTTAATATGAGTTATCTATTCCTTGTTGCTGATTATTGTTTAATCATATGTATATTTAGCACTTTTAATTGGATCGGTGTTCTCATTCCATTTTTTTGACAGTATAGTATTTTAGAGTACAGTATATACAGTATTTCAAGTTTTTTTCAAATCAAGATGATTATTTTCTATTCTATTGAATTTAGAATAAAATATAGAAAAATTAGATTAGTGAATAGTTTTATGTTTTTTATTAGAGTTTTGGAGAAACGTTTTTAATAATAAAAAAAATCCGTTTATTGGTTCTTATTTTTACCAATTGACTACATTAATATATTTACCTGAATGATCCTTTTTGGTTGCCGCTTTTGGTCATCGCAGCCGACTTGTCGGACGGCAACCAAGTTGAGAGTGACCCAAAAGCGCCTCGGCTGGTCAAGACTAAAATCACACACAAAGACTCGATGCTTTCGCATCCCATTTGTTGACTGATTGTTATGGCTATGATGTTTGTTTATTGACCAACTTTTCTTTCTGTTCATATTTTAGCCAAGGAGCAGTACCACATCCCAGGTGCGTAACACCAATATCATTAATGGTAGCTGTCAATCAAAAGGTAGCCACGCCTCCAACCCACGTGTCCGCTTATCTACGCTATACATAGGCCTAAAATGGATTCTCAAACTAAAAATATTGATAGTTTTGATACTTCAGTCAGTTGAGCAGTAATTTATTGTTCCAGAAACTCACGAACAGGAACGCAGCGGATACTGCTAGAAAGCAAAATGAAAGCCGGGCTCCCGGGAATGAGCCTGGGCGCTAATGGTGAACCTCTCAACAACTGCTACTTAGCACACACGGAGCGGCGACGCATACAAACCGAGCGTACAACAATACTTACAATATAAATATACATAAAACATACAATATAAATATACAAATAAGCATTTAGTCTCTGCTCCACGAGAACCATTTATTGCAACTTTAGGGAACCTTCTCTGCCACTTCTTCCTGCTCTTAATTACCCTGCAACTGCTCCAGTTGAGCTCAGTGCTGCCCGGCAAGTTGTGGCGCAATGTGGTACTACACCGAAAGCCAGCAATTCTAAATTTGCACTTGCTTGTATCCCGTAAAAAACTAAAAGAATAGGGGGCACATATGATGAACCACGATAGAGTTTTGTGAATGTGTGTTGCCAGGGGCAGAGGACCGCCGGCTGAGTTCCGGGTGCAACAGCAAGCCGTCGTGTCCGAGCAAGTGTCGCTGCGAGGCCAACGTGGTGGACTGCTCCAACCTGAGACTCACCAAGTTCCCCCAACACCTTCCCCCCACCACTGAGGAACTGTATGACGCACGCACACACGCACGCGCATGCACCATTAACGAAACATGTATACATGTTGACATGTATATCATGCTGCATGAATGCACAGCCGCTGGACATTTCAACCGCCTCCTCCACTCACCATCTTCTTGTTTTTTCTCTTGTGTTTTGGCTTTTGGGCTCCCCTGATGATGGTGATGATGATGATGATTTTGTCGGTGGTCTACGTCGCAGGCGCCTCAACAACAATGACCTCTCCCTGCTGGAGGCCACGAGTGCCTTCAAGGGCCTCTCGCAGCTCAAGAAAATGTAGGTCAACCGTGGTGACCACATGCACACGTTCACACACACACACACACACACACACACACACACACACACACACACACACACACATGCACGCGTGTTTGTCAGAATGCTTGAGTGCTCTAAAGGCTGGCTTCCACAAAAGTAGGAAACATATTTTTGTGTTCTGGGTCAATTGAAATGTCAACAACAATGACAATAAAATGTATAATAATAATAATAATAATAATAATAATAATATACATGAGACAGATTACTGGGAGCCCTGCTCACTTTTAAGAATTGAATTGACTGGATAGATAAATCATATGAATCTGGTACTTCAAATATAATACTATGTCAATGAATAAAAGGCTGGAGTGTGAATAACAACTCAATTTTGCAATAACAGGATTGACGAAAGAAGACCAAAACATTTTCATACACGTTTTAGCAACCTTGATCATTTCTCTTTGCTAATTGCATGAAATGAATAATTTAAAAACTACGACGGCAACACTACCATTTAAGAGTGAATGTGAGTCAAAGGAAGAAAAAAGAGACAGTCTTCTTTACCTTTTTTTTTCTTTGCTTCTACCCGTTGATCAGAAACCTGAGCAACAACAAAATCTCCGAGATCGAGGACGGCGCGTTCGAAGGCGCCTCCGCCGTGGCCGAGCTGCACCTGACCGCCAACCACCTGAAAGTGGTGCGCGGTGGCATGTTCAGAGGGATGGAATCGCTACGCATGCTGTGAGACACACACACACACACACACACACACACACACACACACACACGGGTACTGAAGCGCTTCTTGAAACGTTTTAATTTGTGCGCAGGATGTTGAGGAACAACAAGATCAGCTGCCTGCACAATGGCAGCTTCACGGGCCTCAGCAACGTTCGTCTGCTGTCGCTCTATGACAACCAGCTGAGCGTCATCCTGCCCGGAACCTTTGACGCGCTTCCCAACCTCTCGACGCTGTCAGTGATGCGCATGCGCACATACAAACACATGGTCAACCCGAATAAGTTACCAGAACTTTAAATTGATTTTTTTCAGGGGGGGCAGTTCATTGCCTAAGTTCAAATGATTTATCCTAACTACTACTAAGCCATGGATATCTGCGACAGTCAAATCTTTTTCAGGCTATACAAGCAACCGTTTTTCACAACAGCGCAGACCAAATAAATGTAGCTACTTTTAACTACTTTCATCAGTTTTTGAAAATTCCCCCCCTAAAGAAGTACTTGGTATAATGGCTGTTCACTTTGGCTTGAATTTAGGAAAATATCCGTCTTTTCATTTTACTGCCTATGTGTTGATGTTGTATTCACAAGTAAAAAAAAACAAACAAACGGAATGATAAAGTAATCTCACCATTTGATTTAAATTTTTTTCTCATTGCGTTGGCCCGTCAAATTCAGTCATGCCTTTTATGCAATCTAGTGTACTGACGTGCACAGTGACATCACCAAATAGCGCTTCTCTGTAATATAAAAATAATGCCCAAATAGATGTTTGAAAAAAAATGGTGAGAAACAAAAAAATTGAACTGAAAATATCTTTCTATTTAAAAGTCAAAGATAACTGAACGCACAATTTGAAGAAGCACACGTTGAGAATGACCTTTAGCAGCGTTCGCGTAGTTTGAGCAGGCAGCGGCGGGCCTAACCAAGCCTGTTTTGCGCTCCAAGGAACCTACTGGCCAACCCGTTCAACTGCGACTGCCGTCTGTCCTGGTTGGGCGCCTGGCTGAGGAGCCGGCGCATTGTGACAGGAAACCCTCGCTGCCAAGGGCCCGCTTTCCTCCGTGAGATCCCGCTGCAGGACGTGGCGGCGCCCGACTTCCGCTGCGAGGACGGTACGCCCCCAAAAGTGCAGCGGTTCCGACTTACCGGCAGCCTTGGATGCAACATTTGCGTTGCTTTTACTCCCTGTGGAGCCAACGCTCACTCCCCGTGAAAAGTAACGCTTACTTCCTGTGCAGCGAGTGTTGACTTCCTGTGTGGTTTGTCTCAGGCTCTCCAGCAGAGTCCACCGGCTGCTCATTGGGCCCGCAATGTCCCAGCGGTTGCACGTGCATGGACACAGTGGTGCGCTGCAGCAACAAGCATCTGCAGGCGCTGCCCAGAGGACTTCCTCCAAACCTCACCGAACTGTGAGCGCCTGACTCGACTCTGGGCCCCTTCAAATTAAAACAGCAATTCATCAGCAATTTCCCCTGGCAGATATCTGGACGGGAACCAGTTCACACGAGTCCCCAGCCAGCTCGGCAACTTTAAGACCCTGCAGCTAATGTGAGGAACAACATTCCACTTCCTGTTTTCACCCACAACACCCCGACTTTCTTTTTCCCTTCCTATCCACTTGACCCAATGATGTATTTCCAGGAGGCATAAAGACTAGGAGGTTTGACTTTTCCAAGACGCCCCAATTTTTCCCCCTCTTCTTTCTGTTCACCTCCTCGGCTTCCTGTCTGTCCGTTCTTTTTTTGTGCTTTCACTTCTCCTTCCTATGAAGGAGCCTCCAAGTTAACGTTATTGATCAGAATGTCCAGCAGAGGGAGCTGCAGGCTGCTTCCTTCTACTGCAACTTTACGCCTTGATTGTTTCGAATGTGCAGAGATTTGAGCAACAACAAAATCAGCTCCCTGTCCGATGATTCGTTCGCCAACATGAGCCAACTCACCACCCTGTGAGTGCTCACACACGCACACGCAAATACAATGACCGACTCAAATAACGTTACGTCTGTATATCAATTCAAATCAATCCTTTGGATGTGTTGTTGTTGCGTGCAGGATCCTGAGTTATAACTCTTTACGTTGTATCCCTCCTCTGGCACTGGCTGGCTTGGGATCACTGAGGCTCCTGTTAGTACACACACACACACACACACACACACACACACACACACACACACACACACATCCGCGTATTCTGGTCCAACTGTATGAGCACGCACAAACCGCACATACTGTACATACACACTCCGCCACGCAGTGAGTAAGTGTGTAAACCGCTTGCATTTCAGGTCTCTGCACGGTAACGACATCTCTGAGCTGCAGCATGGAATCTTCAACGACGTCACGTCGCTCTCGCACCTGTACGTACCTTAGTGTTCGCACGCATGTGGTTGTACGTTATGTGTGTATGTTTTTGAGACGCGTTCCCGCTGTAATAATTGTCAGCAGGCATGCTATTATATGACACCCGCCATCCGAAATAATCCACTGAGGCAGAGTAGCGCCGTAGTGACCACGATATCGATCATCAGCGCGCACGTGACGAGTCAAAATGTGCAGCGCGATGACGATCGATAACAGGATTCAGCCGCGTGAGGCCTCCGTCTCTCCTCCGAGAGAATACATGCAAGGAAAGCCAAGGCGGGGAAGTGATGTCGTGAAGGCAAGCATGACAGGAGCAAGGAAGATGAGATTGAGAAGGAAGCAAAGTGGGCAAAGTGAGGCAGGTGGAAAAGAAAAAAAACGTGGACAGAAAGACGGAGGGAGGAAAAGAAAAAGTCGGGGCAAGAAGAGAATATGGCAACGGGCGGGGAAGTCGGAGAGGTTAAAGGATGAAAATGGGGGCATAGGTAATATGGAAGAAGGAAGGAAAGTGAGACGGACGGAAGAAAGGAGGGAAGGGCGGGAAAACAAATGGGCAAGTTGAATGCGCGTCTGGTCGCGGTGTCTCCTTTTGATGACCTCATCGCCCAGCGCCATCGGCGCTAACCCGCTGTACTGCGACTGCCGCCTGCTGTGGCTGTCGGAGTGGCTGAAGAGCGGCTACAAGGAGCCCGGCATCGCGCGCTGCAGCGGACCGCCCGCCATGGAAGGCAAACTCCTGCTCACCACGCCCCCCGAACGCTTCCTCTGCCAGGGTGAGAGAGCGGCGCCGCCTGCTGCGCGCCACGGCAATCGCGCGTCGTTCATTCAATATGCGCAGCGACCAAAAGCGGTCCCAAACAAACAAAAATCTACTAGGACAATGAAGTTTAAATCTGTGGGTGGGTGGAGCAGGAGAAAAAGATGGATTTTTTTTTTTTTACAAGAATAAAATGAAAATACTGCTGAAGTTGTAATTTTGTGAGGGAATGAATAGAGAAGAATGGACTACTATGTTAAATTTAGGCTATTATGTGAAAAAAATATGAATTAGGTTGGAATATTGCGGGACGAAAAGATAAAAAAATTCTGACAAAATATGGCAGAAAAGCTGATGAGAAGCAAGGAAATGAGAAGTGAATGCTGTCGAAATTGTGTATGACTAAAGTCATCATTATGGTACTGAAAATATTTTTTAAAAGTCTTATTTTGTAGGACTAAAGTCAATCATTTTGAGAAAAATGCAAAAATATGCAGAGAGAAAAATATATTAATTGCGGAAAGTAGTAGTTTTGCCCCCCCACCCAAAAATCTAAATACTACGCAAAAATGTGTGTAATTTCACTAGACAAACGATATGATAAAATGTACAAATATTTGGACAAAAAATTGTGATTGGAGTTAGACCTTCCTACAGGGAAAAAAAATTAAAATAAAAAAAAATTACTTTCTCAACTCAACTGTATTTATAGAGCACTTTCGAACAGCCATCGCTGCATACAAAGTGCTGTACATGGAGCAATTTAACATATACAATAAATAGTAAAGCAAATCGGTAATAAAGACAGTAGAAAGCACCGAACTGCAAAACCAAGAACAAATCTAAGTCATACTGAGTCAAACACACCACGGACAGATGCTACCAAAATGTCATTTCCAAGCAAAAATATTCCTTGAAGAAAGACGGCATTTTGGAAGGAGGAAAAAACAAACAACCAAACACTAAATTATGAGTTTCTCGTGTTTGTTTGTTCAGGTTCAGTTGAGGCCAGCGTGGTGGTCAAGTGCAACCCGTGCGCGTCGTCGCCTTGCCACAATCAAGGCCTGTGCAAGGGGAGCCACTCGCACTCGCAGCCGTACACGTGCACCTGCAAGGATGGATTCACGGTAATAATCCCCCACCCCCCATCACCCATCCTGCCGAACTCCAGAATCAAAAAAATGTTCCATTCCTGTCATCTTCCTCCCTGAACCAGGAAGTAGCCTGCTAGCTAACAAACCAAAATGCATCACTCCCCAATCCGTTGTTCATTTTTGGTTGTTGTTGTGATTAAAAACAAAAAAATCTGTGATTGCAAGAGAGTTGCCTCCATTTGGGGTTTGTGTCCAGGGCCAACATTGCGAGACTCCAGTGGACGCCTGCGTTAGTAATCCTTGCATCAACGGGGGAACTTGTCTCAGTGACGAGCAGACAAGCGGCTTCAGGTACCAAAGACAGAGCGATGGAAACCAGGAGTCAAAACATTCAAGTTGCAATTTGGTGACATGTGATGTAACTATGAGAATGAAATGTCATTTTTCATCCATCCGTTCTCCGCCCGAACTGCGTGTGGACGCCAGTCTGACAATCTTGAGTCTCTGCCTCGCACACCGGCAGTAAAAAAAACAAAACAAAAAAACCCTTCTGCTTGTTATTCTTGAGTAAGTTGTGTCAGTTGAGTTGTTTCGCGTGCCTGTCGTAAAGTGCTAAATGGGTGATGTCACAGTTTTGACAGGCCTGACAGCTAATGAGTCTCACTCATCTGGCAGCTAATGAGTTAGCACGAGATGCCGTGCATGCCTCATTAGCATGTTTTTTTTCCCTTGTTGTTGTTGTGGGCGCGCACGGGCATGTGTGTGTAGTTGTGCGTGCGCACTGGGCTTCCACGGCGTCTACTGCGAGGTCAACGCCGACGATTGCCAGGACCACGGCTGCGAGAGCGGCGCCACCTGTGTGGACGGCGTGGGCAACTACACTTGCCTGTGCCCCCCCGGACGAGACGGTATGCGTGCTTCGCTCGTGGCCGCGCCCGCGCCGTGCCTCCCGGCGAATCGGGTTGTGTGATGTGTGTGTGTGCGTTGGGTTGCCATTGGCCGCTTAGGTCTGTTTTGCCAGGAAGAGCAGGATGTCTGCGCGCCCGCTCGCAACCCCTGCAAGCATCAGGCCACCTGCGTCAGCACACCCACTGGACACAGGTGACACATGAACACGCTCTGCTTTCATACTTGTGCGTTTATTCTGGATTCTTTTGATTGCGATGCTGTCCTGTATATTGTTGGAGTTCATTTGATGGGTGGTTATGTGCTCGGTTTGTGTGAGGTGCGTGTGCATCCCGGGTTGGGTGGGCCCGGACTGCGGCCTGGACTACGACGAGTGTGCTGACCACCGCTGTCAGAATGCGGCGCAGTGCGTGGACCACCTGGACGGATACACCTGCACGTGCCCGCACGGATACACGTATGTACCGAACAATATGGACAAGGTCGGGAGGGCAGGGGGGGGGCAGGGGGTCCGTTCTGAGGAAAAAGTCATTTCAAAAAAGTATCATTATTCCAACACTTTAGCTGGTGATATATTATTTAATTTCAATGATATCTTGAAAAGATTCCAAGAATTTGTTTTTGCAGACCGAAAGGCCAATGTGATGAGAGGACTTATTTGATTTTGCTTTTTGCTGCTTTTCCACGGCCAGGGGCGATTTTTGCGAGGTGGCGTCTCCCTGCCAGCTGGCCCGTTGCCAGAACGGCGCCCCCTGCCTGGAGAAGGCGGGGGCGGCGCAGTGCCAGTGCCCGGCGGGCTTTGAGGGTCCCGCCTGCGAGAAGCTGGTTGGCGTCAACTTTGTCAACGGGGACGCTTACGTCCAACTGCACGACGTCATGGACCTCCCCCGAGCCAACATCAGCATGCAGGTCAGCCGCCGGCGACGCTTCGTTGGTAACGCGCCGAGGCGCCAAATGAGCACGTCAAAATTTGCCATTTTGTTCGAAAACACTTTGAATCATTGGGTCATTTTCATGTCAGCGCACCATGACATAAAGAGCAAACGTTGCAATTTCAGGAGAAATGAAAAAGAATATTCCCTCAAGGAATTTGTCGTTTTGCCAAGAGAAAAAAAAGTTAATATTTTAAGAGAATAATGATAAAAATATTCCAAGAATAAAATTGGACTGCACGGATAGAATTTGTTGATTTTATTTGAGGGGGAAAAAGAGGCAAGAATCTGACCAGAATAACGTTTTTAAATTGCCACATTGATGCTGTAGCATCAAGAGAATATTTTCAGAGTAAAATTGTGAAATTGTGTACCAAAAAAAAAAAAAAAGCTATTTCAAGAGAATTTGGTAAAACAAAAGTACTCTTAGTGTGGATGGCAAAATGAGGGGAAAAAAAAGTTAAGAGTAAAAAAACACGACTGCAAATGGAAGAAATGCCCCCCCCAAATAAATAAATAAATGGGTGAATAAAGCTGTTGTTTCAGGTGTCCACGGGGGATGAAAACGGCATTTTGTTGTTTAATGGCGATAAGGAACCCATCGCTGTGGAGCTTCATCAAGGTCACGTCAGGGTCACTTACGACCCCGGCAACCAGCCCGCCACCGCTATCTACAGGTGGGAACACGCCATGAGCAAAAAACACCAACGCGAGCTAGCTACCTGGCTAGCTTGACTCTTGAATTCTGCTCGATGTAGACCAAAGAAGAAAGAATGAATCATCTTGATGGTTCTGAAAAACGGAAAGCCTAACTTCACGTGCGCATTCGGTGTTCACTGAACACCAAATCGTTGTGGATGTTTAGGAACAAACAGATGTACTTATTGGAAAAGTGCCTTGAGTCACATGTCTCGGATTATTTTGCGTTGGTTGCGCTCAGCTCAGAGACGGTGAACGACGGACTTTTCCACACGGTGGAGCTGCTGACCTTCGAGCGGACGCTCAACCTGTCGGTGGACGGAGGTCAAGCGGCCACGCTGGACGGGCGCCCACGCCGGCAGGCCGCCAGGATGGACGCGCCGCTCTACGTGGGAGGTCGCAACACACACACACACACACACACACACACACACACGTATGATTAAAAACATGCATTAGCATTTTCGCCATCGTAAGAAAAGCCCAAATTGTTGTTTGTGTTTGGTTTTTAATCATTCGAGGTGAAAATTTGTCAATGAAAGTCTGAACTAAAAAGTCGAACTGAAGGCCCGAAATGCTCTTTGAAATTTCCAAAATTGAAGTCCCTTAATCAGGGGTGTCAAAACTCATTTTTGTCACCGGCCACATTTTAGTTATCGTTTCCCTTGGAGGGCCGTTATGACTGAAATCAAATTAAAAAAGTCAATCATAGCAGTTTATTCAACTATTGTTTAATGACTATTGTCATGTCTGAATTGTCAATTTTGGTCGAGATTTTAGCAAACCTCACGCAAGATGCCATGCTTGATTTGCTTCCGCGGGCCCCATCAAATGATGTGGCGGGCCGCATCTGGCCCCCCGGGGCCTCAAGTTTGACACCAGTGCCCCAAATCGTTCAAATGAACGCGGAACCGTCACTCGTACATCAATTGGATTCACGGCTCTCACCCATTCAAGTTCGTTTTGTCCTCAGCGGCCCATGCCTTGTTGAATGTTTTTTTGGGGGGGATGGGTGGCGTTTTTGCCGCGTTCAGGCCTTCCCGAGGAGGCGCTTCCGGCCTCGCTGTCTTTGTCCTCCCGCGCCGTCAACGTGTCGGGCTTCCACGGCTGCATCCGGAACCTTTACATCAACCGCGAGCTTCAGGACTTCACGCGCGGGCACATGCAGGCGGGCGTGCTGCCGGGCTGCCGTGCTTGCCGGCGGCTCCTCTGCGTGCACGGCCTCTGCCGGCCAGGAGGGGGCGCACAGGTCACACGCACGACGACGAATTGCGCTTTGACGCTAAACGCATTGGATTTTTAATTTTGTTGCTTAAATAGGTTTTGCCACATTTCAGGGAGTGCAGTGTGTGTGCCAATCGGGGTGGGCGGGGCCACACTGTGACCAACCCATCACAGAAGGGCTCGACGAAGGAGGGGGCGCCGTCAACGCCACCGAAGCTACCGAAGCGCGAGGTTGGTCCAACGTGCTCATTTTGTATTTGGCCTTTGTGAAAATGGGCACGGTGTGATCGTCGAAGATTGCTTTTCATGTTTTTGAAAGTATGTCTGCTGACTTTGTTGAGTGGCCAACATTTTAAAATACACCTGTTCGTTTGCAAATTGACTTTTTGAAAATGGATACGTTCAAGTCTCGAAAGACTAAATTGACGTTTGCGGAAGCATGAGGTCTAAATTGACTTGATGTAAAAATACAGACATTAGTGGGGGTCAAAAAGGGGGTTCACAAAAAAAAATCTTCATTAGATTCATTCAAGAGAAAATCGTTGTTTGCGTTTGCGGGAACAAATCCATCAGGTTGGTTGAAGACTCATTTGTGTGACGTTTACGGAAGTAGTCGCTGATGCCTGACTCGTGTGCGGGCGGCGTAGGATCGGTTCCCACTCTGTGACGGTGTCAATGGTCGTTTGGTTCGTTGAACACTCTGAAATGTGTCCCTTCATTTGCTGGAAAACAAATTGGGGTCCGTCAGTCTTGTTTAAGTTGTCCTTGAGGGTTCTGAAAATAGACAGGATTGCTTAGTCGTAGACTTTGATTCGTCTTCTCTCTGATGCTACGTATAGTACCAAGACTTACCTGTCTTCGATGTTTACGACAAGGTTACCTTTAAATGGTCTTTGAGGTTTACACACAAAAAGACAAACGAGTACATTTGTGCCCTCCCCCCAGGTTCAGCGTGTTTGGGCGTTCCCGTGCGCGATTACCAGCGCCTCCAGCGGGGCGCGGTCTTGTGCCAGACCTCCAAGACCTTCTCCTGGGTGGAGTGCCAGGGCCGCTGCCAGCCGGAGGGGGTCTCGCCGGGGGCCCCCGGACCCCCTTCCTGCTGCGCTCCCCTCAGGCTGCGGCGAAGGCGGATCACCTTCCTGTGCGACGACGGAACGTCCGTGACGCAAGACGTGGAGAAGCCACTCGAGTGCGGTTGCAAAATGTGTGCATAGTATACACACACACACACACACACACACACACACACGACAGTAACTCTTGTCTTTGATGTTACAAAAACATGTTCATGGTAGACAAAATTGTCTTCTGTGCTCCAGAAAACACGTGCGTGAAGTTCATGTCTTCTAAGTTAATGAAAGCACGTCCATGTTTTTTTTCTTCTTTTTTTGTACAAAACTCATTGAACTGTCTTTGATGTCTTCCGAAAACAAATACATTCCCATATGTTCATTGATGACTGAAGTTGTCTTTCGGGTTTTTTCAAAGAGATGTTAGATCCATTGAGGACTCGAAAGTTGATGATGTTAACAGAAACGCATACGTTTAGGTTATCAAAGACCCCATATGTTGGGATCTAACTGAAAACACGTTTGGGTATCAAAGACCCGACCGACGTTGTCTCTGATGTTAACAAAACCACACGAGGTTCGTTCCAGATCAAATTGTCTTTGATATTAATGAGAATGCATCCGGCCGTTAAAGATGCTAAGTTGTCCGAAAACAAATATGATGGGTTCCAAAAAATCTAGGTAAGATGATATTTTTTTATGTTTGAATACCCGTGCTAGGTTCTTTGAAGACTAAATTATCTTTGATGTGAGCAAAAACGCAATTACGTTAGGTTCATGAAAGACTAAAAGTCTCTTGAATGGTTCAACGCTTAAGCTAGGCTTGTCGGAAATGATCTTTGACACTTATGTACATGTGATGCGTTTAATAAAATCAAAATGGTCTTGACTGGTAACGAAAAAAAAATTGTTGTGTTTGACGCTCGGTTCACTGAAGACAATGTTGTTTGTATTTTTTTTGAAACTGAGTGCGAGTTCATGTACTGATGATGTCACAGCCACAACACCACAACATTAAAAAGCAAATGAGTGAGGTTGCCACCCAAATGGCAAGGCAATAATGCGTGCGCGCGTCTTTGAAACGCCTCCTCTGTGCTGTGATCAGAGGAGCCAGTACCCCATCAATAAATGTAGCTTTGAAAATGTTATTTATACCAGCGTGACATCTGTTGTGAACATTGCGGATTGTGTTGATTTCAACTTTTGCGTCACCCATTTTGTCAGCTATGATATACACGCGCACACACACAATAACAAGCTAACAGATTGTAAAATTATATACTGTATAAGACGTGCTCATGGTATTTTTCTACATGTTGACTGTATGCTAGTTTTCCTTCTGGATTAATTTATTGGAATAAAGAGCAGCTGCTCCTTTAAGACGCCGCGTCTTTGGTGCCCCAATGGTCTTTGGTGTTATCAAAAGCGCATAGCGTAGCTTCTCTGAAAGATTGCAAAATAACGAATTACATTACATTAGTTTCTCTGAAGATGGAGTGTCTTTGCTGTTGACGACAGCCAATTTTTTAACGTAATCTTGAGCCTTTGATGAAACAAAAAGTTGTTAACTTGATAAAAGTCCATATGATGGGTCTCAATCGAAAATATTGCAAAGTGTCTTTGATGTCTATTAAAACACACGATAGGTTAGTGGAATGCGCAAAATTGTCTTTGATGTTTGTGGAAAACAAACGACCAAACAAAATTTTTGTCAATAACTGAAACTACATTGTTTTTGATGTTGATGAAAATGATCATTGAATAAAGTGTCATATTTTTGTTTGCATGACATTTTCAAATGTCGTGATAAAGATTCAAAATTGTCTTTGATATATTTCTACGTAGTTTCATATTGTTTGAAGGGCTTCCATTTTCTTTGCTGTTAGCAAAAATAGCTTTTTTTAAACAAAGCAAGTACATTGGGTTCGTTTAAGACAGACTTTGTTTACTAAAATTCATTTACTATATTGGTTGTATACTAAATTGTCTTTGATGTTCTCAAAAATGTTATTTTAAGACCAAATTGTTTGTGAAAGCGATTGAAGGAAAAAAAAAGGATTGACAAAAACATCTCCATTGAAGACTTTTCAGATACATTCATGTTTTGTTTTTAAATCTATGCTATGAAAAGTAATTATGAGGGTTGTTGAAGAACAACATGCCTGATCTTTCAAAAGACACGTGAGGTAAATTTCAAATTCGGGATTGTTTTTGTCAACAAAAACAATAGCTTATCTGAAAGGATCTCGACTTGTTTGAAGGCGAAAGTGTCTTTGATGTTCGTGAAAAGGCATGAATATTTCCACGTTTTCCTTTCACCTTTGACCTGCCCCCGGGAAAGGATCGGAAGGTGGGCGGGCCTTAGCAGCAAACGGCAGCGCTTTAATGAGTGATTGACGCGACACGTCCCCCTCCCCCCCAACCACAAAAGCTAATATGTAGCGCTCCCTCCCCATCACACACAAAAGAGGAGTGCCATCAAAGCTGCCAGCCCTCCATCCTACACCTCCGCTCGAAAAATACACATCATTCCAAATTTTTTTTTTCAAATCCTCCTTGCAGCGGTTGTCCTTCCTCTTGTTCACCTTTTCAGTCAGCGTCTTCATCCGTCGACATCCCGCAGCATGTACGTTTTTTGGGTGTTTGAAAAAAATGATTTGACGATAATGCCCATATCATCAAGTTGCCCATATCATGTGCACGCGCGCACACACACACACGCACACACAATTACAGCAATCAGTCCGAGTGAGAACAGCGCATATGAGCAAGGATGAAGAGGAAGGGCGAAGGAGGTGTGAGGAGGATGTGAAATGAGAACGGAGGGGGAAGGGATTTTTCTTTTCTTTTTTACAGGAGCGCCGCAGGCAACACAAATAATTTGACAGCAAAACAACGTTTGGAAAGAGAGGAGGAGGGGAAAATGTTGCCACAAAAACAGCCAATCAGCATAAAGATTGCTTTGAAGTGCACAGAAACCAAATTCCAGTTTTGGAATTTTGTGCCCAAGGAGAAATAAATACATACATACAGATATACACATATACATACTTTACAGGATTCCCTGCCGAGTTAGCAGATGAAATTTCTTTTAGGTGTTTGTAATTTAATTAGAAAAGTCCACCCTCCCCCCATTCCCCAAAAGAGGAACTGAAATTTGTCTGAAAAAAGTATTTCAAACAAACAAACAAAAAATACATTTTAATATTTAAACTTTTAGGGACGATAACTTTTGGAGAAGTTAAAAAAAAATGTAAATGTGTGTGTGTGTGTGTGTGTGAGACAGTGAATGAGTGTTAATTGAGGCGAGTCGCTGTGTGCGTTCATTAACTATGGTGGGTCGGTGGAGGGCCTGCTGGGGGACACCATGGGGGTGGGGGCCGAACTCTGATGGGCCTGTTGACATCCGCACAGCGTGTGTGCGTACGTGAAAGGTCATGAAGTGTGTGTTGTCGCTTGAGTGCCGTTGAGCAACTACCGCCGGTGTTGCACTTATTTCGCCAATACACACATAATTTGTTGACAAGTTGGATGGATAGATAGATAGATAGATAGATAGATAGATAGATAGATAGATAGATAGATAGATAGATAGATAGATAGATAGATAGATAGCCAGCTAGCTTGGTAGCTCGATAGCTAATTAACACACACACACAAACGATTTGTTGACAAGTTAGCTAGGTAGCTATATAGCAAGCTAGCTCGATCGATAGATAGCTAGGTAGCTATATCTAATCAACACACACACGCACACACACAATTTGTTGATAAGTTAGCTAGGTAGCTATATAGCAAGCTAGCTCGATCGATGGATAGCTAGTTAGCTTGGCGGCTAGACACATTTTTTTCTTAAATCAAACTATTTCATATTTGCATATACAATATTTAAATATCATTTTCGAATTTTAACACCAATATATTATGTTTTAACTTCAAGGCGAGATTAAACAGTTTTAATGTAATAGTTGACCATCCAGTGGCCCCTTCCCACTGAGGATGTGCACAAATGAACACCCCCCCACCCTCCGCAATCCATACACTATAGGTATGCAGTATATATACAGTAGTCGGAAGTGTTTTCCATATAATGTATGTTGCAGTATACGTGGAGCGCGGCGAGTTCTTTCGGAGCCCCGGGCGCTGAGAGAAAATAAATATTTGATGGGAGGATGACCTACTTGTTTGTATACTTTCTCTGCCCTCTAAACTTATTTGTCTTTTTGTGGCCAGCGTCTTCCCTGCTCGCGGCTCCGACGGGCGTTCGAGCGCAATCGTCACGCACCCGCACAAAAGTGACCTGCAGCAGGAAAAAGAAAATGCTAAAGTGCAATAAAGAAAGGCATTTTTACCATGACAATCTTGGTGTCCAACGCAATCAAATTTGTTTGACAAGAAGCACTATTATCCAATATTTAAACAAGCTTTGTGTCGATTTGAGTCGCTTGCTCGGCGTAAATTTGGACATGGAAACCAGCTTCCCTCTGATTGGTTAGTTGTGTTGGCTACGTCTGGTTATTTTTTTTGAAATTCAACGGGGTCCCTGGCGAAATTGTGACCGCCTATGGTGCACACTGGAGACGGCCACGGAAGCGCCACAAGTTTAAACCATCCGTATACTGTACCGAATAAGAATTTTCAAGTGCTTTGCACTTTGCTTGAATTTTTCTGAATTTTCACCTGTAGCATTTTAGAACTGATATCCGTACGTTCTAATCGCAGTAACATAAAAAAAGATTTTATTAAATTACAATGGAACCCCGCAGTTCAGCACATGCCATCCATCCGTCCATTTTCCACCGCTTATCCGGGGTCGGATCGCGGGGGCAGCAGATTTAGGAGGGAAGCCAAGACTTCCCTCTCCCCAGCCACTTCTTCGAGCTCTTCCCGGCGGATCCCGAGGCGTTCCCAGGCCAGCTGGGTGACATAGTCTCTCCAGCATGTCCTGGGTCGTCCTGCCCGTGGGACATGCCCACCAGAGAGGCGTCCGGGAGGCACCTCATCTGGCTCTTCTCGATGTGGAGGAGAAGCGGCTCGACTCTGAGCCCCTCCCGGATGACGGAGCTTCACATGCGTTTTTTTCCCCCACGATTAAGAAAAATGTTGGGCCACTTTTTTTTTGTTTGTTTTTAATTGAAAACGGATGTTGAAGGTTTTCCAAGCGATTTTTGAATAATTCTACAGGTGTTCCGAATGCATTCCATTCCACGCCAATTATACGGGTATTTTCGCAATTCACAGGGCGCTGAGCCCCGAGCCCCCACAAATATGCATTTGCACCTCATGAAGTTCATGAAGAATTGGAAGGGGGAGAAAAAACAAGTAAAAAAAGAAAATAAAAAAGGGTTTTTGTTTTTGCAAAAAACAGATTTTGAACAAAAGCTCCTGGAAATCAATGAGCTTCCTGTAACGAGCTCATGAAACAGAAGAAAGAATTTGTGACAATCAAGTTGGACACGCAATATTTTGACAACCAAATTTATTAGAAGAATAGTGGTTTTGAAAAGAAGGTTCTAGCATCCAGTGAATACTACCTTTTACACGACATCACAGCTGAAATGTGAAACGTTACTTTTTTTTCTTCTGTTTCGTCTTTTTCTTAGCAAATTGAAGAGAGAGAACATAATAAGTTTTTATACATGCACAAAGACAGATTTAATCAGCAAAAAAAAGGAACAGGAAAAAAAAAAAAGATCAAATCCGCATCTGACTTTTTTTTTCTCCTTGTCTCCAAAATAAAGACGATTAAAATAAAATCACAAACATGATGAGACGTTTTATTGTCGTCCAATCAGATTTCAGCATCCAAACAGACAGGAAAAGAAACAGTGCAGTCAATCGACCAATCAGAAATTAATCAACCGATCGGAAATCAGCGCTACTGAACAGTGACGTTAAGTGCTCATGTACACTCGAATAGAAGCCTACAAGTCACAAAAAAGAGGTACAAAACAAATGAAAAACCTTATTGTACATAAATAAAAGTATGTGAGAAAAAAACATTTCTTTAAATTACTTTTTTTTTCTTGTGAAACTGTAAACAGCATCGAAAGAAAGGAAGAAAGAAGAGGTCCTTTTTGGGTTGTTGTTGTTTTTTTTTTTTTGAGGGGCGGAACCTGTGTGTGTGTGTGTTTTTGCGGCTGTGTGTGCATCTGTGAGGTACAGTGTGGAAGGGGTGCTTGGGTGTCCTGAGCATCGGCACAGCGCCCCCTGGGGCCATCTGGGCGGAAGGAATGAGGTATTTATAGATATTTTATATATATATAACAAGAAGGAAACAAAACACACCAAAAGCTGCCAGAATTGGAAAAATAAAGAAAAGGCAGACATTGCTCTACGCTTTCGACTCATTAGCGTCGATAATGGGAGCGTAGCAGGAATGACAGAAGTAGTTCCAAGTGTTTGTGAAATATTTCCTTTTGACTGTCAGGTACAAAACAAACAAACAAAAACACGCAGTTAACCCGAATCCGACACCGTTCTGATTTGTATGTGAAGTGCAGAAGCCGTGACTATCAAAATGACGAGCTGGCGCGTGCCCGCGATTTAGTGAGTTGAGCTAGCTGCGCCGCTCGTGTGAAATGCTTCCCGTCACAGTCTCACTGTTGTGATCGCAACTTGAGGAAGATTTCAGGAAAAAAAAAATCTACAGGAAGATCTGTAAGTAGAAAGCCAAGACAGCGAATCAAAAGAAAAACAACCAACGTGGACGTCGCTAGCTTCTTCAGATATGCAAAAGCGCGGTGGGAATGTCCCAATTAGTAGCTTGAAACGTTTGGATGGGAAAACAAAGACATCGCCGAGCTTGTGAAATATTTTGACTGTTAGCTACAGAAACACACACAAAGAGTTAGCGTGGCTGCGCTAATCTGACGGCATTTGGATTCAACAAGAATTTCAACTACCGTCATTGGGCTTTCAACAACGAGGGGGAATATAAGAGTGACTTGGGTTTTCTCAGAAAAGTTTGAACTCTAAAGAATCCGATGGTCAAAATTTTGAGAAAAGATTCTCCGTAAATGGAGAGCAAAAAAAATGAAAGAAAAAAAAACACACAGTTGTTGACTTTTGCGTACCTGAACAAAGTGTCAGAGGGTCCCTGAGGGATTCTGGGTATTGTGTGTTTCATGATCGCGACACTTCTGTCGAGTTACGCAAAAATCCAGACAGGCGGGCATCGGTTAAAGAAAATGAGGAAAACCCATTCCAAGTTTTGCACACGTAAACGTCACGTACGCACGCAGGACGAAAAATGATTGCAAAAGAACAAAAATAGTCAACGGCGAGGGATTGTTTCTGACGGCGTGACGTATTCCCGACGTTGTTCTCTCTCCGACAAAAAGGGGCTGTTGTTTATTTACAATGGCATGCAAAAATATCGCTGGACCTTCGCTTGGCGGTGGTCCAACAGCCGTTAAAAACACACACACAAAACATTCAACCCCCCGCCCCCCCCCAAAAAAACGTAAGCTCAGCCTGAGGAAAAACGAGGCTCCGAGGGTAAAGCATTTTTATATACAAGCGTCCTCAAGCCCCCTTGTATCACATCATAATTTTTTTTTTTAAATAAACAAAATAAAACTCCATGAAGCCCCGATGCCACTGAAGGGCCAACAATTGCGACTGTCAGCAAATGTAGAAAAAAAAAGATTTCGTCAGGTGGCAAATGTTCATTAGCGCTTTTTCTTGTCGTCCTTGTGACGAAAAAGCACGGGCGAACGTCTGGCGAGAACGCCTTCGAAACTACTCGCAATCGTTCGCCGCTTGGCGAAATGGGGGCTGTCAATTTTTTTTTTTTAAAACAGGAACCATAGCGACTGGACACGGAGACGCAAACGTCCTGCGCGGGAACTGTCGGAGTGTTTTCCCTGAATCATCACCGGGAAAGGCACCACCCTCTCCCGCTTCAAGATAAAACTTTAGTCTTCGGACATTAGACATATTTTCTATTTACAAAGTGTGTCAATGACTTGCTTGTGTGTGTGTGTGTGTGTGTGTGTGTGTGTGTGTGTGTGTGTGTGTGAGAGAGAGGTTAGTTGTGTTTACATTCACTTGACGCAGATCAAGAGGTATCGAGTATGCCAAAAAAGGAATGTGCACGTTCAATCTCAAACATGGCGAGCGGGATTCATCTCCGACGGGAAAACCTGCGACGCGGGGACGTCGAGACGAGGGAGGGGAAAGGAGAGCAAATCGGGCGAATGAGCGAGTGGCGAAGATGAGTTGGGAAGGCGTCGTGGCGAGAAAGTGAATCTTTCGGTGTGTCAGCGTCATATTTTCGGCGCCGTTTTGTTCTAAACTCGGGCACCGAAAAGCTCAAGAACAAGTCGCACGACAAGATGAAGTGAGATTCTCACACTGACATTTTTTTTTCTCTGAGGTATTTAGTTTTTCTTCCTCCATTACTTTCATTTATTCTTTGCACATTAAAAAAACTAAAAATTAATAAAGAAAGCCCTCGTTGAGCCGTTCCCAAATGTCGCTTCGTAAGTTTTTGGTCTTGGGGAGCAGCTTTCCTACCGTCTGACATTTGGGAATTTTGCACGAGGCGAGGTGTGAAGTCGGACATTTGAAGGTGTACAATCGTGGCAGTTCATAAAGCACTGGAAGAGGTTTTGGCTAGAAAATAACAAAACAAAAACCTGATGCGAGAAGCGAGAAGGCTTCATCGAGATTCGAGCGGAAAAGTCCAACAAGCTTGGCAGCGACAGACAACGGCAATGGCCGAAACCTTGAGCGAACAAGTTGAGCGGAGCTGTCAATAAAAAAAAAAAAACAACCAAAAAGCCGCGGAATGAAAATAGTGGAAAGGGAAGGACGGCGTTTCCCTTTTCGCCATCACACAAACGGTTGATCGGATCGGAAAAAAAAAAGTGGCAGAGTGGGCGGATGTTTCCTGAGCGACACGATTTTGGGGGCTGAGGTAGCGGGAGAGACGGCCGCCATCTTGGGTGGCGTGGGTGGGGGGGGGATCATGTGGAAAGGTTGCCATGGCAATGCACTCAGAAAACCATTTCCTCCAGGTGGGCTATTTCCATCACTCCCTAGGTGGACTTTTCCAGCTATTTTATTTTATTTGTTGCGGTCGGTGTAGGATTGGCTGGAAATGTCAGATTTCAGCACCCATTCCCACGTTCC
Organism: Hippocampus mohnikei; assembly: GCA_026261675.1. NCBI lineage: Eukaryota > Metazoa > Chordata > Actinopteri > Syngnathiformes > Syngnathidae > Hippocampus > Hippocampus mohnikei. Next base: position 15,676,198 of record JAKGUB010000326.1, read on the forward strand.
CCCTGGCGAAGCACGTTGCCCCTACACCTTCCTGAACACGAAACCCACAACATAGCTCCAAACCTGAAATCTGACCCGGTCCAACCCAAGTCGATGTTTGAAATGTGCACCAGCGACACCTACAGGACTCTGGCGGAACAGCAATAGGAAAGTCAATCGCTTTCATTCCAAATGCAAGATAAGCTCCTACCCCCGAACCCAAACACCTCCAATCCCGCCGAAACCCTAACCTACGGTAAAAGCAAAAGTCTACACACCCCGGTTCAAATTCAAAGTTTTTGTGCTGTAAAAAGTGGAGACCCAAGATAAAAAAGACATTAAAATTCAAAAGTTATTCCAAGATCGTCATGACCTAATCAGCTGTACAACTCAATTAATGTTCAAATATATTTTCAAGAGGAGGCACAAAATTATACAACTGAGATGATGTGGTTAGCAGAAAAAATCAAATAAAATCACCAGTCTAAAAAGAAAATGATCAATTATTGGCCATAAACCAAATCGCAGTCAATCGTAAAGTCGCCAGGAAAAGCCTACTAGAACAACTGAGCTTTCATTGGTGTTTATCGGAGGCACATTGAAGTGAACGTGAATTCCAAACGGAGGCACGACTCTGGAATGGCGGCCACATGATTTGATTTCACTTCCTCTCTTGAAAAGATAAAAACAACTCAATCAGGAGAGGAAATGATTTATCTTGGTCATGTTTTTGTTGTTGTTGTTGTTTTTTACATCACAAAAACTTTGGCATTTGAACAAGTGTCAACTTGTTGTAGACAGTGCGAAAACTTTTGAGAGAAGTTGGCTGCAGCCGCCGTCGCCGCGTGGCTGCGTTTGGCCTTTTAAGCTGCGCATTTAGTTTCCGAGAACGCTCACTCAATCGCTTTGACATTTTCCACGAGTGTCCGCCCGGGTTTGAGAGGCTCTATTAGCTTCAAACCAGCCCCTTGATTGTTAGTTATTAAGACGTTCTGAAAGGTGGCACAGAACTAAGCGGCAAAAAGGACAAAACATGAGCTTGGCGGCGGCTTCTCGCGATGTCCTCATTCGTCGCGTGGCATTCCTTTGAAGCAACTGCGACTTCCGAGTTCTTTCCGGCACATGTGCAACTCCAAATTTCAAGTTGCAGCACTGAGCTCGACTAAAAGAGATGCAGCCTCGTTTGTTGGGTCAAGGTTTAGAATGACTCTTAACGTCGACGCTAATTTCCGTTCGCATCTCTATGGCGTTTCACAATGCATGCTAGCATTAAGCTAGCTGACTTTCATGACATGATTTGGTGTTTAAATAAACTATGTTTAACTTTGTCGTGGGTGTCAGTTTCACGGGAAACTTTGACCGAAACCGACGGGCGAGTCTTCATTTCGTTTCGCTAAAGTGATGTTATGCCATAGCCGCCCAAGAAGGATGGTCTCTCGAGATTGCGGATTTTCACCAATCTCGGTCAAGAACGTATGCTTCGCAATAAATGGGGGAGGAGAGCAGCGTCCATTTATTTTTTTTAATCTTTTTTGAAGCGGGGGGGAGGGGGACAATGGGTGGTCAACGTCCACTTTTGCAAATTGTGGAAATGAGGAGGAGGAAGAAAGAGATGTTCACAGAGGCGACCAACCGAGCAAACGCGCCCACCACCTTCGAATCGAGACGCGCAATTAAACGTCTGAATCCGCCCACTCAACATATGGCTACCTGACGAGTGTGTGTGTGTGCGTGTGTGTGTGTGTGTGTGTGTGTGTGTGTGCTCAAGGGAATACGACGGCGTGTATTCACAGCAAACCTGACTTTTCCAAACTTGGATCAAGAATTTTTTTTTTCCTCAACAAGAAGAAGGAAAACAACAACACGGACAAGAAAGGGAGGAAGGGTCTTTTAAAAAGAGCTAAAAAATCTGTAAAGGAGCGGCACTCAAAGTCCTGATTCTTCATGGTTTGTGTGTGTGTTGCTATTGTACAATCAGCTGCTTCGATAAAGTGGTCAGACCTGAGGTATCCACGACAACCACAAGAGGAAACAACCACAACTGGCGTGGACAAGATGGCAGCGGCCAACGTGGCATCTGTGAGGTTCGCGCAGTTTGGGGTGGTTTTTTTTCTGGCAGTCTTGGGAGACAGAAACATCAAAAAATACCAAACAAAATGATTTTGCTAAGCACGCACAACATAAAAGCGTCCTATTTTCCCGTCTGGCGTCCCGTCTCGGATTCCTCGGGTAAGAAAGTCCGGCCAACAAAAAGCGAGAGTTAGATTTCGGCACCCTGAAGGGTGAAACCCGAGCACTGAAAGCCAAAAAGTCTTTTGAGGCGTCCCGCAAGGATCTGTGCCGCGACTTCTCCAATGTTGTCTTGCGAGTATGTTTGAAGAAGAAAGATATTAACGAGGTAGGGTGGCAAATATTGGTCAGTCAGACACTTGACACCTTGCCCACAGCGAGAGGGAGGCGGCTTGAAAGAAAAAAAAATAACAGAAAAAAAAAACAGCGCGAGAGGCGGGAAAAAAGAGGTTTCCCGTCGCTAGGATACAGCAAAGTACGAGGCACGGCAAAGAAGTCCTTCTAGTGAGATTGAGGTAAAACGTGTGGTCCATATATTATATGTCATATTCTATTCATATAATCTATAAATACGTCCATCTGCTTCAGGTAGTTACGTGTGTGCGCGGCGCTTTTTTTTTTCCCCTCTCCGACTGACGAATATTGCTTCCCCCCATTCCGCTGGCTGCATCCTGAGACGTTTCCAGAACCGAAGGCTTCCGTTCACTTCTACATTCAACATGAGAGCCAGAGTGTGGTGGACAAGTACATTGATCCTGCTATCATATCGTGTGTCACGTAGCGTGAGGAGGACATTGTTGTTGTTGTTGTTGTTGTGACCGTGGACGGTTGAAAAAGAAGGCCGGACAACATCAAAAGAAATGGCATGCACCCCCCCGGTCCTATACGGGGTCCCACAAGAGCAATTAACAGTCAACAGAGGCCGGAGGTCTTTTTTTTTTCCGTTGCTTTTTTTGGGGGGCGGTGGGGGGGAGGGGTCATTTTGAGGAAGAACAGAGTAAACGTTCGGATTAAGGTCGAATTTAGTTTTTTAAACTAATGCTTTTTTAATATCTTAACTATTAACTATTGTTAATTCAATCACTGCCAGCCCAGTTTTTTTAAATGGATGTTTGGACGTCTGTAGCCGTCAATGGCAGTGAGTGAGTTCAAATGAAATAAACAGTTCCTGAAAGATTTAAGCAATTGGTACAAACTTGTTGGAAAATCAATCCTTCTGTTTTATTTGAGGAACAATGACAATATACCTTCAGAATACATTTTAAAAATATTTAGAGTTTTTCAGCAGATGAAAAATGGTTTTGGTCCATTTTTATTGTTTTTTTTTCACTTGGGCTGTTTTAACACCTATTATTCTACTTAGCCATTTTTCTCAGTGACATACTTCAGTATTTGCGAGTCATTTTACTGGTCATTTCATTTAATACTCATTTTTTGGGGTACATTTTTAATTTAATTTAATGTACTTTGTAATTTGTGGTTGCACTACAAATTATTTTTGCACATTGCTGTTGCAGTAATGTGTTTTAAACAAACAAACAAAAAAGTGTTAAGTGCTGCTTGTTTTTCTATGAAAAAATCTGTGCTTTAAGTGCCAATTATGTTTTTTGTTTCTTTTTTTTTTTTTTGTAAAGCAAAACTTCATGCGACGTGCTAATTACAAAATGGACACCTATTCGTTTGGTCGGTGTGACTGGTCGCGAGTCGGAACCTTTTGTTTTAGACACTTCAAATGCTCGGCATTGATCGAAGTGTGGCTGCATTTCATGCAGGACGTCTTTTCCTCGTTGGCCACGAGCGATTGTATGAACCAAGCTAGCAAGCGGCGCCGGGGGAGGGGGGGGGGCAATAACCAATCGGGCCCAGACCGTCTCACCCCACTCGCAAACAAACCAAAGCGGTGCATGCCATTTTCAAGGGAAACAATCAAATATAACACATCCATACAGTACATTTACAGGCGTGAATTGTCAGAAACAACAACATTGAGCAAAAACAAAACAAAACAAAACACAAAATAGTCGAGAGCTCCAGATATGACATGGGAAACCATTTAAATTGTGGTCGCAATACAGAATGTGTGCAGAAAGTTGTGTGCCATCAACAACTTGGATGTCGGTACACGTTTGGAGCCCACCTTTGCCAGAAACCCAAACTTGCTCAACTCGACCCTACCGGTTATAAAGAAAGTGCGTTCCATTTGCCGACTCAAGTGTCCACGAATGATATTAACGTTGCTCATTCGTGTGGTGTTTTGTGTGCAAATGAGATCTACTAGTAGTCACAAATGAGTATTTTCATGTGCACGTTTGTGTGCGGAAAATCCTCATCGGTGGGTTTCCTTATCAATCCGGTGAGCAAACTGCACGCTTGGGTGAGGGCACGGAGCGCGCCTCGTCGAGAAATTGCAAGATCTCCTCGTATTTCGCGCACACAAAAGTGTCTATATTGGGGCTACAAGTTCAATTCTTTCCTCATGTCTGGGGCTCTGTACAAAAGACTCCAAACAAAAACATGTTTGTTTTTTTTTTCTTTCCATCCATCCGTCCTCTGAGGGATGTTTTTCCTGCCTCTTTGTGAGCGCGGAGCTAGGAAAAACCACTTCAGCCAGCCACAGCGGGAGGCGGACCTAAGTGGCGTCTCAGTGCGCAAAGGCTAGCTCCGCGCTCTCCCACCGCGCGAGAAAAGCTAGGCTACATGCGCAACCTGGCGTCTTTCATGTCCCAAAGTGCGATGATGTGTCTTTATAGTACGATAGTTGGGAGTGTCGTGGGTTGTTGTTTTTTTTTGTTTTTGGAGAGTTGCGATGTAATGCGCGGCACGTCAGCTTAGCCGCTGCGCCGCTAGCTGTTTTTGCTAAGTAGTCTCGTTTGAAAGCCACGTCTCAGTTACACCCTGAGTTCACAACCAGCAGAAAAGAAACAATTGGCTTTTATCAGTCGTAATAATTTATAATATATTAAATCTGACTATCAGCTAACCCCCCCTGCCCCCATCCCCGCCCCACTGCATATTACCCGCCCTCCCCTCCCCCGCCCTCCCCGGCACCCCATATAAATGCACATTGTCGTAGTAAACTGCCTTTAAAACTTGAAATTGGATGGTAGAGCAACTCGGTGAGTTGAGCTTGATTCGAAGAGAAAAAGGAAAAGAGGAAAGAAAAACATCAGCAAAATGTCCTGGCTAAGCCCAGGCTATCTAGCTAGCGGTTCGCCGAGGCCCCGCTAAGACATTAGCATAGGAGCGGGGGCTCGTCGTGTGGATAGCAGCCGAGCTTCACGCCCGTCCTGAAAGGCCGAAGACTGCGCCGGCCTTCCACGATCAGACGCCGACGGAGGTCCATGAGGTAGCGCCGGCGCCGCTGCGGCTGATCCGCATTCCGATCCTGAGGCAGCGGCGTCGGCGGGCCCTCCCGACCCGGCTTGTGAGACGGACCGTAATAAGTGCATGATGCGAGGGGCAACAATGCCGAGGTAACCTGGTCCGCCAAAGCGCCGGACCCAAAGTGTAGTGCAAAAGAAAGCAAAACCAAAAAAACAACAAAAAACAAAACTCCCCCCCCAAAAAACAAGAAAAAAAAAGAAGGAAACAAAGTGATCTCACCAGTCAGTAGTTTGTCACAAAACTCACAAACATGCATCCCTGAATGACTTTTTGTGTGTCTTCTCACTCCGCACGGAACTCGGCGGGACGTCGCGGGCAGGAAAGAAAAAAAGGTCTTGCAGTTAAAGCATCATGGCTACCTGGCAGGCGGGTTACGATTCACAACCCTGACGAGGAATCTTGACGGCGTTGATTCATACGCACACTAAAATAGTCACTTTGCAATTTTCAACCCCTTGCCGGCCCCTTTTGTCTCTTTGCCCAAATTGTAATGATCCCAAGAGACTGCGTCCGGGAGCCGTCGGGGTCCAGGTCCGCAGAAGAAATACGGGCAAGGGGTCTTGGTTTCCGTGTCGGGCATCGGGCTGACAAATTGCTGTGAATTTTCCAAATTGGAAAGACTGCAAGGGAATGAATGCGACTTGATGTTGAAAGTGGGCTCTCACTTGGGAAATGAAATCAGACTCAGTCCAAGAGGCGCCTGAGCGAGGGGGGTGCCTCGCCTCACAAGGTTTTCCGGGTACGAGCCATCGCTTCGGTTGATCCAAAATGAAAATGAGCGACTTCAGATCTGCTGCCGCTCACGTGAATATGAACACCCCCCCCTCCCCGCAATATTTTAAGATGGCGTTATTAAAGGTAGTGTCATGCCCTTTGCTTACGGGCAAGGAGCGCTCTCAATTTTGCGGGCCTGCCTGCTTCACGTCGACACCAAATTTCTGTTTCAGTTTGAATGTGACACAATTCTATGGAATTACCCACAATTCCCAGTTAATTCCCATGGCAAGGCTATTTCCAAAATCGCCCAGTCCGGCTTCTGGTGGAAATCGACCGGAAACTTCAACAGAAAATTTTCCAGCCCTTTGCAACCCGACTGGTGGATTATCGGCATGCTTGAGGAAATTGTCGTCGTTTTGTCTCGGTATAAAAAAAAACCTTCCAATTGGTGGTTGGTCTCCCAGAACGCGTCTCGGTTTTCATCCCTGCGTTTGTGCTCGGCCCGGATACCGCAAAGGAAATTGGCACACATAAAGTCCCGTGTTGGTTCCGGAGGAGTCTGGCGAAGGTTGCTTTCATTCGATGGCTTCCATCTCTTCCTTGACGTCGGCCTTGAGCTCGGCGGTACCGAGGGAGGGGAGAGCGGCGGCGCGGTCGGCGCGCGGGGTGACGGCGGGCGTGTTTTCGGCGTCGGCGGGGAACTCGGGGCCGGCCGCCTCCATCTTCATCATCAGCTTGAGCTTCTTCTTTGGGGGGTTCTTCAGCGTGCCCATGCGCTCCTTGACTTTGTACTCCAGCGTGCTGTGCGGGATCCCGTACATGTTCTGCGCCTTGGAGACGCTCATCTTGCCGCTCATGACCACGGCGATGGCCTCCTCCAGGATCTCGCTGTTGTACTGCCGATAGCGGCCCCTCTTCTTCCGCGGCTGCTTGGAGTTGGGGTCCCCCTCGGCATCCGAGGTGGAGTACGCCGGCCCGGAGGCGGAGTGCTCCAAGTCGGCGGCCCAGTACTCCGCCGCGCCGTCCAGCAGGCTTCCCAAGCTGCCGCCCCGCCGATTCTGCTTGGGCAGGATTGCCCTCAGCTTGCGGCTCAAGGCGTTCTCGCCCAGTCCCCCGCCGGCGCCGGGCCCGATCCCGCCAAAACCGTACAGCTCCGAGGCGGGGGAGTCCCAAGAGATATCCATGCCTCGAACCTGCGGGATCTTCAGGTCGACCGGGGGCGAGTGGTCCCGTTTGGCGTCGTGGTGGAGATGCTGGGCCTTGGAGACCTGATTGTGGTGGTGAAGCAGAGAATTCTTGAAGGAGAAGGCGCCGTGGTGGTTGCGATGGTTCTCCAGAAAGGTAGGCAGGTCTTTGAGGTCTCCGAGGGCCCCGCTCAGGGCCCCGCTCAGGGCCCCGCTGGCCTGTTTCAGCTTCATCAGGCCCTCCAGGTGGGCCTTGCTGCCCCAGAAGGACGAGGAGCCCTTCTGGCCCAGCAGGGAGTGCGACTGACCGTGATTGAGGAGACCGGCCGACTCCAGGCTGGCCAATGACAGCGCGGCGGGCTGGCCCAGGAGGCGGTGCTTCTGGCTAAGCAACTCCTCCTTGATGCGCAGCGAGTGGGCTAGCGGAGGCTTAAAGGAGCTGATCACGTTGTCTCGAAGGCCGTCCTGAAAGCTTCGTGGCGGCGCACCGTCATCCTCGTCCGCATCTGGCGCGCAACGGTCCACCTTTAAGGGGTGCCTGCGTGGAGGAAAACAACCACTCAGAGCTCAGACACACTGAGCAACACCTCTTCTGGTTTGAGATCAGGACTTTCTACTTTGCTTTGGAAAAAAAAAAAAAATCACAGCCCACCCCAAGAACCAATTAAACACCCAGTCGAAAATATGTCAGGAACCACTCTAGAACTCGGTCTAAAACGGAGTCACAAACCAGTCGAGACGGAGTTATGCCCTTGTTTTTCCCACTGACTCTGTTAAGGACCGTGCCAAAGACCATTAAAAAAACCAAAACCCAGAAAACTAAGGTTGTCCATTTTTTTTCTTTACTTTTTAGTTGCACCAAAAGGCACAGACCACCCGAGACACATGCAGTAGATACAAACTGGAGCTAAACAGACACCTAAAATAGAACGAATGAATGTATTAACAATATATTCTGCAGAAAAAGTTGCTTGAAACTTTCACCAAGAGAAATGTCCACAAACACCTATTAAAAGTTCAAAAGCATCAGCGATCAATGCCGTTCCCGTCCCAATGCTTTTCGTTCTTGAAGCCCCCCTCCCAGTCCCCCCTATCCTTTTTTTTAATTGGATGTCAAATGAACAAGACAGCATTGCGGTGGCATGTAAATGTGTCTGCGGCGAGATGAAAGATGCAAAGTGCTTCTCCTTAAGTGCTGCCTGGTCACCATGGCAACAGCAGCAGCAGCAGGAGAAGAAGAAGAAGGAAAGAAAAGAAGGAGCGGACGAAGACAAAGAAGAAGAAGAAGAAGAAGATGTGGAAGAGGAAGGCCACGCTCGCAGCAAACGGTGAGCCATTAGCTCGGCCTCCAGGAAAACAATACGGGCCGAGCGAGTTCACATCACAATGGAGTCATCAGGAAGCTGACATGAAGAAGAGTCCACTCACCCCTCATGTACAATGTGGTCATCATCAGATGGAACATCGATAACCTTTGTTTACATGTGCCTCATTTTTTGGAAATTCTACTTAGAAAGTAGCATGTCAAGGATCATACTTGGAATATCTATTCTTGAATGTATCATGCACCTTTTACTGCAAAGGGGAAGTCAACACCCCCATTCTTTTTTTTTTTCCAGTCATAAGTTCTATGCAGCCCAAAGGCGCCTAAATACGGCATTCTGATGAATATAGGCGTCAGCCGAGTCCTGAGCAACTGGGAGGTCATTTTCAGTCGACAGAAAGTGGCAAAATGGTCGACCCCCGCGAGCTAGGCGAGAAAAAAAAAACGGGTGGATTCCACAAATGCAATATGAATCAGAATGCCGCGTTTATAGACGAGTGGAGGCGCACAGCGCATCATTCTGTCAAGAAAATTTGCGGGTTGACTTCCCCTTTGATGCACATGGCCTCAAAAGTACGATATTTACTGAGCATCATCATCAACGTTCTACAGTGGACGGGCTGATGAGGGAGATTAATTAATTAATCTCTTTTTTTAATTAATAAAAATTAATTTAAAAATTAATTAATAAAACTTAATTTAAAAATTAATTAATTAATTAATTACAAGTAATGTTAAAAAGTGAAACTCTGAAAAACATTCAATATGCATTTTCCATTAAAAAAAAAAGGAGAGAACGGGATAAAATGAAGAAATTTGGGACAAAAAAGTATGCAGGGGTCCACTACTCTCAAATGAATTTCGATACACCTTTTGTACCATCACATTTATTTCTCCATATTTTATTGAATGGTTTTAAAGTTTTGTAAGACAAGAGCAAAGACACAGACCCCCCCCCCCCAAAAAAAGAAAAAAAAATCACACACAAACAAAAATAATAATTTAAATCAAATCAAAACAAGCCAGGGAATCAATTTAGTCTGAAATGACATCAAATGGGTGACAATATTCCAAAAAGGGATCCCGGTCAATTCAAAGTGCTCTCGTTTTCCTGGAATTGAATAGACTTTTTTGATTTTTATGGTGAACAATCGAGTGGAGTTCTTCAACCGCAAGTCTCCGGACAAAGCTAAACGTGGTGAGCTACCTGGGATAGATTGAGGGAGGACGGAAACAGCCGCTGGTACTCTCGTGTTGGGATCTGTGCCAATGGCAAAAAGCATATTTCCAAAACTTGTATCCTAGTTACATGGTGGTAGTTGTTGCTATTCAACCGGTAATGGAGCATATTTCAGTGTATGGCTCCTGTCGCGTCCAGTCATGTTGCCGTTTCAGACAAAAGCAATCAAGCTGCTGAGTGAGCTAGCGCGCATGGGGAAGGGGGGGGGGGGGGGGATCCATCCATCCAGGAGTAAATATTTTATGAGCAAATCATTAGAGAGTCCCACTGGGGCTCGGGGCCTAAGGGGGCCTTCAGGGGTCTTTGGGACCAGGAGACCCCTGATGACCCCCGGGCTGGATCTGGACTTGTGTTCTGAGGGCTTGTGCTGTTGCAGGTTTTGAAGCAGAAGCTTGGAGAAGCACCGCCCCCTTCAAAAGGCAGACACAAACATCTGGGAAGGTCTTCCTTGATGTGTTCCAAGTGACCCTGAAGGCACCGCGACTTGTTTGCTATTTCCGTGTGTGTTTCGAGTGAGCACATCAGGGATGCTCAACCCGGTACGTACAATCGCGATTGGGGATGAGTCACGCCGTAAGCTTCCATTGGACTCGTCTGCTCGCGTCCGTGTTTGTTTCTCACCCTGTTATGAATCCGTTGGAACTGTCAGCGATCTGGCCTGAGTCAAGTCGTTAGCATTCAGCTAATGTTGGACATGTCCACGAGCGTCCGCAAATCTTCCTACATCGGAGCCACCGGTGGAAGCGGCGTGTTGTCAATTACAACTTTTCCACCCTCCACCCCCCCACCCCCCCAAAAAAAGAAATTGGTGCTCGTTTGGCGCCGAGGCTGTGCTTATCTAATGCTTAGCACGTTATTACGAAGAATGTGTTTGGATTTCCGCCGGCAACGAGCCAAGTAGGAGCATCATCATTACATCAACGCAAAGCGTCCAAACGTCACCGCTTACGTCGACGTTTACCGAAGAGCGTCTGTGCTATTAATAATAAAAATAATAATAATGATGCTAATGCGTTGTTCGTATTTGCTAGGCAACTTAGCATAGCATCGATTATACTTGTATGGCGTATATAATAGTCAGGGAGATGCAATCAAAATTTTGGTGCCGCCAGAGTTCATCGCTCAACAGTTTGTACAAAATGTCCGCGAGTCCTTTCGCTGTGTCTCCCAATCGACATGAAAAGCCCGTTCCCCTTGACGTAGTTGGTGCCAGAGTCTGGCAATGTTGGCGGTGGAAAAAGAAAAATATGCTGCTAAACTGGGTACTGGCTGGAACTAGCACGAGCACAAAGCGCGTGTTTAAAACTGTAACACAGGCCTGACACCCAAATTTGAAAGCTCTGAAACGTGAGCTCTTCTTCAGAACCCCAAGGCAGGCTCCCCGCCATCATCGAAAAACCCTGAAACAGGCTCGCACCAAAAATCGGAGACACGAAGCGTAAAACTCAAAACCTGGTTTCAAATCCTAATCGTGAGTGTGTTTTGATGGACAGGTGAGGCGTGTGCGTTAGTTACCCTTTGAGCCCATGCGGTTTGGAGAAGCCCTGCTTGTCATTCTGGTTCTTTTTGGTGGAAAGATCCAAAACGCCATCTGAACAAAAGACAAACAAATCCGATTTACGATTATAATCAAGATTTTCTTTAATCTACCTTCTATATAAACAACTGCAAATCACAACATTCAAATGATTATGATTTGTGTGGGGTATCACAGATAACGTGAAAATAGAAGTGATTCACTCACAACTGGATTCAAATGAATTATACTGTATTGAAGTTGGGGTGAATCGTGAGCAATTAAAAATCAATCAATCATTCAATCAAAATGCACAATTCTGTCTGGTAGGTTTTATGTCTATTTTATTTTTGTTTTGCTTTGATAAAGTGTCATGATAAGTGAAGCCAGACATTTGTTTACATGATATGTTTCCGCCACATTTTGTGAATTTGTTTTTAAAAGACTGCAAGTCAAAGTGTTTAGTCAGCGCGCGGCTCAAATCCGAGTCGATCCATAAACCGTCTTTCATATGATTCTTTTTTTCGTCGTCGGAGTAAATCATATCGATTGCATTGGTAGTGTAAATGGAATGAATCAAACAGAGTGCGGGGTGGATGCACGCTAATTGGAAAAAAAAAAAACCCAGATCGTACTTGTGGTAATTGTTTGACATTGTTAAATGAAGACAAGCTCGCGGGCTGGCACAAATATGCTAATTGACTTTTTCATTGACATTTAACTGAGAGTGATTTGATTTAACGGGAACGCAGTATAACTTTTTTTTTTTTTTGACGAGTGTCCGCCCCCCCTGGCCCCCTTCAAAGTTCATAAAACAACTTTGCAATCGTGCTGCGAGGCCGAGAGTGTTTCCACGGTTACGAGGCCGCATTTGCCTGACGGCTGGCTGGCTTTTAGCTCCCTGACGACTTCCGCGTGGTGGCTATTCAGTTGGCACCTCGTTAGTGGAGACAAGTTCTTAATTGGCGGCGTTAGCCAGAGGCACTCAATCAATCAGTCAGTCAATCAATCAATCAACCAATCGGCACGCCGTGAACCATCATTTAGTGGCGGCGCGGGGAAGATCCAGATACAAGCGGAGAAATGCGGCGGCACCAAATCGAACGACAACTGGAGATGGTGCAAATGGAATGCATGTAGTCCACTGATCATATCATATCATATATAATACGTACAATGATGAGTAATAGAATTTGTACGTTCTGCCAGAGCGTCTTACGCTTGAGGGCTTTTACGATTAGCAGTGATGACGCTCCAATGACAGTTCATTATTAAAGTCTTTGTCTTTATGTTTTACAATTGGAAATATATGAATTAAAAAAAAATCAAACAATCCATAATTTGGAGAAAAAAAATTTGAATTAAAAAATTATGACATTGATTTCATTTTTCAAAATGTATTAGCAAAATAAAAACGACATGAAATGAAATACCAGAAAGATGAGTACAAATGAAACATTTACGCATTTAAAAAAATTGAAAAGTGGAATACAAAAATAAATGGTGATTTCAAAATAAATGCATGAAATGCATGAATGAAAATCATTTTGAATGGATTTTAAAAATTAAATAAAGATTTCAATTTGGGGTTTTCAAAAAAAAACTGTTTTGTGTGAAGTGCTGTGATGTTGCTGTTTTGCTTTGTGTGTTTGTCTTTAATAATCCCTCAAGTGCAGCTGACCCCACTGACCCGCAGGCCGCAAGCTGGCCAGCCCTTAAATGGGCCACGTTGCCGCTATTCTATGCTATGCTATGCTATGCTATGCTGGACAATGCTAATCTTCAGGCTCAGCTTTGAGCATTAAGAGGCAACGACAAAAAAGAGAAGATGAATTGACAAAGGAATGGGGAAAAAAAAATCATGCGAGCAGCGCATTCTCTGCTCACATTACACGTAAAAACGTTATTAGCATTAAAATCAAGCATTAATAGGGAATTAACAATGATTTGATAAGATGTTTAATTCAAACATTCCTGCCAGCGGGAGGGCGGAAGGCAAAGCCCGCAAATATTTCCTTTTTCTTTTTCTAACGCAGGAAGCACTTAAGCCGCTTCCTAAAAGCTGCTCTTCAAATTACAAATTTAACGAGGGCGGACAGCGGTCACACTGCTGGGTCACACGGCGGACCCCCCCCCCCCTCAACCCCCCATGGTGTCAGTTTGATTAAGAGGATATTTAAGGGCTTGATTTTATTTGCAGGCCACAAACCATTTTTGATACGAGGCATGAGTTTCACCCAGAGAAACTGCAAAATTGGTGCATCCCAGTAAAATGGTAAATAAGCAATTTGATTAGTTTATGGAACTTTTTCCCGTTTTCATTTGGTTCAATAATTTTTATCAGTTTGTGTCACACAGGTTGGGATTTTTCGCTACGGTGCCTTTTTATTGTTTTGATTTTGGTTTTTGAATGTGGTCAATTTGAATCTGTTTTAAGAAGGAGTTGGTTGGTTTTTATTGATTTTTTTCTGATTGTTTTAAGGGCTTGGTTTTATTAGTTTTTATTGATTTTTATGATTGTTTTTAAGGCTTAGTTTAATTTTTCGTTTTATTAGTTTTGGTATTTGTTTTATTTTTTTTATTTATTTATTTATTTATTTATTTATTTATTTATTAATATTCTCAGAGTATTTGTGAGTGCAAGACAGAAAAAAAGTCACTCGGGTGTAACGAAGTAAAAATTCCCAAATGACTGTGGGAACCTTCTTTCTTCTCTAAATTAATACCAAACTAAAAACATTTAAAAACGTGATTAATGAAACAAAAATGTGATTAATGAAACAAAGAATCCTCGTCAAGTTTTTGAACGTCAAATGATAATATTGTTTCAGTTCCTTTTTTTTCTGAAAGCGCATTTTATTTTGTTCACGAAAATGTAAAAAAACACATTTTGGTTTTTTTTTTTCACGTCAACTATAATAGTCTTGTGCCACCCACATAAAGATTCTGTTCCGCCGCTGATCTCCACGTGAGCTGACAACAACGAACAGCTTTACCAACGAGATACGTTTTGACAACGACGACGTTTTGCGTGGCGCAGCTCACCTTGCTGGGCGGGGGTCTCGGTCTCGGCCGGGTTCTTCTTGACAGTGAGGTCCAGCGGGCCGTCCTGGTCGGCCATGAGCAGCTTGCTGAGGACGGGGTTCTGTGCAGAGGCGGCGACGGTCGCGCCCCCCTCGGCGTCGGGGGGGCTGAGGCAGGGCGACGGCGAGGAGCAGGATGCGGACGAGGGCGGCGAGCACGGCGCCGGCAGAGAGCAGGGCGGCGGGCTTTGGTCCTTCATGGCCCCGTTGGGCGGCAGCGGAGGCGGGGGGGCGTCCTGAGTGTTTTTTGAGGTATATTCAGCGGCAAACTGCCGGATCATTCGCTGCATGATCTCGCGAGCCACTAGAGGAATGTGGGGGTCCGACAAACTTGGGAGCTCTGCAGGGGTGGAAAGAGCGAGAGCAACAAGCAGATTCATTCAAGATGCTACAATAGCGGATTAATCCGGCGATTATTTTCTGGATGAACTGATGAATCCGATTTTTTTTTTTTAATCTTAATTTCTGTGCCTTTAATCAAAAACAGGACATCATTTCAAAATCAACCCTCTAAAATAGAAAAGGTTTTGCCAGGCCTGATGTGTTTCATGAAGCTTCGCCCCCCACCTTTGCTATGTTTTCATCTTTAGATGAAACACGACATACAAAGTGTGAAAACGACCGGGTAAAATCTCAGGGAGGAGTTTGTTCAAATATGACAGCCACGAAAAGCCACCAAATTTCAAAAACAAAGATGTTTAGCATATGACTCCAGAAGACATTTTGGTCGGTCTTGGGCTGTTACAATTGACTCTCAATGTTCAATGTTTGAAGACAATCGGATAATAAATTCTCTCGGAGGAGCTCGTTAAAATAAGAAAAATTATTTTTACTTGCAACGTTCGCCGAATAAACAAAAGACAGACTGACGTCTCTTGTGGGAAGAAATCCTCCGGCAGACAAAGAACGAGCATATTTTTTCCTTGATGGCGGACATTTAATCTGGGTTAAATTCGAGTTTTGTTTTGTTTTTTTTGCAGTGAAAAACTAAAAAGTCCTAATCACCAACGCTGGGAACGTGAGCCGCATCCCGCAAGAATAATCCTGGTGTGATGCTGAAATAATCCCCAAAATCGCTCGCCAGATCCTCTTATCCCGCCCTTGATACCAGATTACCAGGCACCATTTCTCTGTTTACAAACACTCCGTTTTGTTTTGCACAATTTGGGATTTCCAGCGTTTTTTCAGATCTGTCGCCTGTTTTATGAAGAGATGCTGTAAAAATGCCAATCTGACAACAACAGAAAAGGCACCTCCAGCGCCTTTGACACAGAACCCAGTCAAGGCAGGTTACGGCAGCATTAGTGCGCGCTGACACACAGCAACTGTCAAGAGGTTTCTGGCCTCAAAAATGTCTTTCAGGCAGAGATTTGTGGATCAGATCCGACATTTATCAATTTGTGTCTTTTACGCACAACCCAGCAAAGGCAGGTAATTGCCTTTGCGCTTTCGTACAGCAAAACGGCCTCCCTTCTGTAAAAGGGCCACTGTGAGGCAGGTTGCTTGAGGAAAATTCAGTCGCCTGTTTCACACAGAGATGCTACGCAAATACCGCACTGGAGTTACGCCTTTTATCAATCGTGTCTTTCACACAGAACCCAGCAAAGGCAGGATTTTGCAGCAAATGACAATGACAGAGTGGAAGGGGCTACTGTGACGTGGGGTGGGCGTTCTTGCTCGAAAACTCTTTCGCACAGAGAATATTGCAGGTTTGGTGCACCTGTCATAGAAAATTGGGAATTTATCACCTTGTCTTTGTGTCTTACAAAAAAAAACAAAAATAACAAACAAACTGAGTGAGCAGCATCCAGTGTGAAGGTCGTGAATGTGAAGGGTGCCGATTGTGTCAACAGTCTCTTTCCAACAAAGACTAGACGCAAAATTGGTGCCGCCCTAATTACAAATCTGGCATTTAAATGCCTTTGCCTTTTGCACAGAACCAAGGTTGGGTGTTAAACTTCACACCCATGTCTCGTGAATCGCAGAATCCCCTTTCCAAACGCACACATGTCCAATCTGCCGGATGGTATTAAAGGACATGAAAATAATAATCGCAGGGGTTTGTTTAATCAAATTTATTTTAATCCGTTTATTTATTTGGAGGCTGGCGTGCAAACAGCACAGCAGGCGGCCATCCGGGGGGGCCGCCAAATAAATAAATCCGCTTCTTTGCGCATTAAAAGCCACGTAACAACACCGGCAAAGTCCCATCGGAATGATGAATCATCGTCATTCAACGCAGAAATGTTGTTTCCAAAATGTGCCGTATTATTCAGAAGAACGAGGAAACAGCGTGACACGTTATAAACGCGGCACTCTGATTCATCAATCAGAACGCGATTGTTTCATTATCTTTTGCCATTCAAATTCCATTACGAGGAGGTGACGGTGGATGTTAATTGTCAACACGGACTTCCTGCTTTTTGACATGCGCCTCGTTGACCCTTCGTGTCCAATTCATTTCAGCGTCGCTTTCATTCTTCCGTTGGTCAACAACAAGGCAAAGTGCGCCCCGTCGTTTAAAAAAAAACACACAAAAAAACAGTTTTTGTTCAAATTGGTTTCATTTCGTGAATCTGGCACGCAAATGCACGAAAAGAGTCAGGAGTTCGGCTCAGGAAAGTGGGTCAGCTCCCGTGGCCCACTTTCGAACACTTTTACTTTGGTTTTACTTTTCGATTAATTACGACTACCTGCAGGCAAAGCGTTTAATCTGTGAAAAAAAAAAAAAAAAAAGGTAGCATCCCTCAGGGTTTTATCCTTTGCCCCCTTTATTTTAAGATATCGGGTCACCCTACCCAAAACACCCAAAACTGACGGATATACTTTTTGAAATGCATATTTTGGAAGACAGTTTTGCCCAATTACAAATGCCGTTTTAAAGTGACCGCTGCTGAACGGCAATGTCTATCTAAAGTATTTAAATTAGAGCTGTCAGTTTAGCGCGTTTATATCGGGATTAATTTAAATGAATTTTATCGGGATCAAAATTTTTCTCGCGAGATTAACGCGGAGACGTCACAGCGGATGTTACGTTGCTCTATAAATAAACCAGAAACAAAACATCAAGCGCGCTGCGCGGGTCCACGCACGTTTGTTTTGCCAGCCACGGCAGCGCGAGACACTGAAAACGGATACTTAAATAGCTCATGAATGGAAAGTTTACTTTTAAAAAGTTGCCAGACTGTTCCACTGACAAGACCAAAGTTACCTGTATGTTTTGCAGTCGTAAACCGAGCTATCATCATAGCACGTCGAGTCTAAAATACCACTTAATGGCCAAGCGCACAGCTGACGTTCTCTCCGCCCCTTGTCTCAGACAGACAGCTATGGATAATTTCAAAACGAAGAAAATGGATGACACGACGAAGAACAAATTTGCTGAACGACTCCTGTTGGATTGACCTGGCGCTTTAAGAGGGGCGGGCTGCCACTGACAGGTGACGTTCGCGCGATGTATAAATAGCGTTTTGTTTCGCGGAGTGAATACACTCGCTTCGTCGTCGGCATGGCTCAATGTTAAGCTACGCGAGTGCTTCTTATCAAGTCAGATGTGTAAAGTTAGCTTTAAGATTCGGTCATGATCGCTTGCTTTGTTTGCCGATCGCTATGCAATCACAGTCAGTTACCGTTCGCAATCGGCAATTTAAACAGCGTGGGCTAAAATGTTGCTAGAACAGGGCTGTCTTTATTTAGCTCATTTTTGCACAGTTGTCATGTTTGTCCGTCTGCAATCTGACGTTTAAACGAAGTAAATTGCGTTGCAGCTGGGGTAAATATGCCGGCGCTCCACTTCCGGGTTGGACCTTTGGGACTTGTAGTTCTTTTGTTCGATTCGACTTGATATGTTTCTGTTGTATGGTTTCTTACGTTTAAAACAATGAATAATGATGACGATAATGATACATAGTGAAATCAGGGTTGATTAAATTATTTATTAAACGTATTGTCAAATAAAGGTATTAAACAATGTCAATTATAAACATATTTACATTGTGATGCAGAAAGATAGATATATTAATGTTTTACTCCATGTATGTGTAATTTAGGTTATTACCTGCTTCTGATACTTCTGTTACAACTACTACTACTTCTGCTGCAAAGTGCTCCAATAAATGATCAAAAAGTACAGAACGAGATCCTTCCATGTCGACCGACAATCCTTATTCAGGGGGCCGTGAAAAACGGAATTAACTGAACAACTCCACTACGGATTGCCAGCGAGAGCCTCTATTACGAGTACTAGTTTACCTTAGATGTGCACTTAATAATGTTATATTGCGCTGTTTTGATTCCATAAAAAGAGCTGTTCAAGCAGCTGTTGTGTGACAAAATATTTTTTTCACTGTTGTTGATGGACAGTAATATTGTGTGAGAGATAATGTGTGAATAACTGCTCCAAGTGAAAAATGTTCATGTAAAATTGAAAATCTAAATTGTTATTTCAGTAAATATTT
Source organism: Hippocampus mohnikei (assembly GCA_026261675.1). Taxonomy (NCBI): domain Eukaryota; kingdom Metazoa; phylum Chordata; class Actinopteri; order Syngnathiformes; family Syngnathidae; genus Hippocampus; species Hippocampus mohnikei. The sequence continues at coordinate 15,695,152 of JAKGUB010000326.1, forward strand.
GCATTTTGCACATGGAAAACTGATTCATGATTCCATGTTGATGAGAGCATTAAAATGGGGGAAAATAGGACAAAAAATATAAAAGGAAATTCAGAAACGATAAAAAATGCGTGAGTAATCATGATTAATTTTTAGTTAATTTGAGTTAATTATGACAGATGAGTTTTTAATTAGATTAAATATTTTAATCGTTTGACAGCTCTAATTTAAATGTATACTATGTCTTATTATATGTATTTATTTTGAGAGAACATCTGACGTTAACATCGCTGTCATGTCATGATTATAAAAGCACCATATGAATGTGAAATTAAACCACCAACAACATCTTTTGGAAACCGTTTCTGAAAATGTGTCTGAATTGGCCCTCTTGACACAACGCCACCCACGACTCTGCCAGTTTCACGCCGCAGCCGAGTTACACTGCGTGAAACGCTCTCGTGTCAAAGCCAAGAGGTAGGCAGAGCTGCAGTGAATTTTGCTCGGCATTCGGATACGCAGGAGCTCAAAACATTGCAAAGTTGTTGACGCAATGGCTACGGAGGGTTCGTTTGTGAAGTCAAATTGAATTCCGGTCCTCCATTTTCGATACCCCCACAGACTTCCCAAAAAACATGACAGATACTGACATTTTAAAATGCCTCTTTTTGCTTTACATTTGGACATTTTGTCGTCAAAACATGACCGGGTCATATGTTAAGACTGTGTTGGAATGGAACTTGTGCAACATTCAAACATATTCAGATTATTAGGTCAACGCCCAAAATTTGGAGCAACTGAAAGAGATGACAAATTCGAATATTAATCGGCTCCATATGGGAGCAAAAATGATTACATTCGACGTGGGCGAGTCTGTCGTCATTTTCAGGGCGTGCACGCTCTGATATTGGTTAATTTCCCAGAGGAAGGAAGCAAATTCCCCGACTTAACGTGCCTGGATGCGCTTCTGGAAAGACACTCATCCACGTATTCCCGACTGAGGGGGGCTGGGGGGGTGTATTGTACCTTTCCTGTGAAACACAGCATTGAGGAAGTCTTGCGCTTGTTTCTCCAGCCGGCTGAGGCGAGTCTGTTCCCGTTTGGCGTCCTCGCCCTCCGACAGCAGCTGGCCGCCGGCGACTGTGTCGTGGGCGCCGTGATCCTGCAGGAAGAAGCGTGGCGATATTAGTGGCGCACGATTTGAGTCTCCGCTAATCACGATGCGCGCTTGCATTTGCCCATCTGTCTAAAATAGCCGCTTGGATCGTCAAAGTAAGAGCCCCATAATCCCCCCCCCAAAAAAAAACCCCCGGGTATGGATTCTTGAGACTTTTTTGCACATTTCTGTTCTGATAATTTTGTGTGAATTAGGGTCCAGGCATTTTTTTTAACAAACAGCATTTGCATGCATCGTAAAATGAAAGTGGAAATCAACATTAAATAAATCAATAAATAAATAGATAAGTAAACACGCCTTTGTCGATGCTCGGAGAGATGGACAAATATAATACCACCCTTGTATTCCGGTGCTCAATATCGTCTTTTTTGCATTTTGCTTCATGGCAAGATTTATTGATTCTTCAATTGGAATCTGCTCTTTGTCTTGCGCCATTAACACACACACGCGCGCGCACGCACGCACGCACGCACGCACGCACGTTCTCATACATGCTGGCAGTGCTTCTTGTCATCCCCAACGCTGCTTTGCGGGACAGATGGGCAGGACAAAAGAGTGCATGGGGGGTTTGTTTGAGTATATTTTTAGGAGGCAGATGGCTAACCTGGGAGGTCAGAGCAGGGCCAAGTCAGTGAACAAGGGATGCTCGACGAGGACGGGAGCGTCTTATTTCCTTTGTAGTTGCCTTAAGCGGCTCAAAGGAAAAACAAACAATGCCGCGAGCCCCGGCAAATGACCGAGCTAGTAAATTTGGAGGTCTGGTCAAAGTGTTCATTCTGAACCAACTGAACGCTCTTACTTTGATGGCCTAGATACACTGTCAAGTAGCATAGCAACGGCTGCGCATGGAGCCCCGACTGAGTCCTAAAGATGATTGTAAAAGGTTTGTTGATTGTTCAACAATGCCAATCTTGACAAGAACAATGTACAGTTTGCTCAACAATTGCTCACCCCCCCCCTCTCCCCCCGTGCAGAATGCCCAGTTAAAAGAACGCGGGATAACCGCAGCGATTTACGACCGTCGGTTTTAGGACGACGTGCTAATCCGAACGAACATTCACACATTTGTTGAAATGTCTTTGCATGAGTTCACGTTTGTTCGCCGTTCAGAGGGAGTAACGCGTAATCCGCTAAAGTCCCAACCAAACTCCGGCAATTCGCCTTTGTTCAGACGGAGCTGAGAGAAAATGCGCATCTAAGTATTGTTGTGCACTCTTGTTTTTACTGCTCATGATTATTAACGTGGCAGTCGTTTGACGGTTTGCAGTTATTGAGCCAACTGTGCTAATTTCCCTTTTGCGTTATACATTAGCATGGCGCTAGCTGGCTAACGTTGGGTATGAGATGGTTTGGCTGAGCATTTTGCTGTGTGTGTGTGTGTGTGTGTGTGTGTGTGTGTGTGTGTGTGTGTGTGTGTGTGTGTGTGTGCGTGTAATTAGTGTTTAGTGAAACGCTTTGGTTTCATGTGTCGGTTTTACAGTAAGCTTCGAATAATCAAGTTGAAGCCAGCAACTTCGAGAATTATGTAGAGATGACGACTATTTAAGACGGGCAAAAAAAAATCTGTCCGATGTAAACAATCAAGCTCCGGCTCACCTTGACTTTCTCAACTCGGAGGCAGCAGAAGAGACAGTTGTCATCAAACGACCAGTCGGAAACTTCCTCTGGCTCGCAATCTACAAAACACAGATGACTTTATTTTGAAGGTTATATGAGACAAGGTGGCGTTTCTAAATAAGTCAACTGAGTAAGAGAGTAAGGCGAGATGTTTACATCACTGTGAAAGGGTGTCATTTGACAGTTTTACGGGATAACGTGTGAGGGAGGCTAACGCGCGTGCTAAGTGCATGCTAGCTGTGATGCGGCCCTAGTGCAGGGCGACATAACTTTTCTTTTAAACTTTACATCCAGGTCACGGCTAGCATATCATCAGGCTGAATGGCCACCCGCAAAAAAAAAAAATGGAGTGCCGCAATCGAGCCGAATATAACTCATGGAACTCACCACCGTTCTTCACCCACAAGCAGTGACGAACAAATGTTTCAAAACCCTCAAATTTAGCGTCATCTGTTGTATGTGCTCTCTAGTGGCCACCTTCCAAGGCAGACTTCCTGTGTCGTTTCGGGTTTCTTGACAAAAAAACAAAAAAATGGTGGGTCTACTCATGGTAAAATAGGTCTACCAAATTCCACGTCGTCGGGGGTGCAATTTTCAATAGGAAACACAAAACGTGGTCAACGATTCTGTGCTGTTTATACGTTCAGCCATGAGCTTTCTTCACACAAACGTAGCGATATTATTCTTTTGTATTGCTTGTGTACTTATTTTTGCCCTTCTACCTCATTTAACATGTTTCTACTAAGAAATGTAAGCCACACAACATGTCCTTCACTCGTAGTGTAATAATAACAATGCTATTACACGCCGTTTAAACGGTTAGCCATGAGCTTTCTTTGTACTCACGTACCATTATTGTTTTGTGCAGTAGGTAGCTAAACTCTTTCGCCGTGATTAACGCACAGAAAAATAAGCGCACGCTTGTCTGTGATAAATCATGGAGTCCTTTCCAAACCCCCCCCCCCCAGGCCCCCCGAAAAAACTGACGCTACAGTGTGGCGATAAAAACATTTAGCCATGAGCTATGATTGTGCAGCCATCTATCCATTCATCAACAATTGATATTTAGTAGTTATCCAAGGTTTTTTTTTCCTTTAGGCAAGGAAAAGTTAAAGCATATTAGCCCAGATCAAGAAGAAGGATGTTTTGAATTTGGTCAATTGCAAAATGCGTTCAGAAGTAGCAATGACATCAAACGCCGTTTAAATCGTTAGCCATGTGCTTTCTTTGTACGGATGTAATAGGATTGCATTTTTCACGAGTTTTTATTTCATTTTAATTTTTGCCTTTCAAGTGCAATTTTTTTAGGGGTTTGTTGTTTTTCATTACTCAACTCGACTGTACTTATAATAATGATAATAATAATAATACATTTTATAGAGCACTTTCAAACAGCCATTTCTGCATACAAAGTGCTGTACATGGAGCAATTTAACATATACAATAAACAGTAAAACAAATCGGTAATAAAGACGGTAGAAAGCACCGAACAGAACATTACACCAGCATAGTCGCGGTTCTGCACCCAATTAACCTACTTTTGGATTTTTTACATTTTCAACAATTTCTTTGCACAGGCTGCCATCTGCACTTGAAGCATTTTTTTTAGGACATTTGACTTGCCCATATACCTATATAACAAATGCCAGAATGTGTGTGTGTGTGTGTGTGTGTGTGTGTGTGTGTGTGTGTGTGTGTGTGTGTGTGTGTGTGTGTGTGTGTGTGTGCATGTTACCTTGGAAAAGCGTGCTATCTTTGACTACTCCCGGCCCAAACAAGCCTTCCAGGATGCTTTCAAAGCCTGCGAAGAAGAGAAGTCAGGTTAGCGTCCACATCATGTGACCACATTCTTTCAAGAAACAATTTGCTGTGTGTGAATATATACATTATAGGTAGGCGCGCGCGTGCGTGCGTCTGTGTGTGTGTGTGTGTCCAAAGTCTTTGTGCGGCTCATGCAAACTGACGATAATGATTATTAAAACACAGAATGCGTCATTGTCAAGGCAGACTGACACACACTCATTGGCGACAATTACTAGACAGGCACACACAAAATGCCAGAGAGGTTTCGCCGGAACATACGCCTGCCAAAATATCTATATAGACAAGCCTGGAGCTTATTATAACTCACACACACATGCGCGCGCGCACGCACACACACACGCACAGACACGCAGTCTTTCTTCTCTTTAGAGCTAACACACTAGTGCGCTAATGTCACTCACTTTTTATTAACTGTAAACATCTTGCTATGGCTGTTGCCTAGCGACCGCATACGGTCCAACATAAATACATGAGACGGCGACCCCCCCCCCCACCGCCCGCGTGCCCCGCCCCCCAAAATATCCACCTACAACCCCCCACCGCCGCCAGCCTCCCCTCCCCCGCCACCTCAACCTTCCACCATCGAGAAATGAAAGCGGAGGCAAACAAAGACGCGTGTGTTGAAATGCAAAAAGGTTCCTCAAGTGTGCACAGACACACAGTTTGTTTCTTATTAATAAACCCCCCCAAAATAAAACATTTAAAAAAGAAAAGTTCAAAAGGATGCTGACAAACGTGCCAACTTGTGTCCCACAACGGACATCTAAATCTATTTGTGCGGTTTGCTTCCCAACAGTACCAGGTGTGGCTTTCCAAATCATGTCCAATCAGCCAGTGCTGTTTTCGTTGACAATGACGATGATTACATTATTTCCATTTGCGTCCTTTTTTTTCCTGTGACGACCTCAACGGACTAACCGTGGCTCTTTGATCATGACAAGAGGATGCGTGACATCTCCCCCCCGTCCAAACAACCCGAACAAAATGATGCGTTCAAGAAATAGCCACAACCCCTGACCAGCAACCCACAACAATAAACCACACATAACCCAGATTGTGACAATAGAGTATCTTGTACATTTGATGCTAGTCAACAAACAGCCCAACACCACCCTGCAAATGAGCTGCTCAAGTTAGCCGTTGTGCTAACGTCACAAGAGCTGATGTGTGTTAGCTACGGTTATGTCGTAAACATGCGGGGATATTGGGCTGGTGAGAGTCGAACTATAGAAGAACGTAGCCTTTTTGAGGTCTTGCCGTCCCCACGTGACAAAATAATGGAGATAATCATAGTATTTCGGGACACTGCTAGAGGCAAGATCAAAAGCCTTATTAAATATGGTATTTTTGTTTTGCTTGATTTGATAATTAAAGCCTATCTATTTTTTTTTGTCATGTACTATTTTGTCAAAATCATGAAACTTATCAGAAAATCATGAAATAGATTAATGTTATAAATAGATTAATCATGAAATAGATTAATGTTATAAATAGATTAATCATGAAATAAATTAATGTTATTAATGATGCAAAAATGGATTTAAACTAGTTTTTGTTGACTACAACTCTTTACACATCTCATGAAAAGAAAAAAAAAGCATAAATAAATAAATCATTTGTCTTAAATGTCTTGGACAAACGGGACACCACGGGATATTACAATGGGATGTGATTGGCCTGATCAGATAACAGCCAGGCGCAGGCAAAAAAAGCTTACCCATGTAGGTCAAACACACACACGTGCATATAAGCACACTGATATATACACACACACACACACACATATGTACGTGTGTGTGTGTGCCCGTGCATGTACAAGTAGTACAAAGCTGTCACTTCCCCTCACTTCACAGTCCGACAGCACTGTAACACACACACACACGCACGCACGCACGCACGCACGCACACACGCACACACACACACACACACACACACACACACACACACACACGCGGACACATAGACAAACAAACACAAGCACACATCAGGAAATGTAGATTTCTAAGTGCAAGGAGGAACTCGCAAGGCATGCGGACGCCACCCAAATCCACCCAAAACACACGCGTGTGTACGGAAGCACGTAGATGCACACAGCCATGCACAAGTATGTTAAGCATGTGAGCAGAACACGTCATTTATAGTGCAAGATCATCTGAACTGTGCTACTTTTCTTATTTTGGGGCAGCAGTGAGGGGTAGGGGGAACCTCACAATGTGCCAAAGGCTCAAAACTAACCAATGAAAAGAAAAAAAAAAAAGAGGCTACTGTAATTGAAAATCAAATCAAGCAAGAAATTAACTACTGCAACTAACCAACTACTTTGCAACTAGATGAAATTAAGGATATACTTTACATAACAAATTAACACAACCGCTAAAAAATTTTTTTAAAAACATTGTAACTGACAGCAAAAAGAACTGTCTCTCCAGAAGAAAAAAGTATAAAAAAAATTATAAAAGTAATAATAGTAAAATAAAAAATCATAGCAAACGGCCTGAAACCGAGTAACAAAATCGCTCTTATAACTTTGTGACAACTGAAGTAATGGGCGAACTAACTTTTGAAACCAACAAACGTAACTGTTGTAGCTTATAAACGAATGAACTACTGATGGATCAAAATGAAAAGTTAAACTATTGCAAAAATAAATAAATAAATAAATGTTTTCAGTCTTAAGAATTCCGAGTGAGGAAGTCTGTTTGTAGTCGGGAAGCGTACGTGAAGGAAGAGTATGGAAGGTTGACGTTTATTGTGACTAGCGCACGGTAGCTAAATTTAGCGCAGCGTGATCATTCATAATTCAGCGTGACCAAAGCCTCGTTCTCGACCAATCAATAGCTCATTAGGGCCAGAGAGCAGGCGGGGGGTTGGACGTTTAGGTCGCAACCGCACTTGACATCCATTCGACTTCATTCATTATTTACATTTCCTCATTTAGCTGTTAGCATTTAGCATTAAGTCACTTTCTGGCTTGCGATTGGGGAAAAACAAACCACATGCTGGACGCAAAATGGTTTCTTGCAAAATCCATTCAAGGGAAGTTTAAATGACGGATGAACAGGGGGAAATGTTTGTATTTTTTGGGGGGGGGTACACTCGATTGGGAACCACAAACTCTGCCTGGCAACAAGTGGCATTGTACACAATTGTCATCTGAGTGCGTATTGATATCCGATGCAAGTGAGTGCGAGAGTAAACTACCACTTTTTCCTTTCAAACTACGTCTCACAACAAATTTTTAGGAAGTATATATATATATATATTTTTTTTTTAACAGTCGCAAAGGAAAAAAGGTGATTTTAATCTTGGAGTTCGAGACATGAATGACTTCGCCCCTGGAGTCTGCCAAGTGAGCAGTGCCATGCGATCTTTGCGTTTCTCACTTTTGTGGATGCAATATTTTGGTTGTGACGTCCAGACTAATATTTCGCCAGTTCGAAAGATCCAGAATCCGTTCAGAAATGGCGACAGTTTTCGGCGGACTTGCCTGCCGACAGTAACCTTCAGTTGCTTTTATCTAGCCGACGACAGGGCGACCTTTGTGCCCAATTAAAACCGCAACATGGAAAAACATGTCGGGCAACAAAGATGGGACACGCCATCAAAATTTGTAATGACACGGCGACGTCACACGGCGCGTCAGGCGACGTGCCGTTCCTTTCACATGCATGCACTTCCAGAGCTGCTTTAAGTGGAAATAACTAGCAGAATAATTTGTACAAGTCTTTTTTATAGTTTTGGAATATCTGTTCCGGCGCATGGTCGTCCATATTAGGGCAGACATTTGGACACGGCATGGGTCGGTAACACGCACATGATACCAAGACACATCATGTTTGTTATACCCTGAAACAGTCGAGTCGTTCATTTTGAAGCCACTTCGCAACTATTGGCGCTACGCTAATGAATTTCAACAACAACAAAAATACAATTCAAAACAGTGCTACCTTTGCTGAAAAATATGCGGCGTGCTTAACGTCAAGCTACTGCTGTTCAGGCACAGAAAAAAGTCAAACATGATAACCTCAAAATTGCTGTTCATGTTGATTCTTAAAGTGGTTGATGGGTTAACTTGATAAGAAAATATCAGGTAACATATCTAGCGTTTGTTGATTTGTTGCACTATTCTTTATTTGGGGTGAAAATGATTTTTGCATTTGTTGTTTTTATGATTGCGCCCAAGTGTGTGCTCGAGTGCACGTGTATATGAGTGTCACTTATGTTTGTCTGTGTCTGTTTTGAGGTTTGCTTTGCATGTGAATTGCAAGGAATAAAGACCAGAGGCGTGGACCCGCGCACACGCACATCCCCCCCTAAACGCGGCGTGTCGATTCAATCTGACGCTTCTCAGCGAACCAAATCCCTAATCTCATCTCATCTTTTTCTCTCAAGAAAAAAAAAAAAGCAGGATGAGCTCAAAGGAGGCCGACACGCACCGCAACATGCGCACCAACACACACTCAGAATTCCAATCAAACACTCACTGGATCGCTGGAGTTTGCGATCAATTGTGCAAATCCACACAGTCATTCATGGCCACGCCGCTCGCGCGCACACACACACGCTGCAGAATTTCGACATGGCGTGTTACATTGCGTTCCCGCAGCCTCACAGCAGAAACTGCAACCGTGAATTAAAGAAAGACTCAGCAACAAAACCATTGTTCAAAAACAATTTAGGGCTAGACGCTAGCGTCATGAGGTCACCAAACAATGCTAAGTGCGAACTTTACACCACTGCTGTAAAAGCTAACGTTACACTAGATATGTTCAGCGACAAAATAGCACTCGATGCTATCATACTACTGTTCAGGAAAATGGTTTTAAATGCTGTTGTTCAAAAACAGAATATTTTTAAATGATAATTTCACACTACTGTTGTAAATGCTAACATCACACGGTTGTCTTCCTGCAATAAAAACAAAATTGCTAAATGCTAACATCAGACGATTTTTTTTTTCCCAGCTCAACTGTCGTTTGACAACACGAGACTACTAGATGCTGACATGACACAACTGTAAACAACAAAAGAGGCCCAACGTCACACGTCTGTCGATGAGCAACAAAAGAGTTTTCAAAACTCTTAGCACCAAAATCTGCACTACATGATAATGTCACATCACTGTTGTTCAGGAACAAAATAGCGCTGAACTAATGTCATTCTACTGTTATAAAAGCTGATGTCATGTTACTGTCGTTCATCAACAAAATTGGGTTGCGTCTCATAAAAAGAGAGAAAAACAACAGCACACGCACACACGCATCCTTGGTCATTTGAGTGGAATTATCGTGCTAATGAGATAATTAAGTGGTGAGCACCAGGAAGGAGGCCACGCAGCGCTAACGGCCGCGAAAAATCTCAAAGTGACGCACCCATCGTGCATGTGAACATGCTAACGAGAAAGCTAATTGAGAGCAATTAGCGGCAAGGTGGGTGTAGCGGGAGCTGAAGAGGGCGTCTTAAAACACGTGCGTTCTTTCATCCTGCGTCAATTAATCGAGGAAGATTAAGTGATGGCTAATTTCCGCTCATGATTATTCAAAACAAGTCCCGAATAGCGGTGCTGTCTCCAATGCTAAATTGGCAGCTTTCCCGCCAAATTTCTTTGTTGATTACACGCTAACAACATTGATATCCACAGCCACAAAATAATGTCACACTTTTATCATTCAGTAAAAATAAAATCCTAATCGTCGCTAATGTCATGTTTAGAGGACACGCTAACTCACACAACCCTTGTTCATCTACAAAATAGTGTAACCGCTAACACCACACTGTTTCCCGACATCAAAACAGAGTTGAATGCTGACTAGTGCTACTGTCAAAACACACAAAATATGGCTAACTGCGAAATAGCGCTGAATGGTACCATCAGATTCCCGTTGTCCAGCAACAAAATACCACTAAATGCTCACTAATGCTAAATTCTGACATCAACCTAAATGCTAATGACCACCAAATAGATGGAAATGCTCAATAGTGCTTAACGTTAGTGAGAACTTCCTTCAAGTTGGATGAGAAAGAAGACTACGGGACTCGCAAGTCAAATGGCGTCAGCGTGGGCTTCCAAGGGGCGTCAAGGTCGCACGCAAAAAAAGAAGAAGAAAAGGAAGCGCCGCGCGGTGGAGGCGGCCGTGCTTGCGGTGGGTGCGAGACTCATTGAGAGTCTCAAACAAAAGGTGAACTAGCTCGCGAGGCACCCAGAGAGCAAGGTAACATTTTTTTGTATTCTTTTTCTTTCAATGACCTTCTTTAAATTCCTTTCAGGCGGCGGAACAAATTATTCCTGTGAAAAGATGCCAAATGAAAAACACGAAAACATTTCTATACGGGAAGCAAAAGCGCCGACCTTGCCTTTTCACTTTCACCGACAAATACTTTTACTGAGGTGAGCAGCGGGTTGACGCGCTCCGCGCATTCAAACGTTCTCAGCATTCACATACTTTTATTACTTTGCAAATTAAGTAAATAAAAATATTTTGGTGCCCTTTTCTGAACCTGAATTGTTAACTTTGTTGATAGGAATCCAAACAAATTATTTAAAAAAAACGCTTTTGCCGATTTTCCTGAAAAAAAAAAAATAGTTAATGAAAACAATAACAAAACAAAAGGTGGGTGGGGGGATTTATATTGAATGAAAAATTTACTCTTTCGAAGATACCTGGATGGATTCATATTTATATCTATTCCTAGACATGCGCCACATGCACACAGTACAGCGTATCAGTGCTGGCTCCACAGGTTTGGTCTTTGATATTATCTTATGTATATCCTCAAACTTCATGGGTTTTTTTGTTTGTTTTTCAGGGTTCTTTTTTAACATACACACTTTGGAACCCCCCCCAAAAAAAAACATTTTTTTCTCTTCTTCTTGGTGTTCATGACACTGCATCTACAGCTAGTGGATGTCAGTGCCACCAGGCATGTTATGGCACAATGAGGTACTACACTCAAGGCGCGTAACTCAAAATATTCCCTCATTTTTGAGCCAACACAAACTTTTTCGTGTGCATGGAATGTTCACGACGTATATGTTAGTAAGCGCTGATAAAAAGTTGGCGCGATCGCAGGGTCGCAAACAATTAACCGCAATTGTAGCGACAAACGCGAAAGTCACGGTACGGCCGTTAAGCAACGTCCTAAGCTTGGCTTTGGTACCCGGTTCAAGTTTATACACACCAACTGTGGCTGTAATACACACGCACAGAGACAAAAGCGGGCCCGAGCAAACGGTGGCGAGCATCAGATTTGTCTTGACATCACGACAAGCGAGCAGCTGAGCTACAGAAAATCCAATTTGCGCAGGCAGGACCTCAGCCACCTAACACAGTGGGCACACAGTGGGGGTAGGGGCTTTATTTTTTTTTTTTAAAGCTCCTGATTAAAGGCGGAGGTGAGTTGGAAGCCAGCTTAGCTAAGGCAAAAAACAAAATATATTTTGGGGAATAAATTAAATACAAGTGGACATGAAGAAAACGTTTTTGCTGTTGTGTTAAAGAAATGTAATCTCTTCTCCCACAACCTTTTATTTTTATCCAAACCCCCACACCCCCAATAAGGAAAACATTTTTGTATGTTTTTTTATTACAATTAAATTCATATTTAAAAATCACATTCAAAAATGTTATTCATAATAATACATTTACAATGTTTTTTTAAGATCCAAAACATGAAGGAAACTTGTTTTTTTGTTTTTTTTTTTACAAATTTACAAAGACATTGAAAATATTTAATCTACAATGCATCTCTGACATTTATATTTTGTTTGTTTTATCCAAAAGACTAAAAAAACATATTATGACTTTTCAAATTTTTTTCTTGACATTGACCGATAACTGAAGAGTGTCACATGACCCAAGCTGTCATTTTGCGATGTCAGGCCAAGGCTTCCAAGGCTGTCCGCTGAGCCGTCGGGGCACGTGGGTAAATTCCTGCTGGGATTTAAAACCGCGGGATAAGACAAAGGAGAGCAACGCCACCTTTGCATACTCTTCTATAAATTAGCCCTCCAAAGCCAGTTTCACTTGGCAGCATGAAATTTGGTAGACATGCCTATCACGAGGAGACCCACAAAAAAGTGGAAAGACATATATAAATACATGAGAAGAGACAGAAGGCGGCCGTATGAGCTCTCTCACGTGTTGGCATGTTCTCGCCCTCGTGGGTTTTGTGGCGTTTTTGAAAAATATGCCCCTGAGGTGCACAAAAACATCCAAATGAAAATGTACACTGGGTTTTGGGATTTGGGGGGTTAAGACAAATTAAAGTTGGTTGATATATCTCTCATGAGGTAACCCACCAAAAAAGTCAAGTCCATGGTGCCAGAGTTAGGCATTGGCTTCGAGGAACTGTTTTATTCTGAAAATAGCGATTTTATGCATCGACCTGGAGTTTTACGCCCCTGAAGCCTGTTTCACCTGGCAACATGAAATTTAGTAGTCATGTCTATTATGACTAGACCTACAAAAAGGCCCGAAAACACACTGGAAGTCTGCCATTTTGATTTGAAGCAGCCATTTTCGGCTTGACATGGCCATTTTTACACCAAGGTGTTTTTGAAAGACATTTTCACTAAACAACGTGACGGGGTCTGTCATGCACAGGCCCTCCAAAAAGTTTCAAAAAGCCATCAGTGAAGGCCAACAGGAAGTCTGCCATTTGGGCCATTTTAGGCTTCATTTGGCCATTTTTGCACCATCGTGTTTTGGGAAAATTCAACACCTGAAGGCAACGTGAAATGTTTTATCTGTTTCTATCATGAGGACACACTTGTAAAGTCTCATGACACTATGCCCAATAACACACTGTAAGTCTGCCATTTTGATTCAAAGCGGCCATTTTAGGCTCATTTTTTACATTTTTCCATGGGTGGGGTTATTTTTTTTTTGGTCCATTTACATTGTTGTCTATAGGTTTAGATTTTTTTTTTCTTCCCCCCACCCAACTCTCTGTCAAGACTCCTCCTCCTCTTCCTCGCTTTGACACCTTGAGTCCTCTCTGGTTTGCTTTCATCATCTCTTTAGCTTTCTTTCTTTCTTTAGCTTTTCTACACCTTCCCGTCCGTCGTCACGGAAACCGGGCATTTTCCTGCTACTGACAATACACATGGTAAGATAGGTGGCAAAAAAAAACGCACACACACACACAGAGAGGGCAACAACAAAGTGACACAAAGGGATAATAAGGGGTCACCGCTGACTTGCACATAAAGAGCGCAAGATGAAACGAACCAGGAAAGCGCACACACACACACACACACACACACACACACGCCCACAAACAAACGAATAAACATCCGCACACAGTCCATCACAATGCCGCCTCCATGAAAAAAATTCTCACTAATTATTTTTGATTTTGTGTCTGTATATATTGTTGTTTTTCGGTGCATAATTTAGAATGTTTTGCAAAATTTTAATAACATGTTTTTTGAGGTGCTTTTGGGCATTTTAATAATTTTTTTCTAGGTTTTCTTTTGGGGGGGTGGTTGTAAATGGGCTGGGGTTTTTTTGCATGTTTTGTGTTTTTGCATTTTAAAGTTTTGTATGTTTTTGTGGGGTTTTTTTTCTTTTGGGAGATTGTGAATCTTTTTCTGCATTTTAATACTTTGTTTAAAATGGTCTTTGTGTTTTTGTGTACAGTAATTGTTTTTATTGGTGTTTTGTTTTTTTTTGCATGTTTTAGACGCACAGAATAAATGTTGACTCGGACCCACCCACGTTTTAGTGAATTCTTTGTGTGGAAGGTGGTATTTGAGTTGCTTTATTGATATATACATGTGTTTTTTTTTTTTTTTTCCTTTTTAAAAATGTGTCCATGTCTTAATTGAAGGTGTTTTTGTACTGGCCGCTGTCAACCAGCTGTGGAGATTGTCTGAAATGAGGGTGAGCTAACGAGGTCAGGGGGCCCCGAGCTGTTAAATCAAAGACATATTTTGGACTGGCGTGTGTGCGCGTGTGTGTACGCGAGTATATGCTCTTTGGTTATCATATGATGTTCACATGAAGCAGAGCTGCAGGCGGAGGACAAAGAAGCTCACAATGTTGTTCTTCTTTGTCTTCTCGGAAGATGTCTTGGTGTCATTTGGAAATTAGGAAAGTCAACTCTGACCTATTTGCAAAAGCACCGCTGCTCCCCCCACGCTACTGCTACGACAGCGAAACCCGCCCTCCAACCCCCCTGTGCGCGTGCGCGCGCACACACACATCTACCACACACACACACACACACACACTAATACTGTTGGTACGCTCACGGGCAACTCGCTTGGTGGTGGCCAGATGGCAGCATGGAAACGGACCAAAATAAAACGTGCCAGCAAGAACGTGATGAGCTTTTTTTTTTTTTTTAAAGACACTTCATTCGGTACACCACCTAACCCCTCTCAATTGAAGCTCAATTTGCTCACAGCAGCGGTACCCACGAGTCAAAACACGGCTTTCTCACTGATACTGCGTTTGGGGAGGATGACCAAATTCTGAAAACAACTGAGATTGGTTGTCCCCTGAGCCCTCAGCAAACGTGATGTAATTTTCAGTCGACAGCAAGTGGCAAAATGGAGATGGATAAAAATGGGTGGATGATGTTGCTTAATTCATATTCCACAAATGCAACATTAATCAGAATGTCATTTTTAGACAAGCTGGGTTGCATAGCACACCTTTTTGTAAAAACAATTTTAAGATTAAGTCCCCCTTTAAACAAAACCCCGAAATCAAAAAGACTAATCTGTTACAGTCCCCCCGGGCCCCCAAAAAAGAGGCTGAAAAGAATTACACAACCCCACAACTTTCCCTTAAAAAATGTCCTCCCGTTAGCTGAAAGCTAACGCATAATGGAAAACAACAAGTATCACTTAGCATCGATAGTCGCTCTGTTTTCACCTTTCAATCAATGGATATTAGAACACAAATGGTGCATCAACACATGTAGACTGACCGTATAGTAACGATAGGCGCATATTCTTTTCATATGCGAAAAACGCTGGGCAATGCCGCGTCTCCCAATGATGTGTTGGTCAACACCGCAACCAGTGTTGTTAGGTTTCAACCTATATATATATATATATATATATATATATATTCTGAGGACATGTTACAGGTCAGTGTACATTTGGCACCATGGTAATAAAGAAGCTTACATTGCGTGTGCATTGCCCCACCTGAAATTTTTTTGGGGTGTTTTTTTTAAATGTTTATTTTTATTTATTTTTTAAATCTATAATCAGCTTGACAGTGAGAAGCCATTTTGGAGGCTGGAACGCACCATTGAGTTTAATGGGGCACGTGATATATACGATCGCATGCACGCACACCTTCAGGGAGCAAGCCCAGAACAATATCTGACATATCACTGACCCAGACCTCAAAAACACACACACACACACACACACACACACACACACACACACACACACACACACACACACACACACACACACACACACACACTAAAATGGGGGAGGTTTAACAACTGGTCATAAATATTTCCCTTTCTGAAAAAAATCAAAGGTCTGCTCTACTCTTAATTTGCTGCCACGTGTGCGTTTGTGCGATGAAGCGCGTGGGCTTGTCGGAGTGGGGGAGGGTCTCTCCAGTTTAATATTGACACACAGGAGGAGCGGAGAAGGCTGCCCGCATGAAGATGACATATTAGGCCTAATTCGGGGGACCGTTCCCTTCATTGCGGCGCCACGAAAGCGCACGCACGCGTAACCGTTTCCGCGAGCTGTCCAAAGGTGTCGGGTCCAAAGAGTGTGCGGGATAGAGCGAGACACACAAAAGTCGTCCACAGACTTTATTTGAAGTGAGAGGCGTGCTATTCTATTTTGAGCTTCGCGATGCAGCTGCGATTGTTTTCAAAGTGCTCCGTAAGGAAAGAGTTGAAGGTTAGCGTCGCGTCAAGGTAAGGGGTTTCACTCGGGCTGGGAGTTGGCTTTCAAGCTTTCTGATTAAATGCACGAGGTCATCCTTGTGGCTTTGGCGTGTAATGGACTGGTGGCATGCCGCACAGGGCGGCCATTGTTGCTGGGGGGGGGCTTCAAGTAGCGCGGAGAACTACTGTGGGAGGGGGGGGGTGCTGATCTTCACGCTTGGGAAATAATAATCTAAATTCTCTCATGACGGACGACACTGACTTGACCACAAACTTGACAAACATTGTGTGACTCTTGTGTTTGGCACAATAACACCCCCCCCCCTCCCTCCACCCCCTGCGTAGCACCAAAACATTTGACGGTCACCATTGCCGCGTTTTGGGTTCACGGCTTCGGGGCTGAGTTGAAAAATCAAGGTCACAACAATGTCAAATACAAAATAGGTTCACTTTTTCCTGGTTAGCGTAGCGGATATGAATCTGGGTAGGTTGAGGCTCCGCTGAGCGGTTGGTGGGGGCGATCAGCTTTGAGCGGAAGTAGGCTACTTGAGGTTCCACGGTGACCAACTCAAATTTTGCAGAAAATCATACTGAGTCATGCCTCAACTTAAAGCGCCCAATGAGAGCTTTCCAGAAAGAGAACTCGTGTCACTATTCCCTCGCGGGATGACGTGATGAGCAAAAACGAAACAAAACAAACAGACCAAAAAAATGCTTGGCAACAGCGTCTCTATACTGCAGAGCCTCATCTGATAAGGCCATGACAAAATAATAATAATAATAATAATAATAAAAGATACGTCAAATGCCCGCACACAGCCACGATCGGCGCCGGCGCCCCTCGTGAGCATCCGTGGATTAGAAAACGAATAACTGAATATCTAATTAAATGCCTTGACGAGAGCTTTTCATACGCGGGAACAACTTTGAGAACGCCGTCACCGAAAAGCGCTTGCTCACGGAGGTCGCCGCACTCCACCGCATCTTGGCCGCGCAAATGAGCACAAATTGAATTGGCACCAAACCGCATTGAGTCATACACCGAATTAAAAGCCTTGGTAAGCGCTTTTCATATGTGTAATTAGATTGTCAATGTAGCCTAACTGGATGATCTGGATGATGTCAGAATTTGATGATGTCATAAGTTAACCACCTTTTCAAGTCACTGAAGAGCCAAAATAAAAAAGAGGAACGTGCCTCATTTAAAGACCTTGATGAGAACAATCAAAATATCAAATTAATTTGTCAATCTGCCCCAATACATGCTATGCCTCAAACATTTTCCAGACCTGTCATTTGTTTGGGGGTGCAGATTTGGTGATCTCATCAAACGATACAACTTTTGTTTTTTTCTTGAAACACTCCACCTCTTATTAAACCTACAAATTTGATTGACTCGACCCGCTCCCCGCTGATGAAGAATTTGGAGCCTGTCGTTCACATTGCACACTGATTCCATCGTTGCGATGAAAAGCAACTTTTGGAGGGAACAACCCCCCAAAAAACGTTCTACTCCTTGGAACCTTGAGTACACTTAGTCATTGCCACTTGTTCAGCTGAACACACTAATTAATACACGGTGACACGGTGAAGTGGTGCCATTCGATGTCGGAGGAGGCGTTTAGGTTTTATTACGAAAAGAAAAAGAGAAAAAAAGTGCCACATTTGACACCAAGCAGAAAAATATGGCGGCTGTGCCCACGCGTCAATTAAGTGCTGAGAGCGTCTGCAGCTGTGCAAACGTGCGCATGCACACACACAGACACACGCGCGCGCACCAATTGATGCTTTGGCAGTTTAGACATTAGTTGACGTTAGTTATTAGCGATCAGCTGAAGCTAACACTTAGGCATTAGCTAAAATTAGCTTTCGCTCCTTAGTGACTGAATCGAGCTATTAGTACTTGGCGAAAACTCAGTTTGAGCCGTTAGTTGACAGTTGAGTTAGCCTTGAATCAGTGCCACTAGCGGTGGAATCGAGCTGGATTAAAACGCCTCCGACTTTTGGACAAGAGAGATTGGATCTGGCACAACTTCAGCTGGCTTTTCACCACAAATGATTTTCGACCAGGAAAAGGATAACCAAAGCAGAAAGCTATTTTAATCCAGATCGGATCCAGACATTGAACATTCTTCTCAGTCACTTTAGTGAGAAGTTCATCTTCAAAAACCTGCTACAGTGTTAGCATCGGTGCGATCTCATGTTTGGCCGCACACCACTGTAGGACACACGTGGAAGTTTTGCACAGCTTCAGATATTTCCCCGGCTACGCTACCCTATGCTAAACCACATTCACAGCGAAAGAGGAAGCCAGCGTGAATGGGGGATGCGAGGCGAAGATGACAAAATAAACCCGGGAAGAAGATTTAAAACTCGAGTGACATTTCTACTGATGGCCATCTTGACCTTCACTCGCTGCGTGTGCATGCGTGCGCACATGTGTAGCGGTGTGTACACACTCGGGTGAGCTTGACACCTAAGTGATGGTGACAGAGGAGAGCGAGGCAGAGGGCCTGAAGCCCACTCGGTCCTTTACGCAGCTGCCCGTGTCGTCATCATGGGATATGTGTGTGTGTGTGTGTGTGAGAGAGGACACGGACGTAATATTGCAATGAGCAATGCTAAATTAGCAACAAGATAAATACGAAGCAACACAACACATGTGGATTTAAATAGCGCGTTCACAACAGCTCCAGCCAGAACAATTTGACTCAGCCCAAGTGGGTTGCTGGATAGCCACCTGGGTCAGAGGAAGTGATTGACAAATGGAATGATGGGTCAGTGGGTACAAAAGGCTATTATCGTGGACGAAATCTAAACCAAATACCTGAAACATCACGAAATACGATCAAAATAAAAATCTTTACATGATAAAACGAAACTAAAATGAAGAAGAAGAAAACTGTCCTTTGTTTTCATTTTTTTTGTCAATTATCGTACCTGAAGCTTTTGGGTTTCGTTTGAAATGCATTTATGACAGACTGTATATTATACAGAGGGAAAGTCAAGCAGCCACTTCGGAAGTGTTTTACTTTGTTTGCATTCTACACTCCACAAATACTCCTAAAACTAAGACTAAAACTAACCAAATCTATAGTAAAATCAAGCATTAAAAAAATAAATAAAACAAAAAGGTGCACTAAAAATCTAATTGAAAAAATAAAAGCCAAAATGAAATAAAAATAACCATAATGAAAACCCAAACCCTGGTAGATACGTTTCAGTTTTAATCCAGACCTGATCCAGGTTGTGCGTTTGGCATCATGTAAATCTCCGTCTGGTCTAAATGCAGTACTAACGTGTGTTTTGTATTTATGAATTCTCTGTAGACTATAAAACAATGACTGTTAGAAATAGTCAACATTGTGAGTAATCCATTGACGCCGGTGCTTTGCGCTCATTAGGAGCTCTTTACGTTTCAAACAGAGAGCGAGATCCACAGGAGAGAGGGAAGACGTCTCACTCTGCTGGGAGTCGCCGCGGTGGGAGGGGAAGCGGAGCATGCTCGCTAACGAGCTCAATCGAGGTGTAATCCACATTTGCGGCGGGGTGAGCGCTAGCCTGTGTCCGCAAAAAATGCTCGATCTGGGAGTCGCTTGTCAGGCGCTTTCACACAACCGTTTCGGTTGGCCCCATTGAGATCAATCAAAAAACGCAGGACAAAAGGAATTTTGAACACACATTTGATCAATCTCGATTACACTTCATTTAAACATGATGCCGGGACAGTGTTGTCCGCAAATGTGTTACAGTACATTGCATCTAAATATGGGATTTGGATCAGTTCTGGATTACCGTAAATATAAATTAACCGCAATAACCTAATGCCATTTGAGAGCTATGCAGGTGCACGAACCTGTTGCTTTTACACTGCATCATCTGCATTAGATCTGAATTCAATTGATACTACAAGTCTGACAATTTTTTGACACAAATATAGATGTCTGTGTTAGTCTTTAGACACGTACTACCAAATTACACTGAAAAAGATGCTGTGTTGAATTCATTCAATTTTATTTTGTCAAGTGGTTGCACAACATTAAATAATCTTGATCCAGATACATTTTTTTTAATTACGCATAGTCTACTTTGATCCAAAATGGCCACTAACTGATTTTCAAGTCTGAGTGGAAGTTTGTGCTCAAGATTTGTGCTCATCCTTGCGGTTCTGACTTGATCTCAAAAATCAAGACCGACATCTTGATTTGTGATGTCTAATTTAAAAAAAAAAAAAAAAGCTTTAACACCATAAGGCTGAGCTCTGATTATTTGATTGACAGGCTCCATACATTCCCATTAGCACCTCACTGTGGTGTTGTGTGTGTGGTTGCCTCGGTGTTTAATTAGCTCCAGATCAGAACAATGACTTGTGTGAGTGTGTGTGTGTGTGTGTGTGTGTGGGGAGGGGGCAGCTACATTTGATCAGGAAGCAGTGGAAATGCTTTTCTGAAAAGAAGACATGAAAGATTAAGTTAAGATCCCTTTTCATCACAATTTGTTTTTTTTTCATCTTCTTCAGTCTATATTTTGATACGTGAGTGTCACTAATTAACTGGAGGAAACAACGTGACATCATTCGTAAGCATCTGAAAATGCTACATTTTACACTGCATCCAACTAGGCACACTGGATCAGATCAAGATTAAAATCAAACTCCACAACTCTGATGACTTTCGGCACAGATCTGGATCAAATTTAGATCAAACACAGCAAACGTGACATCATTTGAGAGTATGATGTCTGCACAGGTTAGGTTGACATTGCGTACAAATATGCAATCTGGATCAGATCTGGATTAAACTTCAATTAACCGCCACAAAAATTGAAGACATTCAAGAGATGAAATAACTAAGTGCCAGAACATGATACATTGACCTTAGATTTAAAAATATACAAACTAAATCAGATCCGGATTTAATTTGACTCACATGTGACAAATGTGTGTTTGTCTAAACAAGCATCTACATTGCGATCCAATACCCAATCGGTATCAGATCTGGATGAAATGTATTTATTACAGGGGCTTACACAAAGCACATTTGAGATTTTATGTATTTTCTTGACATTTTATCAAGGCAAACAAAGCCTCCTTGGCGCAGGCTCGTAAACGAGGTTGAGGCCTGTCCCTTTAACTGCTGACGACTCAGCTGCCCGCTCAGCTCCATTATTGTCATTATTGTCTCGTTAGCGCAGAACGCACTGCCTCTTAATATTCATTAATTGTTCACGGACGTCCGGGTGACGCCGCCTGTAATTTCATTTATGGTCAATTTTCGCTACGCTTGGCCATGAACGAGGAGGACATGGGGTGGGGTGGGGAGGGGGGGGGGTCAAGGAGAGGAGACCAGGAGGTACTGAAACGGAGTTTACAGTTATCAACCGGCACTACAGTTTTTTGTTTTGGTATTTTTTGTATTTGTAAAACGTGAGGTGAATTACGGTCATTTCATTTTAAGTAGCACTATTTTTATTTATTTTTTGCATTTCCCAATGCGTTTTTTGAGAAAAACCTATATTGAATGTTTATCAGCATTTTCTGAAAACTTCTCGAGGTTTGTAAAAAGAATACTAACAATAATTTTGCTGTCCCCTCCTTCTCCAATGGATTTCAATGGGTGTCAATTATACATAGAATCTCGATATTCGTGGGGGGTCGGGACCGGGCTAGCCTACGAAGAGCGGCTGTATTGCTGCCATGTATTTTTAACTTACTGTTTTTTTTTTTTTGTAAAACAAGAAACAAGAACATCAACATAGCACACATTCTTGACCAAATCCAAAACATAAGCACAATCCACCAAACAGCTGACCTTCAGCCTCCAAGAAACAAAACACACACACACACACACACACACACACACACACACACACACACACACACACACACACACACACACACACACTTTGTAGCGTACACCATGTCCCAAACTGTTTTTTGCACAGACACACAAACACATGCACAGATGCATACACACAGGCACACACATCGTGATAATGATCAAAAGCTGTGGGGGAAAAAAAGCAGCTCAAATATGACCTTCCATACAAAGGCGGCCTTTATTGAAAAAAAAGGAATTCACTAAAAGGTGGGTGGGTCCAAGTCAACATTTGTGTGTGTGTGTGTGTGTGTGTGTGTGCGCGCACACATTTAGTCAAAATACTCCTAACCTGGCATGAGCTCACAAGGTGTCGATGTCCAAAAAAATAAGCCAACCAAATCCAGGCAGGGTTCACATAACTCACTAAACAAAAGGAGCACAAATACACACACACGTACAAACACACACACCCACACAATGGAAGGCTTAAATACATTTGGGGCAGAGGTGGCACATTGTGTACAAATTTGAAGGAAGCCAGAAACTAGGAGGTAGGCTGTCACTTCATTTTAGCATATACCCACGAGTTAGCAGGTATCGTGAGCATGCAGCATGAATCGCTAGTAGTTTGTGATTAGCATAAAACACCCAGTTAGCGTGTTTCACAAACTGCCGTGGATCTTTTCCAATGGTTTGCAAATTTATATGTGCTTTACATGTAGATGACTGCAAGCGGGTGACAGCTGGTGCGTCGACTGTCAATGCTCATTTGCATATACCTGCTTGTTATGGAGTAGCATCTCACATGTCCAGGCTAGTCTACAGGATATGTACTATTGTACTAACTGTTAGCATGTAGCTTGTTAATAGCTGACTGTGTAGCTTCTTGTTACCGTGTAGCTTGTTAATAGCCGACTGTGTAGCTTCTTGTTACCGTGTCGCAGCTAGATTGTGGATGCCGTGTGTGTGTGTGTGTGTGTGTGTGTGTGTGTGCGCATATGTAATGACCAGTCAATGCAAAGATTTACAACGATTAGGACCCCACCCTAATTCATTCACCATGGACGTATTGGGGTTTTTTTGCAGATGAGAGGGTGGCAAACGATTGTGAGGTTTGTGGGGTGGAGTTTGGTCCATCTGTGCATTTCGATGGAACGCATGAGGGGCGGGACAGGGGGGCAGGAGAAATTTTTTTACCATTAATGAGATGGGGTGGGGGAGGGGGGGCGCTCGCCAACATGGCATGCAAACAAATCTGGCATTCTATGCCAATGATAAAAATGTTCTCGAATTGAAGCCGAGTTTATATCGTGCTTTTTAACGTAATAGCTTAAAAGACCTCAAGCTAGCCTGTGAGCTGGTGAAACACATAAAATAAACAGAACCAACAGGGCACAAAAAAATGAACTCATTGATGCATTGCAACACTTGAGTTAATGCTCGTAAGCATGCGAGATTGCAAGACTTGAAACTAACAAGTTAGCTGGTGGAAGACCCACCACATTTAAGCCAGAGTAGAGTAGCACAATAAACAAAAACGTCATTCAGGTTCTGAATGAACTCAGACTAGCTCATTGGTACAACAAACAACACCAACAGACTCATTTATGTCCTATTCATGAAGTTGAGTGATCAAAGCCGAGCTAGCATGCTCCGTACCATGTTAACTTTAAAGACTCAAAATAGAATGTTAGCTAATGCAACACACAATCCAATAAAACCGCAAAAGGGCAAACAATCATCGCAAATTGATTTATGCACTGAGAAATAAGATGCTGGCTACGTGAAAAGGAGTTAGGATTCTACTAGCATGCTAGGCCCATATAACACCGAACATTTTAGTTTAAAGGACCTCAGGTGGCATTTTTACCCTGCGTCATCCACTCAACTCGGGAATGGAACCTGCGACCTGACCACAGGTTGGGATCGAAGCTCATTGCTGAGCTAAAAATACCGGGTCGCCAGCTCGTCGCCCAGAACCCCCTTTGAAGGCACTGGGGAGTGAGGTTTGCTGGTTTTGTTTTGACTGACATACAATCGTGCAACTCAAACGGACATCCGTTAAGAGTCAAACTAGCTGTTTAGCTTCTAACACACACAAATTAAGCCGTCAGAGCACAAACTAACACAGTAGAATTTGCCTCTTCCTGCCACTTGGCTTAATAATTAACGTAGTGTGTTTTGGATGACATTTAGCTGCCGTCTTATCTGCTAATACGTTACGCTAAGTGTGTGTGCACAGTTCACACACACACACACACACACACACACAAGGCGTGAAACGACTGTTTAATTCAGTGTGAGGAGACAGGGGAGGTGTTGAAGATCTAAAAAGAAATAAATAAATACAATTGGAAATTACACGCTATCACACACACACACACACACACACACACACAACAGGGTGTCATGCGCACACAAGCCTATATTGTGACAACATGCGTTTTGTTGATTTGCATTTATTGCATTTAAAGTACTCGTGCGTGTACAGACAGCAAAATGTTGCGAGGGCGTTTTCAAACGGTCCTGCAGCACAATAGCATCGATGCGGAATCATGTTACGGCACAAGGAAAACGCTAAAAGCGTCTTTTCGATAACCTTTTCTGAGTTTTAAAATGTACGTGAGCCCCGTAACTGATGGAAAAATGCACTGTGGTTGTTGTTTTACTTGATAAAGGGAAACCGAACCCTAACTTTTGATCCCCAAATTTTAAAACAAGCATACATTTTATGTCGTCACAAAACGGTTCTCTGATTATCATTTATTGAATATGATTTAAACAGGATGATTAATCGACATAAGGGGGGCCTGGAGTGGGAGTTTTTTTGGAATAATAAGTGAAACTATTTCAGTTTGTTGAAAATGAATCGCTGTCACACTTGAGTCGCAAATTTGTTTCGGGCTGGCGGCATCAAAGGTAAGTGTGCAGATTCATTTTGGCCTATTAAACCGCTCATCGTTGTATTTATTGCTTTCCCCGCGGCACCAGAACTTTGAAAGGCAGTTCGCCAGCTGTCACGGCCCAATCTGCGCACTCGCCGCTTCTGGCAGCTGCGTAGCTATGCGAGCCAGCCATCAGACAAGCTGGGCGTGAAAGGCTGCCCACCAAGAACTAGTCGCTGGCTGCTAACGCTTGTGAGCTGGCACAGAATTACACAATTTTCAATCAATGACGGCAATATATTTATTTATTTATTGTGTGCTTTAAATTAGAAACTGGACATGATTTTGGGATGATGGAGGTAGCAAAGGTATATGACGGCAATATAAAGCAGGATGTTAGAATACCAAATTCAAACATATTAGAACAACAACAACAGAAATGCCACTTTTTTGATATTTTGGCATTTTCGGCCTGTCAGCATCGGGACTGAATAGCATTTTCAGGCTGATATTTTTTAGCAGTCTAGAACGTAGGCGTGTTGGTAAATGCAAGGGATGGAAAAGTAGACCAAAAAGTTGTTTTGCTTGTGAAGTAGCGTAGCATCATTTACACGTAAACAGCACCCATGTTGCTTTTACAAACAGACACTTTCCAAATGTTAATGCGAGGTCATTCTATGGACATTATATGTTATTTGTACATCGTTTTTAGCATTTGGACATAAGAAACAATGGCGCTATTTTAAAAAGTGTCTACTTTAAGACACCCACCTCCCCGTTTGATTTTAGACTGTTCTGGTGGAGATAAACGGTGAAACCACCGGCATTTTTAGCCGTAGCATAGTATAGCATCATTTTTTAGCAATTACATATAAAGAAGTGATGTCATTCAAAAAACATTTACAGCCATCTACAACTGCCATAATAACAGTACTGCGATTTCAGCAACGTTAAAAATGCCTTCATGCTAATGTAGAAGTTGGGTCATCAGTCAAGAGACACTTGCTGTAGCCCGAGAGAAGGCTCGCGTCCGTTTGTTGAACAATCCGACCTGAGCTAACATGTAGCGCTCATCATTTGAGTACACGCGAACCTGCGCCTGGCCGCTAATTAGCCCTCAAAGCCACAAACATGTCAGCCCACAATCTCGGTTGATAAACGCAGGCTTAAAAGCTTTGAAAGCCACCACAGCCGCCGAGACTGGGAGAAAGAAAGGAAGACAAAAAGGAAGGAGAGGGGGACAAAAGGGGAAGGAAGGAATGATGGTCGAACCGGCAGGTGAGCTGGGAATCCCAAAAGAAAGCGCTTCCACTTCTGGTGACACATATCCCAAATTGGGACACAAAACAGGAAGTAGGTCACTTGTTACATGGACAACTACCTCGAAGAGAAATAGCGTAGCATGGCACAGATTCGCTACACAGATATTGCCTTGTGTAATATCGATACAGGACGATTTGTTGCCTGTAAGGATGGAATCATTTCCCGGAAAGAGGGCCAGATGGCTGAAATGACTGATAGACTGATGAGATACGGCATATCATAGCTTCACAGCTAGCTTGATACAGTAGGTAAATATATCAGAGAACGTTGAATAGCATCGATAGCTTAGCTGAGCTAGATGGATAGCTTGATACACATCTCCTGTGTGAATTATCACAGAAGTGACTTTCAGCTTTTTCCCTGTCAAGGGTCGCCACTATGAGTTACTTGCATGATTTGTTTAGCATTGTTTTTGTTTTGGGGATTTTTCTCGCCAGACGCCCTTCCTGACACAACCCACCCATTTTTATGCGGGCTTGGGACCAGCTGGGAATTGTTGTACTGACCAGGAATGGGCAACAAGCATGTGTGAAGGCTAATATTTGAGGCGAACTATGCTACCTTGTCATCTTCCACTTTTTTATATTTAAAGAGGTATATGTTCCGTGGGTGGATGGACGGAGGGACAGTTACAGCACAACAGATACCGATACAACAACACATAGCTAAGCTAGTTAGGTATAGCTACAGGTATAGGATAGCACGACTAAAGGGAATTTGTAGTTTTAAAGGGAACTAGTAGTTAATAAACAAATAGATATATATATATATATATATATATATATATATATATATATATATATATATATATATATATATATATATATATATATATGAGCACAGTTTGGATCCAGAATAGCTTCCCTTTGGGTTTCTAGCACAGATAGAGAGATAGACAGACATGTAATAATAGCATAGCATAATTTAGCATGGTAAATATGAACTTGAATAATTTTGCGAAGGAAATGTCAGCCACACACTAAAGCTATATCCAAAGCTAACATATATACGGCATGTAAATACGTACTTTGTCATGAAAGACCAACACATATTTGAAATGATCAATATATGTGATGCATTTCATTGAAAGATGTTTTCAGATACCATGTGCACCCCATGGAATAAATACATGAACTGTACAATGATGAGGAATTAAAGTGACATTCTTCGTGGAGATCACTCTCTCCTCATCCTCATCATCCTCTCACAAGGAGCTTTGCTGGCTAAAAATCTGCTGGGAAGAAGGAGCCGAGTGGTCCCTAAGTAGGTGACGGTTCAATGCGCAACATCTGGACACTGCTGCTCCAAAAAAAAAAAACTAGAAATCATCCCCGCCAATGCCGCCTGTACCGCACTCCCGCTTCCCGCTCGGGGACGCCGTAAAAGGCGGATTAGGCTGGCGAGGTCGTGGGATCACCGGCGGAGTGGACGATAATCTTGACATAACATCGGGACGGCTGGATGTAACCGGATTAAAACGCCAGCTAATGAAATACACTAGAAATGGAGGTTGAGGCGAGGGAGGAGGACCAGAAAAGGGGGAGGGGGGGCTCAAAATAAAAACAAAAGAATACAGCAACAACAATGAAGAAACACTTCAAACTGCGCATCATAATATCTCTTGACATTCCCAGCGCAGCAATGCGCGCTCCCAAAAGCCCATTAAGAAGAGGGGAGTGAAGGAGGTGGGTGGGGGTCATGTTTGGAGATCGCGAGCGCGCACGTCCTCCTCCCTGTAACCAAAAAGGCCGGCCGGTGCGCGGGCACGCGGACACAGTGGCCACGCTGATTGGCCCAGGCGCGGCTCCGGGAGAACACGTGACGCCCACGATAAATAAACAGCTCGGGAACCAAACGCTTTCGAATGAAAATTTCAAAAAGAACACGGGAAAACGAATCGAACCCTTTGACGGCAACACGACCACACGTTGCGAAAGTTCCCGAGCGTCCGCTTGACGCGCACGCAGACAAACACGATGACAGCTCCGCGGAGTCGCTTGCCCACACACGCGCAATTCCAAGCGAGCTTACCTACACAGTGAATGAGTTTGTGCCTCCACGAGTCAAGCTCCTGCCGAAAGCCGCGCCTCTCTAGTGTGCATTGCTGCCGCTTGCACAGACTCGCCATTTTCTGTCGGCCCCTCCCGTGGGCGCGCACATTCTGCTGGGCGCGCGCGTCACCCTCGCTCGCTCGCTCGCTCGTTCTTGTGACGCTGGGTGGAGTGAGATGTGAGTGGACGGGACTGCAGCATCCCCCCTTTCTATACCTCCCTCTCTCCCTCTCTCTCTTTCGTCCCACCCACCCAGCAGAAAATACAACCACCCTCCCATCCTCGCTCGCTTGCTCCCCGTTTCCACCCCTCCCTCCCAGCATCTCTGCAACCATTGGTCGTCCTCAGGGATCTCTCTCTCTCTCTCTCTCTCTCGCTCTGTTTTTATATTGTGTATGGTACCAAACGTGGCCTGGCTTAGAGTGGCCGATGTGTGTCAAAGGGCGCGGGTGCCGGCGGATTTAAAGCGTTGAGACAAGGCGCATTGTTAGCGCTGCACCGCATGTAAATAAACAGTGGCTTGCATACAAAGGGGGTTTGTTTTGAGATTGTTGCCGCCATGGCTGTGGTTGGATATGCGAATGGCCTTTCAAAAGTGTGGTTCCGACATCACACCATGGGATTTTCCTTGTTTTTATTTGGGTCTTTAAAGTTGAGATAATGAGGGCAAAAATTGAGTTGACCCGACTTGCAAACAGCAGCTAAAAATGCTGTAATGTGCATGCCAGGCCACTAGTTGGTGATGTCACATTTCCACAGCGCATTAAGTCACCAATAACGCACAAATATCAGCACTTTTGCCTCGCTGGTAACATGCAATTCTCTTAGTAGTATGCCAAAATTGTCCTCCTTGTACAGACAAAGTGCAGAGTTGTACTAGTCCAAGAACCTTAAGATAGTTATGATTGATAAGGAATAACCACTTAAACAGCATTTCATACGCACGCTAATGATAGCTTCCCTTGCCGGTGGGTCCTTTGCGCCGCGTCTCCAATTTGCTGCAGCGCTCCGTTTCCTTCCTGCCCGCAGTCCATGCTTGAGTGTGATCCATCGGCGTCATATGGGGCAAATATGATCCCCCGCGACCCACCCCCCCACTTTTGATTTTCATTGAAATGGCCCCTCGGTCTCTGTCGGGGTTGAATTCATACATTTGTGACATTCACACTAATGCGGCAATTTAGCCAATTAAAGTATTACTAACTTCTCTTCTAAAGGATTAAACGGCCCCTTTTGTTAATGGCTTAAAGTGCTGAAATAATCACATTAAACTCAACGCTTGCTTCTTTGGTTTTCGTCAATCTGGAGTATGTCGTATTAGGGTTACAGAGGGAGAAAAAAACAGGTTGTTAGCCATGACGCCTTTTAATTTTTCAAATGACCGACTGAATATGGATGTTTCGTGTGGATTTATTATTAATTTTGCTCATGATTTCTGCACAGGTGGAAAGACTACTCACACTCTGTACTAACAGTAAGTAGTGGTACAGACTTGTCAACAAACAAAAACAACAACAAAATCTTGTGCTGTTTTAGCTACATTTGAACAGTATCATTTCATGTGGTAAATTCTCCTGACTCGGCATCCTTTGCAGCTTCCTTATTCTGGAACAGGAATCATTCCAACTGTGTCCTTCACTAATAATTACCACGGAGTATAAAATACCAGTTTTAATAACTTGGCATAATGGGGGAAAAAATAACTTAAGTGCTCATACTGACAAGGAAGAAATACTGATTCGAATAAAAACGTGTTCTCATAGCTTTGCTAACATTGTGTAATGACTAGCAAACAAAAGAAAAATGTGAAATTGACAAATGCTAGATGATGGTGGTTTTTAGGCTAACATATTTAGCACAACATATTCACCACCAATTATTTCTTTTTTTGAATAAGGCCATGTATGAGGAACAAATCCTAATCAGTTGTCCTCATTGTTCATGCTACCTGTTTTACATTACACTAAGAAAATGTTTTTTTGTTTCTTTTTGAGACCCCAACATCTCAATTGCAGTTGACATTATAGGTCTCTCTATTCACATCTTTTTCACATCATGTCTTCACCTGTGCAAATGGTAAAAAAGGGAGCTGGCCTGTTTTGACAATGTAAGGAGTAGAACGTTCAGACACTTAACATTTTCTAATTCGCTTAACCTCACCTGAACTGTTTGCCAGTCAATTGCAGGGCGCACATAGGCGAACAACAATTCGCGTTTACACTGAAGGGAGAATTTAGCGTGTCCCAATAGCCTGCCATCCATGTTTTGGGAATGTGTGAGGAAACCGGAGTAACTGAAGAAAACCCACGCAGGCTCGGGGAGAACATGCACACTCCACACAGGAAGGCGGGAGCCGGAACCTGCACCTCTGCCCTGTGACCCGGATGTGCTAACCAGTCGCTAAAATATCATTAGAAAATTAACAACGCAAGTTACATATAGAGCCTGAAAATGTTCTACAGATACAAAGTAGTTTCTTACTTGCTGCCACTGGACTGTACTGCTTTGCCTTTGTGTGCGTGTGTTTTTGGGCAAAGGACTCCACACTTGGGGAAATAATAATCACTAGCCTGCCTTAATTTATTCCCAGGAAGTCAGTGCTTTCTAATTTGGGTCACCTTGCCGGTTTAAAAGAAAAAAAAAAATCTTAGTCAGCTTTTTAGTGAATTGAGGCAGAGGCCATAGGGCTGTTATTTTGAACGTCCACGCCATCTTGTCACAGGCTCTGCGCAGCTGCCCCACTACTAAATCAAGTTCCATAAAAACCTACCAAAAAAACCCGCGGTCCTAATCACCAAATTGAAACGCGAAATGGCACCGTGTCATTAAAAGGGGGAAAGCTCGCCGCCCTTTTGTAATTCTGCCGCACATAAAAAGCGGCAAGGGCAAACGTTTTAAAGACGAGAGCACTCCTGCTAATTAAGTCGTTGAACCCGTTGCCCTCCACAAATAAATCGGGACTCGCGACGCGCAGCAGTCAGAATCCAGCCAATGGGAGCGCAGTTTGAATCACAGCGCGGGGCGCACCAATCTGGAAGCGGCACCTTGGCGCTGCTTTGACAGGACTTCCGGGGGGGGGGAGTGTAGGCGAAGGAAAAGGCTTATTTGTCGCCACGAGCAGCTGATCTGTCGGCGCTGTGCTCAGCGATGTAGACAAACGAGTTCGCAGTTTGAACGAACAGGTAAAACCGTCATTTTTATTCCCCGTGCGTGTATTTGTGTGTGTTTTGATTGGGGGCTGGCAGTCCCGATGCCGGCAGGATGACCGGGATCCGGGCGCCGTTACTGTGGCAACCTTCGATGGCGCGGAGACACTCCTCCTCCTGCTCGGCTTCCACTTTTCAGCTCATCACACATCAGTAACAAACAATGGCACTTAACAAACAATAACGTTTAAATGTGTCCTTCTAGCTCTGGTAGTGACAATGAAACAAAAAAAGGGTGTTTAAAAAAGGTGTTAAAAAAAAGTATTCAGTGCCACTGTAGGGTCAGCACCGTTTCATTTAGCCTGCAACCAATGCAAAAAATAAAAAAAACAATAAAACAACATTATGGATACATTCAATGCAGGCAAGATCGACTCTGCTGGCCTAAACATGTTCAGAAACATTACCGAAATTGACAACATAAATGCAGTTTGTTCCATTAAATTAAATTTGTTGTGTTTGATTTGGCTGCACTGCTTCCAGTATGTGAATGTGGATTATTTATTTTTTTATTTTTTGTCCAAGCAGAATTCTACATGTTACCGCGTCAATCGAAAAGCTTATTTTTCCCGATGGAACATTGAAAAATAGGTATCGTGGTGACCCAGGTCACTCGACTGTTAGCAAAGGGACCTTTTCTTGAAGCAATCAGATTTTACATTCGTCCTTCATCGGGCCAGAGCACTAGCTTGGGCTGTCACAATCGGATATTTTTAGAATCAATGATTCCATCGATTAATCAGATAAAAATGTGTGTGTGTGTGTGTGTGTGTGTGTGTGTGTGTGTGTGTGTGTGTGTGTGTGTGTGTGTGTGTGTGTGTGTGTGTGTGTGTGCGTACAGGATCCATGACCCTGACACGAGGTTCCTTCACATACTCGAGCGGCGAGGAATACCACGGGGAATGGCGAGAAGGCAAGGAAGGCGAACGTTGGAATGCGCGGCGCAAACGCATCTGTTGCATGATAGCCCAGCTCAACTTCATCATTGTCTTCATCATCACGGTCACACGACACGCATGATGATGAAGACGCTTCATGCGTGTGTAGGTCATATTTTTTTTTCCCCATGTGCAGAAGCAAGCGCTTTGTGGCAAGGAGGCCTGGAGGTCGAGCTGAGAGAGTCATGTCATGTCATGTCATGTCATGTATGGTTACAAGAACATACCAGATCACTCAGTCAGCATGTACTATTCCCCCTCCTGTACCCTCTTGTGACTAATGTTTCTGTTTTAATTCCTGTCTGATGCGACCATATATTGACGTTAGCTTCTTTTGAAGAAAGAATAGGAAAAATATTTGTTTCCAATGTCGGTGATTCCAGCAGCGATTGGTCGTGATTGTCACTCAGTGTGTAAGAACAAGTTTCCTTGAAGAAGGCGTGAAGGCAATAAGCGAGGAATACGCACCATCTGCCGCATGGCGGGACTCGCCATCGCGCCACCTCAGCCCGAATTTCTCCTTGCAGGTTTTTGTTGTTCTTATTGTTGTTTAAACACTTTGGGCCAAGGTTCAACACGCCCGCCAAGGCGGCGAAGGGTAAACATATGCTCGCCGCCGCGTCAGCAAGCAAACAGTGGCGACTGCTTTGGCTGCCCTGTCCTCTTTGTTTTCACTACACAACATTCTGTAGACAATAACAACAAAAACGTTGAAGCAGCTGCTTGGCAACCGATGAGGTAGTAAAATTGAAGTAGTTTGGGTGGTCAAAAAACAAACTCAAAAAAGGCTGTCCTACGAAAACAAAGCCGTATGTTTCAGAGAAAGATGTCATCTTGAAAGCATAAAAAAGTGTTTTTTTTTTGGGGGGGGGGGATAATGCAGTTAGTTCAAAATCCTAGAATATATGCCTCTACATATCTTTTAAGGATCTCTTTAGTCAGCGTCTCCATGAAATAAGGAAATCGAGGAGTGTTGACTCATACCACCAAAACATTTCTACCTCCTCGGGACTCTGTCGATATGAGATGATAAAATGAACCTCCTACACACAGGACCATATTTACTTCCGTAAACAGTGGGCCACATGACGTCGACGCGTTGCCTTCACATTTGAAGTCACATTTATTTTTGCAACGCAAACGACGACATAAAAAGATTGGATTTTGCAAAAAAATAGGAATTGGGCATTACACCCTGCAGGGTGAACATAGCCATCATGGCACAGTCGAGAATTAATACATTTACAAGAAAAAAATATATTTACAGGAATAAATACCTAGTTTTGGAATTTAAAAAAGTGAAAATATTTGGAGATTAAAGTCAAATCTTTTTAAGTCCCAGTTCTAGAAGAATGCCCTGATATTATGAGAGAGAGAAAAAAGCTTTGTGTATACAGTATTTTCTAGAGATACAGTAGTATTATATTTTTTAGGTGAATTGTAGTCGTTTTAATAGAATAAAGTTATAATTAGTCCAAGCTATTGACTGGGAATTGTATTGCGATTCACCCCCCCCACCCCCACCTAAAAAATTTAATGAGTGCGGTGTTGAATAATTCAGCGGGTGATCAGGTTACAGGAAGTAGGTCACCAATCATCCATGACAGCCGGAAGCCTTTTTAAACACCCACTCGCACGTTTAGCATCCGCAATTAGCCAGTGACTGCGACCAAAAGGAGCTTGAACTGCAGATTACGTCCCGACTGGACGGATCAAGTCCGAGCACAGGCCATTATCCGCGGATAATCTGTCACTCAAAACCACACTCCAGCAATCAAAATAAAACACCATTTTTATGACCGTCACAAATTGTGAAGGATACCAAAATCTGCCACAAACAAAGAAAAACAAAAACACTAAGAACTGAATCTTGTCAAAAATCCTAAGTGGCATCCAACTTCAGGGGTCCCAGTGTGTATGAATAATAATAAATTCAGGTTGTTTTCAATATATATATTTTTTGTAATCTGTGAACGGAACCGTGCTTGGATCATTTTCGTACCCCTCAGAACATAAAACTGTCTCGAATTGTCTTCTGTGCAGAGATGCACCCCGCTAATGGTCAGTCATTTATTTCGTCAAATAGAAGGCGTGAGTAAACCAGTCATCTATATTGGTTAGTCAGTCACTCAATTAGTCAGCGAGACCGTTAAACCGGTCTCCCACTTAGCGATACGCGAACGTAGTGAATGTTGATTTTGCGTCAGGGTCCACTCAAGGCCGCCAATGGCCGCAAAGACGCTTGCCGGGCATTTGCACAGTTTTCCTGATCGCAAAGAAGCTTTGAACACTTGCTCGCGACCGCTAAAACTGTTGCCCAACGTGTTTGTGACCGTTGGCGACCGTCACAAACGGTTAGCTCAAAGCGAGTCTGTGCCAGTGAGTCGGTCCGTATTTAGCTAGCCAGTAGATCAGTTGGCTAGTCAGTCAGTCCCTTTCTCGGTGAGTCAGTCTTTCAGTACAGTTTGTTACTGACTGGGTCCGTTTGTCAGTTTGCTAGACTCGTGTTCGGGAATTCACCAAAATGAGTCCTAACTGGGCAGATCACGCTGAACGGCAAAAATCTTGACTCTTTGTCATTTGGTTGCTAAAACCACCCCCAGGGTTGGAGCCCCCACTCCACCCAGGAAGTGCCTCCTGGTTTTTCTTAAAGCCGCCATTAGCCTTGAAATACTTAACTGGTGTAGGGTTTGCATACACACGCTAATATGTGTGATGTATACTGTATACATTCACGTGTTTGAGAAGAGCAAAGCCATCCGGACTTAGTTTGTCCAAATCTCTGGTCCAAATCACCCGCTAAGATTAAAGAGTGAAGCGCACTCTTCTGACAGATGGAGCGTTAATTTACTTCGCCATTAGCAAACTGGCTGGCCGCTATAAAGCCGCTGACAACGCCGACAACCCCCCCGCTCCCCTCTCTTGCTCCCTCCCGACCCCGTCAGCCACCTTTTCCTATCCGCCCCCCTAAACGCCACTAAATCACATTCCTCACTTAGAACTCCTGCGAGGAACCCGAAGCCACTTATCGGCCTCGTTTGCTAACGAGAAGTGCCCGCTGCTCTCATGCACCCGCTGGGAATATTCAAATGTGAAATGAGACCTCGGAATATTCACATGACGGAAGGGAGAAAGAAAAATGAGCTGGCTTTCTTCTCACCCTCCTTCTCAAGTCCTTCATCACACGCCATCCAATCCCGCCTTGATCTGAACACCAAAAAAAAACCCAAACGCATTTGAACCGTGCCTCCTTTTTCACGGCAAAGCCGCAAACTCATCTTCTTTGATGCCATCCTCCACCCACGTGCAATCACCGAAACATGAGATTTTCCCAATTTTGCATTAGTATGCTACTAATTGGGGATGAGTTTGATGAATTCACGAGTTTGTGTAACCTACTGGCTGATTAATAAACCAACTGAATGAGTAAAACGATGACCGACTACCTGACTGCCCTGCAAATAAATGAACAAACTAACTAAATGACTTATCAACTTACAGGCTGAGTGATTGACTCCTATTACATGACTAAAGACTTGTATTTAAACAGACCAACGAACCAACCAACTGACTAGCTGACCAACTAACTTACAAGCTTCATGACTAACATGACTTCATTTGAGTGACTGATGAACAAACTAATTGGTTGACCAACCAATAGAGGTAACGCTACTAAGCAACTGATTCACAAACACATAGTTTAGCCCATCTGTCAAGTATACAATTGTGAGAATTCCCTTGTAGGACTTTGTCAAAGTATGAAGCCTTGAAATTGCACAAAATGGCTGACTTCCTGTTCAATTTTGGGCAAGGCGGGACTCGGCCAAATATTAGTGTTGCTAGCATGGTGGTAGCTGTAGCCAGCCAACAGAGGAGGGGGGTCGCCAAATATTCCCAGAATTACCTCTTGGGACATGATTATTTGAAGTTTGAAGAACCTGTACCCAAAACTGAGCACAAAGTCAGCCATTTTGGGGTATATTCCTTTGACAAATGCCGAACAAGGAATTCATCCAAAAAAGGACAAATCGGAAACTGATATCCTGGACAGATTCTGGTGCTCAAGTTTGAGGATCATTTTCAAGGTCTCCCTGTAAAAGGGAATGCCATTTCCAACTGCCGTTGTCAGGAATCTTCTCAAAAGCTATACTGGTTGTCGGCTTTGGAGTTTTTGTCTTTGGTGTCACTCAGCCGTGACGTCTTACGACCAAAGCTCGCGTTAGCCTAGCTGGCGCGCACGCACGGCAGCCGTGACAAAGTGGTTTTGTCAGCGGCGCACCGCGGGGACGTCATCCGGGACAGCTCGGAGACCGCCCTGACAGGAGGTGTCACTCTGGCGGGATTTCACCGCTCAAATCCGACAGACAAATAAAAACAAAACAAAAAAAATAATCATAATACAATTCATCTTTGCTCAGGAAGAAGGTGTCGTCGAGTTTATTAGCGTTTATGAAACACGCTTCTAAAAATAATCTCCAGTGATGTCAGAACGAAAACACTGTCTTGATCATCCACATCACGTCGACTTTCATTTCCATTTGTGCACTTGTGATTTTCATTTTTCCTTTCGTGACTTTTTTCTTGTGTTCTTTTCCGTGTTTACAGTCGAGTAGAGTCTGAATGGATTGTTTAAAAAAAAATTAAAAATTGAGCTCCTGAAGCCCCATTTTGCCTCGCAACACGGAATTTGGTACACACATCTATTGTGAGTCGACCCACTCAAAAGTGTCAAGTGGCCATGTTTGAAAAGACGTTTTGGCTAGAAGTGGACATTTTAAGCACATTTTGGCCACTTTTTCGGGATCCTTCAAAGACCACCCCCAAGAGATTTTTGTGATTCTGGACATTGTGGACTAGGGCTCCGTCATCAGTGTGAAAATTTTGCCTTGGTTGGATAATTTCAAACTCAGCCTCCGAAGCCAGTTTGACTCTGTAACATGGAAATTTGGTGGACGTGTACAGTGAATACACCCACGCAAAGTCTCAGGAAGCCATGCGTGAAAAGATACCGAAAGTCAAGTCAGCCATTCTGTTTTGAAGCTCCTTTTTCAGCAGTCCTTAGTTTCAAAGTCCAACTCTTCCTAGAAATTTTGTCTCATTGCTCCCACGTAATTGGACTGATAACGCAAAATTGTGAAACATTTGACTTTTGGACTTGGCATGTGGGCGTGAAAGCAACATTCGATGAGGTGAACAGTTCCGTTTGTTTCCGTGTGTTTTTTTGGGGGGGGTTGTTTTTATTAAAGTCACCTAGCTACATGAAATTTAGTATAGTGCGAGTAGACCCACAAAAAAAAGGTCTCAAAAAGCCATGCCTGAAAAGACACTGCATGTCAACCATTTTGATTGGAAGCGGATGTTTTTCAAGAGGTCATTCAGTTTTGAAAGTTTATCTTGTGGTCGAATTTTTTTTATTAAATTTGGGTTTGTTTTTTTTTCATTCGTCCCCGGAACCCAGTCTATCATGAGCGGACCCACAAACGTTTGCAGGCGATAACCATCACAGAGTATTTCTTCTCGCAGGTCTGCGTCACGGCCGCGGCCAGCTGACTTTCAGCAACGGAACGTGCTACACGGGCCAGTTTGAGAACGGGCTCTTCAACGGCTGCGGCGTGCTGGTCTTCGCCGACGGTTCCAAGTCCGCCTTTGACGCCTCCCGCATGTCGTGAGAACTATTTCGGATATCGGTCATTGAATGTCGAATGTTTTCTGGTGCTGTTCAGGTATGAAGGAGAGTTCGTGCAGGGCAAGTTTCACGGTGCCGGCGTCTTTACGCGATTCGATGGGATGACGTTCGAGGGCGACTTTCGGAGCGGATGTGTGAAAGGTTCCGGTAAGATGAGCCTCTTTCACATTACCCCCGCAAACCCCTAATTGTTTTTAAACGCTGTTTTGTGCAAAAGCTAAATAGAGTGGTCGCATCAGAAGCATAATACGGGTCTTTTTTCACACTGGCCATCAAAACCGCACTTTTCCCAGTCCCGTGTGTAAGGTACCATAATGACAGGCTGAAGTCGACTGCTGCTCAAAGCCAAAAAGGAACAAGCAGTCAATAGGTGTGTTTTCCTTCTTTTTTTAGGAGTGGCCAAAAGTGGAGTCTGAAATGATGTCTCGGGGTTAAACATTAATGCGGTGTTTGGCTAACATTTAACCGAAACGCTTGCGTCGCTGACTCAAGTCCACTTGTGATGTGGCACGCGTGCACTACGGCTGCCGAACAAAAACATTAAAAACTAAATCGACAAAAAAAAAGAATGAAAAAAATGGGGGCGGGCGGGGGGATCAGATCTGATCCAGATTGCAATATAAATGTAATGTGAACATTTACTTGACATGATCAAATAGTGGTCATTTGACGTGGAGTTTGCATTTTTACATGAATTGTTATGAAAAATGACAATCCAAAGCCCCCCCCCTCAATTCAAATACTTTGTAATCGTTAACAGGCTTCTGGAAAGCTTGCTGATGAGCTCATCCCTTCAATTAGGTGCGTTTAAAAGAGGATGGGACCCTTGAGGACTGGACTTGGGCAGCCCCGATTTAGAGCTTTTGTTTGTATGCGGAATTTCGTTCTCCTACATCAGAAGAAATTCCGAATCTGGTCAACGTCTGCACCGACTGCTGCTCTCCTTTCCCTCATTTGAGGGCATTCCAATAAACAAGTAGAGCCCACTTAAAAATTGTGTTAGAGCAACCGGTGAATATAGCACAAAGGAACACTGTCCCGGCGTGTTGACCGAAAGTGGTTTTAAAATATGCGTGTCCCTCACAGGACTGTTGACGTTTGTGGACGGCGGCGGCGTCCATGAGGGCGTCTTTGAGAGCAGCCAGTTGATGAGACGGGCGAACAGTCAGGTGGCGGTCCAGAGGGCTCAGGCAGCCGCCGCCAAGGCCCGCGCCCTGGCAATGTGACGCCGACCGCCACCGCACGGTCGCATCCCCCCCCCCCGTCTGTTTCCACGACGACTGCCTCGTGACGCAACTGTCTATGTTGCCGTTTGTTTTGGTTGAGCGTCACTGATGCTGGATCAGTCGGACGCTTACGCAGTGGTGCTAACACGTTTTGCGCTCTGCTTAACCTGAGACCAGTCAACAATTCAAAAGTGCATTCAGAGGTGTATGTGTGTGTGGGGGGGGGGGTTCCGCGGCAACTCAGAAACAAAATGTGTTGACATCTGTCCAAAACACTGCAGCGCCATCGACCGATTCAATCGCTAAACACTGTGACTCAGTTGCCGTGGTTGCCGGTCTTATATTTGCAACGAAAAAGGCCAGAGTGTCCACTGGGTTTTCAAATGTCTTTGACCTTGTGTTTCAAAACTCACATCGATGAAGGCGATTCATGCGCGAACCCTCCACGCGGACAAAGTCATGCTCTGAAACCCACGCCTTAAAAAAAAAAAAAAATCAAGTCTGCATTTATGGTTCAAAGAGGCCCTTTTAAACATCATTTGGCCAAATTTTCTTCAAGGTTTCTCAAAGATAAATTCCTCCTAGATTTGTTTTTGTTTTCGGTCCCGACTGCTCCCAATTTTGAAGCACTTCTACTCAACCCTAAATTGCCAACCATTTTCCTCTTCGTCAATATTAACGCCTTCAAATTCTGACCTTAGTTTTAAGTCATTCAAATGCCATCACAGCGTGTTTCTTTCCACTTTCAAAACCTGCAACTAGCCAAGAAATGCTAATGCTAACAAAAGTTGCTGTCCACCAAAGCAGAACTCTCAATGGTGCGCCTCAACCGATGTCACGGTGCCCTTTCACCCCTCGGTCCGATCCCCGACCAGCCGCCATCAATGACCTCCGCCTTCTTCAGTGCCGACGGCCGCCCGCTGCCGGGCCAGGGATCAGTGACTCATAAATTAAGGATACGAATGTCTTCTTCAACTACGACCGCTCCGAGTCAGCACTTGAGTCGTGCTGCCTTGACTTGCTAGCAGCCTACCTTGTGAGTTTTTACTTTTTTGTTTTTGTTTTTAATGGGACAATTAAATGCCCTTGCATGTGGGCAAGGAGAGCGACATCGCTAATGCACTTTCAATTATTATTTTTTTAAACGGATTAAACACTCACACTGAACTGTGACGCCAGTTTCTGATGTCACTGACGAGGCCACGCCCCTCCTTCTCGTTACACATCCAAAAGACGACTATTCCAGTAATTTTACATTATGATACTAGTTGGGGTTTTTAATGGGTGCTCTTTTTTATTATTTTTCTGACATTTTATGTTGCAGTGCTTGTTTTCTTCAAACGTAAAAAAATAAAAATAAATAAAAGGCATTTCAGTGCATTCCAGTGGGGGGGCATTATCAGTATCGTCCGTCCATGTTTCACTGTATTTGTTTTGAATTCATGTCATATTCAGGACACATTTTGAGCTTGAGCATCAACGAAGGTTCACTTACTTTCTGTGCTTAGTTGTGACGCTAACGAAGCGTGCAATGAGTTGCAGTGAAGTCGACGTGCCCGCCGGGATTGGTGCACATTCGGTCTTTGTGCGTGGGTGGAGTGCGCGTGCGCGTGGGGTGTGAAACAGCAAATGGAGTCAATTGTCAGTTCTGATTATCTGTGAGCCTGTTTAATTTGGGATGTACTTTGTATTTGTGTGTGTGTGTGTGTGGTGGGGGGGGTCAATCGCACTGTTTTAATTGGCTCTGGGATCAGAGCCCTGCCGACTGTTACTCTTAAACGCCACTCGTGTCGCTCCACTTGTGCGTATCAGCGTCGCGCGCGCGTAATGTTTTGTGCGTTACACAACCGCCACTCGTCGAGGGCCACATGAACCCTTTGAAAGCACCTTCAAGCCACTTCACGGCATCCAAACAAAAGAGAATCGATGGGAGTGGGACATTCCGGATGTTTCTCTTGGAGGGGGTTGTTCTCTCATCAACACCAAAAGAATGCTGGGCTGAGGCCAAATGGGAGATTAGCTAAAATTATCTTTATGTTGCTTTAAATATAATTACAAAAGGACTTGTTTTTTAAAACATTAAATTAAAAAAACTATATTTCACATGAAAAATATTTGTTAAACGCTCAGCAGTTCCTTTTGGAGTTTTAGAAATTTCGATTATAACCCGTCAACGTGTTTGCCAAATGCAAAAATATGTCAGACAGCCTTGAGAGTCCAGAGAGTGCAGTGAGGGGGCGCATTAAATCCTTTAAATCACTGCCGCACTCTTTACATACTTTTCTTGAAAAGGACTCAAATGAATAGAATCGACGACGCTGGCTGCCGCCTCTCTCCCAAATGAGAAATGTGAAGAAGCGATTTTAATTGGAAGACACCCAAAGAAAGATGCTGAAATGAGAAACGCTGTGAAAAATCAAAGGGCGAGGCATCTTAAAAAAAAAAAAACACGAAAAGACTTCCTTAGGGCAAAAGTCTTTGGGATCAAATATTAACTTTGGTCAAGGTTTGACTCGGAGGAATTTGGAGCTTGATATAAGTCTGCTTGCAGTGTGGATGGAAGAAGATGGCGCTCCGAGGGACATTCCAGGTGCTCTGACGTCCAACGTGAACTAAGGGCGCCTTCTGCATCAATTGCACTTTTAATCGGATGTCACAAATTCACAGCACAAAGTCGCCTTTGTTGCATGCGCTTAAAATGTGTAAAACGACCGGAAAGCAAATGTTGACACATTTTATGTGTGTGTGTGTGTGTGTGTGTGTGTGTTTTGACATTTTTGGGGGTGTGAAATCTGTCAAAATGTCAAAAGACATTTTTGTATTTTAAACTAACTTTTGGTTGTCATCCGAGCAAAAATTCTACTTCCTTTCCTAAGTATCATCGTTTTTCTTTAAGAAAAACTGCATTTCTGAGGAAAAAAATGTTCAGTCTGATCGTCCGCACTTGCCTTGCAAGAATGTTGTTTTGTCCCCCCCACCTCCTCCCGAGACCTCGTATGTACAACAACAACAACAAAAATATTTTGGGTTGTTTTTCAGGAAAAAAAAAACACTGGTGGAAATAAAGTAGGGGATGAGCTGTGGGAAGAGCCACATAAAAACAAAGCGTTTCTATTCTTTTGGGTTACAGTGCGACCTCTACACACACACACACACACACACACACACACTCGTGAAGAGTACATGGAGGATTTTGAAGTGGGATCAAACTGCCTGGCAGGTCGAGCGAGTTTTTTTTTTTTGCAGCGAACGGCTGTCAACGAACGCTTCCCCTCCACCCAAGTACTTTCTCCCCCCACCCTCGGCCAGTGTCACTTAAATAGCTTTAAGGTGTGTTTGGGTTGGACTTTCACCTCCTCCTCCTGAGTTTCCCCGGCAACCAACCAGATTTGCCTTTACTTTGTATCATCTTCATCCAGAGTATGGCGCTTTAGCTTGGCCGCGGCGCAGCCTGTTGCCATGGCGAACTGTTTAAATATCAGCCGCACATCGGATTCTTATTCATATTATGCCTCCAACGGATGTGTGTGTGAACGTGTGTGTTGCTGTTTGCAAGATTCGAAATAACTTTTTTTTTTTTCCCGTGGAGCAGTTTTGCTAATCATCGACTTCATTTGAGGACAATTTTCCAATTCTGAGGTGCATTTTTTTTTATCTATTAAAGGGGAAGTCAAGTCCTTTTTCTCCCTTTACGGTAATCGATATTGACATTGCATTTGTGGAATATGAATTAAGCAGCATAATGAATTCTTTAACTTTTTTTTAAATCCATTTTACGAGGCAGCCATTTTGTTTGCGAACGTCACATGACCAAACCCGACAAACAAGTGTGCGATAATTGGTTGTTGCTTCAGCCCTGCGGCACTACGATCTCATTTTCAGTCGACGGCAGGTTAGCTTAGGTTAGTTTAGCGATGAGCATGGCTTCTCCGTCTTTCGTCGTCATTCGTGAGAACGAGGATTGCTGAGCACCTCTGCGATGTGATACTATGGTAGGTGACGGGAGCGTGTTAATCCACTTGAACGCGCGTGCATCTGGCCAAGCGAAGTGTTTTTGGGACCGTCTCGGCTGATCGAAAAATCGTACATTTCCGTCTCACTCAGTTTTGCTACTTTGAGTGACTTGACGAGGCACAAAGTGCACGTTTTGACTCGCAATGTACAATGCGCAAAAGCCTTGTCTGTTTTGTTTCTGCGTGCCACCGTGTCTCCGTTTTTGTGTTTTGTTTGGTTTTTGATCGTGTTCGAGGGAGTATCTGTGTGTGCATATGTGTGTGTGTGTGCATTTGAGCGAGTCCACAAAAGAGACGCTCCCCGAGTCCCAACTGTCTTTTTCTTCTTCTTTTTTCCTTCTTCATTTTGTTAATCCGTCTCCACGGGGAGGATGTGGCTATTTTTATGCTTCTTCCGTAACAACGAGGGAGAGAGTCAAGTGAGGCGGTGCGGAGGAAACCGTTTTCGTGTCATCTTCTCGGGGGAGCTTCCCAAAAGATTTTTTTTTTTACCCGTTTAGAGAGGACGTACTCACGTGCATGCTGATAAGACGCAATAAAAATGAAATCTGAAACCAACACACACACACACACACACACACACACGTTATTACAAGGCACTGCTTGTGGTTTTGTGTG
The DNA here is from genome assembly GCA_026261675.1 of Hippocampus mohnikei. NCBI lineage: Eukaryota > Metazoa > Chordata > Actinopteri > Syngnathiformes > Syngnathidae > Hippocampus > Hippocampus mohnikei. Next base: position 15,739,389 of record JAKGUB010000326.1, read on the forward strand.
TGTCTAATTGGTCTGCGTCCCACCGTGCACGGCGGGACATCGGAGAGTTTGTGCTTGTCAATGTCAATGTGAGCCTACATTGAAGGGGTGGGTGGAAAAAAAATATATACATTTTATATATACAGTATATATATAAAAAACTGTATATGTCTATTTATGCATGCATGACTTTATAGGAATACCGAGTCACATGTTCAATTTGCACTTAAAACGGCATCGCTTCCCCCATGGGGCTCCTTTAATTTGCCGCTTTTATTTTAATCTACATCTCACTGTCGCGCACGCTGCAGGCATGATGATGGAGGTGCATGTGTAAATACGGTAAGAGGAGGATGGCATGGGAAGGGGAGGGATGGGATGGGGCTAGCACCAGGAGCCTCATTTGCATATCCAACATTTGGAAGAAGCCTCACTTTGATGCTCTCATCTTCCAGCTTTGAGGCGCCTCAAGCCTCTGATAACGCATTTTTTATATGTAAGTGTGTGTGTAATATTTTTATAATGGTCTCCATCTTTTTTTTTTGACATAGTAAACCAAATAATTTTTCCAAGTCATTTATGTGACGCTGAAGAAATTCCCTCAACCTGTCATAAAGCATTTTTAATATTTAAAAGGTAATCACAGGCGCCACTATATTAACACGATCAAATATGTCGTTCAAAAATGGTCATCGTAATCGTGAGCGGTATTTATTTGCTTTTTTTTAATCTAGTAAATTCACTTTATAAGATAGTGAGTGCGGACGGAACCTTGACGGTGGTCGTACATTTGTTTTGTTTTTTTAAACACGAGATGATGCCACTCTTCCTGTAAATATAATACAATACTCCCAAAATTATTACTTCATTTTCTGTTATCAATGGAAAATAAAATAAATTAACTTAAAAAAATCCACTTTAAAACGTAACTACACAAAAATTGACACGACGCCATTACAACGCCATGTTTTAATGTTGCCATTCTTCTCCACTGATTGGCTGAGCGCAGTCACATGGTACACTAGACAGTGTGCCTCTTTTCAAAGTCTTGTTAAATTTCTGCCCCCAAAAAAACACTGACATAATCGCTTTTTAGACCTTTTTTTAAATGTGCGACTGACAAAATTTTTTTGTATAAGATGACATGGAATGAGCCATTGTTGGAGCAAGATTAATTTGATGTTTTATTCCATTTTTGTTCATGAGGAAAATAAATTCTGTTAACAATTTTTTTTTAAACTGCATTCTCCAATTTTGGGTTACTCGTTGACCACGCGTGTCGATTTCACCAAACTTTTGGGGTTATTCATTGAACCCAAAAGGCGTTCACTTCCCTTGTGCCATTGCTAAACCTTTTTGGGAGGGGGGGTTCATTTTGGGTGAGTTGTGTATAATTACCAACGTGCATATGGGATTTAATAAAGGCACACGCACATACATTCAGAGCCATCCATTGGAGGCGAAGTCTCGTCGGAGTTGCTGCGTCTGTTCCTGGTCGAGTGGCCGAAGAGGCGAGCGACAGACGCCGCCATGGAAGCCGAACCAGTCCATGGCCTGTTTGAGGGCCGGCACGCCCAGCTTGCGGGTCACCTGGCAGCACATGTGCGAGCAAGTCAGAAGGGATCGCCATGTATTTCGTTAGCTTGCAGTCCTCAAGGATAAGTCATGAATAGCAAGTCACAGTCAAGTCTTTTCATGAGGTTAAGCCAAAGTTGCAAGTCCTAAAATTGCCAAGTCGAGTCACATTGTTTTACTCGACTCTCCCATTTCTGCCCAGCAACACACATGTCAATCAATGATTTTTTTTTTGTTTTGGTGACATGTTAGTATGGAGTGCGTCCTTACGGCAGCGTTGGGTTCGATAAGCCGCTGCTGCAATTCTCGGGCTTGTTCCCAGCGACCTGACGTACACAAACGTGCCAAGTCACACAGCGGCTTGCCCAGAATGTTCGCCAGCGCGCAGACTCCGCCCACCGCACCTGAAATGCAAACCAATCACAACACCCCAAACTTTGGGCATTTTTCTTTTTCCTGCGCTTGCATCTTACTGAATCAACATTTTTCCCCAAACAATCTTAAGAAATCTGATTATTGTGACTTAAAATTTCTATTTAATAATTTTGGAAAATAGGATTTCAAACATAGATTGGGGAGAAAAAAAACAACTCTCTTCCAGTTTTAATCAAATGATATGCAAGTGACTTATACAGTAGTGTGTTCGTAAAACGTGGGATTCACTCAGCTCTTGTTAGCTCAAAAGGCTAACTGGAGGGACGGTTACTATTGACGGGCATTTCCAAGACTAGCCAGATACAGTCGGCACTGCTGGCCGCTACGTAAGCATTTCACGACTTACCGACACAGTAGGCGGCCATAAGGAAGCCGGCCGAGCCCGCCAGAACCTGGAAGTCCCAGTCTTTGGTTTTGTGGACTATCAGGCCCATCGTGGTGATCTGCGCACGAAACACAGCTTGAGGCAACAAAATGGCCAAAACAGGTGCCAATGCAAGTGGACTGTAACCCGAAAACATGAAGGTTCATTCCTCAAATCCCGCCTTGGTCTGGAGCAGTGGTTCTGCACCTTTTGGTACCAAACCCAACCAGTTAATATGCACATTCACCGAACCCTTCATGAGTGAAAAATAAATAAATATATATTTTTATAAATATATTTTAAAAAACACATTTAATACAAACAGAAACAAGTAAATACAATTTCAAGAGATAAGTATACTTTTTTTAAAATTGTACGACGTACTATCACGACAGTCACAGTTGACTCCGAAGCGAACAAAATTTCCCACCAGCGGGCAATGTAATGTGGCCATCTGCAGCCAGCGAAGGCCAAGGGGTGTCATAGCTAATTGACATGTTGACTCGCGTGTGTCTTACCCTCCATGGCAGAGGCTCCGTCGAACCCCTGAGGTTCGATCGGACCCAGGTAAAGAACCACTGGTCTGGAGTGTGTGACGAGTGTGTTTCTTTCAGGTCCCTAATTTGGTCAGCAGAGGGTACCACAGGTCAAATAAATGTCTTGACAAACGTCTTCCATTGGCTGTCTGGGATCACATGACCACATTCCCCAGCGGTGGGAATCAACGTCAAAGATAGCTCATGAATCATTAATAAGCTGCCTGTATTTCTTTTAATTGTCTTTAGCCCAATAGAACTGAGGCAATCAAAGGACTCCGCAGGGAATAAGCTCCGCCTCCTCTGTGTGTATTTTTAGGTAGCGATTGTCAGTCGGGCGTCAGCTCTGTCAGCTCCTTAAAGGTGATTTTTTTTTCAGGACGTGAATACGCAGTTCAAAGCGCACTCACTCTGCGCACCTACGGGGATGCACAGAAACGCCTGCAATCTCATTTCTAACACGAAGTGTCTGTCTAACTCAGACTGGCTGGCTGACTGAATAAAAGACTACAGTAGTTCACTGACTGACTGATTCATCAATTCACCAACAAACTGATTAATCAACCATCTCAATACCTAACTGACTACGAAATTCACTCAGCAAGTAATTGACTGGCTAAATAACGAGCTGCCATGACTTAGTGAATACCTAATTGCTAACTGACGGACTGCCTGAAGAACCAACTAACAGACTGACCAACTGACTTCACTAAACTCAACTGTGACTGAATGGCAAACAAACCAACTGATTGAACTAACTGACAGGCAACCGACCGGTCGACAAGCTTACCAACTGTCTGAATAAATAACTAGGCTAAACAACTCACTGAATAACCGGCTAACTGACCACCAATTTAACCATGTGGGTGACCGACTCACTTACAGACTGACTGATGTACTGAAAACCTGCTAACTACCCGATTGACTAACCAATGGACTGTCTGGCTAACTGACAAGCTAACCAAGTGACCTGCGAAGTGACAAATATGAGACGCTAGCCTCTCAACAGACTTGAGGCAAGAAGTTAGTTGAGTTGTGAGATTTGTCATCGGACTTTTGGACAGTGGGAAAAATTCTTCCGGCAACCCGTCTGGCGACCTTTCACCTTTTGCTCCGCCAGTTGCCGCCTACGAGCGAGACGGTTGCGGCGGCGGCGTGGGCGTGGGGGCGCGGGGTCGAGCGCCGCCGTCTTCCTCCCAAATCGCAAATCCAGTCAGACGCTTCCCACACAGCCGAGCGCGGATGTGGATTTTTTTTTTCGCCCCCACCACCACAACTGCAGCCTCAAATGCGACGCGTCGGCTGACCTGCCTGCCTGCCGAGTGCACGGTGCTCGCTCGCCACTCTTTTCACTTTTTGTCTTGTTTTTGCTATTTTCAACTTTTTACTTCCGAACACTCAGATCGACAGGCCACCGACGACGAGAGAGCGGAGCCCTTTGAGAGGTTCGGAGAGGAAAGGCTCTTTCCTCGCCTTGACCCAACGACATTTTTCGCAAAAGCTTGAGGAAAACTGGCCTTCTCTCTCCCAGCCTCGCGCTCCTCCTTCACCCTCACAAACACTCGCAGAGACTGCGTAAAAGAGGGCGCCTCCTCACGTCTCCGCCGCTGTCCTTGAGCCCGATGATGTTCGGATGTTGGGACAGATGCACTACGGCGTCCAGCGGCATCTCCAGGCCTGTGTTCGCCGGGACGCTGTACAGGATCAGCGGAACCTCGCTGCCGTCTGCCACCTGCGTGGTGACACAAGACGGCGACATTCGTCACATTCATTTCTCCCTTTCTGCTCTCATTGTGAAGTTCGCATAATTCAACATGACGAGGTACTTCCGGTTTGTGTTGCCAAAATTAAAGTCCCCTGGGATCTAACTAAAACGGAACATGACAATTGCAAATCCATTTACAGTTTTATTTTCGAATACCATCATAATGGCAGAATACCAAAGTAAGTCAGATACACAATTTCATAGATGCATTGAAGATATTGAACAATACAGACGCTCCCCAGGTTACGAACGAGTTACGTTCCAGACGATTGTTCATAAGGTGAATTCGTTCGTAAGTTGCTTCAGTGCTATATTTTGTCTGGAATGTATGTTTAAGGCTTATATTGACATCCATATAACGGGGAGAGAGCTTTTCGTCACATTCTTCAGGGCTCGAGGGTTAGCTGCCTGGTAAACTAGCAGCGGCTTCAGCGGGGGAGAGTAGACGACGGTCGTCGACGGCGCGCGCGCCGGACGCCTCCCGCCCGTTCCACCGTCACACGCCCGCCCCACGCCGCGCCGCCGTCCGCCGCCTCCTCCGCCCGTTCGCACTCGGAAAAAGCGCGCGATACGTCTAACTTTTTTCCGCCGCCGTCGCCTCCGCCGTCTTTGATGATGATTAATTTTTTGATTAAATTAATGATTGATTAAATTGAGAGTATAATAGGAAATTCATACAGAGAGCACAACCTCCCACTGAAAGTTCGGCAAGCCCCCCGCAACCCCTCACTGCCCATCTTTCAAAGCCGTCTGAAAAGTCATTTTGATTCTCTGACTCGGCATGAGACTCGATTTTTAGTTTGACTGTTTTGTGTTTTCTATTGTCTTTGTTATTAATTTATTGTTTGATTGTTTGTTGTTGTTGTATGACTTATTTTTTATCGCTGTACAGCACTTTGTCGAATTCTTTAGTGCTCTCAAAATTGAGTTGAGTCCTTTCACACTTTGTTTTGAAGCGCGCTGACTCCAAAGGAAAAAAAGGGGAAAAAATTGTCCCAGTGATGGCTCATTACTGGAAAAACAACTAAGTGGCATTATTGGAAAAATGAAGGGAGCACAGGATGCGTTTTGTGGTTTCCGTGTTTGACCTTAGTGAAGTGCTGGACCAGGGCGTGAGAGTCCATCTTGCCTTTGTAGAAGCACGGCGTCACCACCAGGACAGCGTCGGCGCCGGCCGCCGCCATCTTAGCCGTGAGCTCCAATGTGGACCTTGTGGCTAAACGACAATCACATCACAACACATTTCAAGTCGACAATCATTTTTACTGTCACTTACGCAAAGTGATGCTATGTTGTGGCATCTTGAGACCAAATAAAGGGGAGGAGCTTCATTTAGACAGGCCATTTGTCTAATAGAGGAAAAAAATGCTTGGGCGCTATCTTGTGGCATTTACAGGCAATTACAAGGTTTTGGGCTTCAATTCAAGTTCTCAAGGGGAAGTCAAGGCCAAAATGTCCATTGCAAGAATGTATTGAATATGTGCCCACTAAACATGGTCTTCTAATTAATATATCTTTTGTGAAATGAAGCAGATTATGGCCCTGTCACACCTTGACGATTCAGCCAGCGTATGCCGACGTATCAGAATTTCCCTAAAACGCTGGCATACGCTGAATTATCGAATTTTTTTTCAATTTTGGGCGTATACATAGCGTATTCATAACGAGTTGGACGTATACATAACGTATCAGTAAATTATATAGAACGTTTTGATAACTTATAGATAACTTATTCCAACGAATGCCTAGCGTGTTGCCGGCGTACACAACTTATGCCCAACGATAGTCTAACTTATGCATAGCGTGCAAGCGTATTGCCGACGATCACGTGTCGTAGTCTATAAAAAGGATGCCGCTCGACGTTTCAAATCATAACTGCACTAGACATTGCAGTACCAACATTTGTTTGCGGACTATCCCCCCCCCGGTCTAGTTAAAATGGTATAACCCAAGAGGCAAGGTGCGCCTTGCCATCGTTACTGTGAGTTGCTATTCACGCTATTAAAGCAGCAATCAAACGCCATTATGACTTGTGTCATTAATAAACCAAACAACATCAGCGTCATGCCAAAGAAAAGTCTGGGGAGCTCATCAAAGGTCTCGCACAGCCTCAGCCCATCACAGCCACTGCAGCCTTCGCCAACTACGTGCGTGACAGCCTGGTCAGCATGTCCAAGCGCAAGTTCCGGAAGGCACGGATGTTGGAGAACAGCTAGTAGGTATTCACGTCTCAGCCTTGCCGGATCCTCCATCTCTCGGATGGTATGAACATCTGCTCACCATGAAATCTAGAGGAGTACTGACGGGTTCCTCCTGTGAACCCCATTTTTATATCCCAATTCCCCTAAACGCTACCAATACGCCATTATACGGCAGCTGTACGTTAGAAACACGTTCAGTAAGTTCTGTGGTCGTCCGGAACATGTTAAATATGTCTACATACGTCAATATGCGTAGGAGATAAGTTTGATATAAGTTATACATCCGTTCAAAGCACGTTACTCATACGTTTTGGGTACGCTAGACATTATCTCGACGTATTTGGACTTATGAGTAACCTACACTTAACGTGTTTGAACGTGTGCAACGATCGCATAACTTACCTATTACTTATGGCCTGCGTATACGGGACGTATAGCCATACGCTGACATACGTCAAGAAATTTTTAGCATGCACAAAATTTTTCGACGACCTCGACGTACTTCGACGTATACCAACGTGCTTCAGCGTGCTGTTACATATACAAAACTTACCCATAACTTATTCGACGTACGCCAGCGTATTTGCCAAATCTTTCATACGTCGGCATACGCTGGCTAAATCGTCAAGGTGTGACAGGGGCTTTAATCAACCCGTTTAAATCCATTTCACGGGACTGCCAGCTTGGCTTTTCAGGACAGTAAAGAAATATTAACACTTTGAATACTTCCACCCGCTGAGAAACACATGCGTACAGTTTTAACGCACATTCGCAGCCGGAACCGGCGATGAGCAGCTTCTCGGCTGGCATCGAGCGTCGCACCCTCTTCACCACTTCCACGCGCTCCTCCTCCGTCAGGTAAGGGTACTCGCCATTGGAACCCTGCACCACCAGACCTGCGCAAACACAACACACAAGGCCAAACAACCGCAGTGTGATTGACAGGTCCCCAAAATCAGACATTTCATTCGTAGTCCAGAAATCCCAATTAGAATGGGATCTTGTTGGGGAATAATAGCATTGAAAAAGAATGGTTACACTGTTGATTAACAAAGGTACAGAGCATTTACAGAATACTATAATGCAAATACAGTGAAACGCCTCTAGAACGAAACCTACATGGGCGAAAATACCCCCTTGTGTGAAAAAATGGTCATGCATTAACACAATTCCCATTCTCCTGCCCCCCATACGACGAAACTCCCTGTTGCGTTATATGAAATCATTTTCTCTGCTCCAGCCTCGCAAAGACATTCACTACAACGAAGTCTTATCCAACAGCGACCTCTACTGGTTCGTTCGGAAACGGCAACAGCAACCACCACACTGGTTTAACGCTAACTGGAACGCTAATTAGCGTAAGGTTTTTAGCCTTCGAGAGTTAACTAGGCCATCGAGAACTACTCAGTGTCCCGTTTTTAGCATGATAACAAGTAAAGCATTCGAGGAAACGTTCGTTTATTTGAATGTCCGTCGAGCCACGGGACGCTTCGTAGTCCTCGATGGCCTAAGGTTTTTAGCTCTCGAGGCTAAAACATTACGCAAATAGCGTAACGTTTTTTACGCAAATACGCTAATAGCGTAAGGGTTACGCTAATAGCATACGGTTTTTAGCCTTCGAGAGCTAACTGTGGCCATCGAGGACTACGAAGCGTCTCATGGCTGGCTTGAAAGTTCATTGCATGACATCATCTGAGCAACGCTGTCTTGGGTTAGGGTTAGGTAGAGACAGTGAGATGGTGGAAAGAAAAGCCACGGGGTCCAGAAGTATTTGTTATTGTTAGATTCAGACGAGCGTGGACGTTATAATGCTAAAATGGCTACAAAACGGACCTTTGGATGTCAAGCAGCTAAGACAAAGAAGAGCTCTGATGCTGGAAGAGAGGGTAAAAGTGATCAAAATGAAAGACGGAGCAAGCAAAATAAAAGACATTATCCAAGAAATTGATGTAAGTGAAAGTGAATGCTGATTGTAAATTTCTTTCCCTTTTTTTCATTCTACACTGACAATATGAAGTGTCAAATAAGTGTGTGCTCATACTTATGCACTATTGGAATAAAAATAGAGTACACATACGTTTGTGTGTGCGTGTACACATACGTTTGTGTGTGTGGGTGTATGAGTGTGCTTACATCTGAGAACAAATTTGCTACAGTGAAAAACCCCCTGTTGTGAAAAATTTCTTGCCTGAAACACGATTTTGTTGTAGAGGAGTTTCACTGTACTTGGAAATATTCCCCTATCTATGTAGATTATCCCCGCCCCTTTTTCAAAATCATTTATTGGATGCTATTATGATCAGATTCAATCTGTGGCTCTTTTTAAATTGACTTTCCAATTTGTGTTTGCATGAGCAGTTACGCAACCTCAGTCCTTACACAGTTAAAGGAAGAATGTGGAAAATTTTGTTTTTTAATTACATTAAAATGATTTGAAAATGATGAAAAATAACACAAAAAGGTGTGAAAATAAAAATGACAACAATTATTGCGGAATTAAAATAAATAGGTAAAGATATATATATATATATAAACACAAATAAAATTTGTTGCGAAAAAGAAAAATTACAACGATTTGAAATTATGTATTTCTGTAAAATTATTTAAGACGTACGATGAAAAAGTATGCAAAAAAGTAAAGACAACTCACCCAAAATGTTTATTTAAAAAAAGAGAGGCACGTGAAAATGATTCAAAATGAAAAAGGTACCAGGATTTTTTTTTTACATAAAACATGAAAAAAGTACAAGCAACATAACATATTGTAATATCTGTTTCTTGTATTCGTGTAACGTCAAGTTACACAAATACCACGTTGGGCGAATATTGGCTCCGGCAGTTAGTCTGAGTGTAGAGGGCAAGGGCGTGAGTTGTGACTAACAGCAACTCCGATGAATGTGTGTTTATTGCTCCTTTTGTTTATTAAAATCGAAGAGATTACATCAGCGACTGCGTGCATCCTTCTGTCCACGTTGAAGAGCATTACAATATGGTAATAGTGGGAAAAAGAGAGACAAACTGAAATGCTTTCTAAAATAATATGAAAAAATGGGCGGGGGATATAAAAGTGAATAAAACGTACATTTACTTTTTACCAAAGACAAAACGAAACCTTTCAATTCAAGTCAATTTAATAGCAAATTGTGACCGTTTTCAACCTCTGCTTTTGCCGGAAGTCACGCAGCGCTCAACTTTTGAATTTTGTTTTTGTATCTATCTAATTCCTGTACACGTCATTTGGTCGCGAACGTGTGAACAATTATTGCGATGATGCTTCATCCACTTGTTCTGACCTTTAAATGGAATCTCAGCGTACTTGCGAAGATTGTGCTCCAACTTGTCGTAGTCGACGTCCTCCCGCTCAGTGAAGGGGGTCGCGATGGGAGGGTACACGCCGCTCAGGTCGAGCCGAAAGCCGGCCGAGCTCAGGGCGCGGGCCCCGTTCGTACCGGAGCTGCGGCCGAGGCCGAGGCGTGTTGCTGCTGTTGTCAGCCTGCGGGACGAGATCATCCGAGCTCCGGACCTCAACATACTGTAACGCCGGCAGTACCGCAGTTGCTACCACTCCTCTTGTAACTTGTTCTTCTTGTCGTTAGTGTATTTGGACTGTACGTAGTTATTGTCAGTTAATGTCTGAGCCGTCTGGTTAAATTTTGACGACGGTTCGTGCTTTTTGGCGTGTTCGGTGCCTCAAATATTGACTTGAGTTTGTTCACTTTTTTTTCTTCACAGGTACTGTGGGCTGACGACACACAGCCCGAGTAATCACATTACTGCCCCCAAGTGGCGTATGCCACACCCACATGCATGTTTTCCCAAACGCACACACGTGAATGAAAGTGACTTGAAAAAATAATTGAAATTTAATCAGTATACAGTAATCGTTGAAGTCGAACGTGAAATGATTGCAACCCTCAAGTGGACTTTACGTCGCTCCTTAAAAAATGAAATCGATCCACTGCACCGGGTGCTCCCCATGTTGTTTGTCTTTACGTTGCTACCATCTTGTGGTTAACGTTGTACCTCGCAACTTTTGCTTGCAGAAGTTCATCAATCCATCAAGTGGATTTTAACACCGGGAAAAAAATAGTATGAGGCACTAATTGCATAACTGGGCGGTGTCGTGGCACCACAACATTTGCACAAACTTTAAAACGCATAACACGACTTGAGTGACAGCTAAAAGTCATATGTGTAATACAGAGGTTAAATTGAAATAATAACAACAAAAATATATCTACGTTGTGTTAAAGATAAATAAGAACAGAATATATAACACAAGCAAAGACGAGGCGATGTTCACCTCTTAGTCAAACAGTTTAAGGACAATGTTCCTCAATGTGCAATGGTAAAAGAGATTTCATCATCTACGGTCCACAATATCATCAAAAGGTTCAGAGAATCTGGAAAAATCATTGCATGTAAGCAGCAAGGCCCAAAACCCAACAGTGAATGCCCGTGACATTCGATCTCACAGGCTTACGACACCTGTGACCCAGGACTGTTGAACAGCTGAAGGTGTACATTTAGCAAGAATTGGACCAGCAAAGGACAACAAGCCCCGGTTTCCTGTATTTGTGACAAAACGCTTCGGGGTACACAAGACCAATTTTTAAAAACGGTTTGTCATTGTGATACGAGACGGGTGGCAACTGGCATATTGGCAACCATGGGCGGGAAAAGTGGGAACAACTTTTTTTTTTTGGCACGGCTGGGCTTCTGTAGTTTGCTTGTTCAAATATACTTTTCAACCCAGTACCGTAGGAACTTTTGTAGCTTGTTAAGAAGGACATATAGTAAATAAAAATATATAGAGAATAATCTTTAAAACGTTAAGAGTGCTAGGACTCCCGATAACGGCTAAGAAACGCCGATGATTTACTTCCTGGATGGCTCGCAAAAGTCACCGTCGTCATCGTCATCATCATCAGAACCAGGCTGATGTCGCTCGTCAACCGGCCTGCGCGTTTCACTCGGTAAGGCAAACACTTGTTTCTTCAGCCCTTGATTCGAAATCATGAAATAATTTGACAGTGCGGAAAAAGCACATAAATTGATTAGGAGTCAGTTTGGTGCTTACCTTGTCAGGAAATAGCCCAAAATCATTGATTATTGTTTATCCAAAGTAAAGTGGTACTGGGTATTTTTTTGTGTGTAAATCTAAGATTTATGTGCTCATTATTTGCTTGAATCGGTCAGCACTGATTTGCAAAAACAAACACAGTGATTCGTGGTTGGGTGTTGCCGGAGAATGTTGATGGGGTGCCAATTTAAATAAGTGCTGGATGGACTTTGACCGTCAAACAGCGACGTGGCTTGAGATGAGGATCATGCATGCACTGGTGGTCGACTGGGCCACCATTTCGATACATGAACAAACAGCATATAGTGTCGTGTAAAAAATATTTGTGTGGCGGTGCTTGGCCTATGAGCCGACTTGAATGGCAATGGTGTTGGTCACTCTCTAGGTGCACTTGACCTCGGGCTGCCTCCGTCCTCTGATTTTGCCACCTGTGAAGCATCTTTCTTTTAATGGGGTGCTGCCGGCACCTTTGGAGGTCCCGGCGCCTTTGGAGGTCCCGGTTCTCGCTGGTCTTGCTGGCAGCAGCCTTCGCGCTCTCCTACGCCTTCTTTGTGGCACCTTCTGTGCCACAGGCCGAGTGCCCCGTCGTGTCGCCGCTATTGGGTGAGGAATACACAAATGTGAGCCGTTGTAGACAGCCCCCAAAATGTTCCTTTCTCTTCCTTTCCACGCATGCGCAGTTGGGCCTCAGCCCGCCAATCTCACCTTCCCACTTTTGACCCTGGAGGCGATCAGAAAAAAAAGGAGCACCTCGGTTTCAGCGGGCGGATTCTACCGTCCGCCAGACTGCCGAGCTCGGCACCGCACCGCCATCGTGGTGCCGTACCGGAAGCGGCTGACACACCTCGGCGCTCTCCTCGACCACTTGCATCCTTTCCTGCAGAGGCAACAGCTCCACTACAGAATCTACCTGGTCGAGCAGGTGAGAAGGAGTCGTGTCGAATAAAAATAAGAATGCATTTTACAAGTGAATGAAACGTCCGTTGTCGCGCAGCAACGCTTCCTCGCAAAACATCCGACGCGGCATTTCTTCCGTCTTTCAGTGGGGCAACGGTACCTTCAACAAAGGCAGACTTTATAACGCCGGCGTGCGGGAAGCTCTCCGAGACGCGACGTGGAGCTGCATCATCTTCCACGACGTCGACCTGTTGCCCGAGGACGACCGCAATACCTACGGCTGCCACCAAGACAAGCCCTCACACCTGTCTGTGGCCATTGACAAGTTTGCATACAGGTAGACGGAGCGCTTGAGATGGGAGGCACACCGAGCGTTTTAACGTAGCTTGAGGCTGACGAGTGTCACTTGGCTCAACTTTGGAGACGTGAGTTTCGCGGCTCAGGGCGGCCCATTTTAGTTGACCTTTGAACGGAATTATCCACAACGTCACCCATTAGTGGGTCAATCTCAAATAGTTTACCATTGGCTCCCTCAATTTTATTTCATCCAAAATCAAAATTACAATCAAACACGCTGACAAGATCACAAAAAAGTGTTTATTTGAACAAGTATGAGAACAGAAATAGTTGAAATGGACAAAAAGACGCCGATAGACAAGTGCACCTAACGTGGGATAAGATGGAAGACATGGAGTATTTGTTGAGTGCAAGATTTAAAAAAAATGACTTGGTGACACCCTTGGTAATAAAGGTCAGTGCTGTGCGTAATTGATCGAAATGTCGCAAATGCACTTTATTTTCCCAATTTCATGGGCCGGAACAGGAGCGTGTGTAGCAGCCTGGCCCACCAGAAATCGCCCGACTGTCCAGATTACCCACTGCTAACATTTGACATCCGTGTCAATATACAAATGACCTAAAAAGAAAAAAATAAGTATGTATTTGTTTCAAATGAGAATGCTAAACTGGTGTTTGTGTGTCCACGTTGAATTGCATTGCCCTCATATCTTCTGTTGGCTGTATCACCCCCCCCTAGGCTTTACTATCCACAAGCCTTTGGTGGTGTTGTTGCAGTGACCCCAGACCAGTTCAGGAAGATGAACGGCTACTCGAACCAGTTTTGGGGCTGGGGCCAAGAGGATGATAATTTGTGGCAAAGGTAAAAAAAAGAAAATGCGTGAAGTTGTCACTTCTGAAGTGATCAACTCCTAATCCTCATCTTTGGCTACGCTCACCTTCTCTTCTCTTTGAAAGTTCCGCTCTGTAATGTTTCTTGGGTTTTGTCTACCTCGAGCTGACGTCTCTCGTCTCGAGGAGTTTTTCAGTGTGCGTGTCTCAGTAGGCTCATTGAGGATGCTGAATTTACATCCTCGATGGTGGGTGTGGCTAATGACGGAATCAAATTCGCAAAAAAACAAAAAACTGAACAACTGAAGCCAGTGGCTGCAGGCGGGTGAATTTACTCACGGGGTGGGACAGACTTGTGAGCATTTAAATCACTTGTACATAAAATAGATGTTTTGGGTTTTTTTTTTTGCAGTGCTACTGTTTGTTTTGTAAATTGATGTTTGATTTTAATGCTTTTCATTTTAGGTTGGCTTTTTACACCTGCCCAAGAGACAGTCAGGCACATTTACACTGTAAATTGATGACTTGAGCGCATTTCCCTCTTTTTTTTATGAATTCATGAAAATGAAACAACAACATCCATCCCTTTGTCCTAATAACTATCTTGACGATCTCAATGGAATTGAGGGGTTGTAGTAGTTCGCATACAAGCACTGACGGCCAGCTCAAATGAACTCACCCAAAAAAAGCAAACATGGAGGCAGCCGGGGCCAAAGTCCATCGTCGTCCAAAAATTCAAACATCAATAGTTCTTCTGGAACTCGGCCAAGCAAAAGTATCCAATACGTTTGAGTAGGAAGGGGTGGGGGGGCATCATCATTGTGCATCTGTAACGGGAGTTGAACTTTTTCAAACACGCTACGATTCCCGCATGGTTGCTTATGCGAGACACCGGACGTGTCTTGACGTTCTGCTCTTTCTCTCGGTTGTCTGGCGACCCGAGCAGAGTGATTCTGTCCGGCATGCAGGCGGCGCGCCCCCCAGAGGCCATCGCTCGCTACAAAATGATCAAGCACGAGAGAGACGCGGGGAACGAACGGAACCCGCGCAAGTAAGTCAAGCAAGGCTTGCTGTCGTGAAACATACCGATCGGCCATTGACCTCCAACTCACTTGAACTTTTAGCGTCGACCTCCTGAGAAGAACCAAACTGGAATGGAGCTCCGATGGCTTCAATTCGTTGACTTACAAGCTGCTCTCCAAAGAGTTGGAACCTCTCTACACTCACCTCATGGTCGACGTCGGAAAAAAGGCCCCGCCGTATCTCCGGGGAAACACCACAACGCCTGCGTAGCCCCCTCAATGTGTCACGCGTGGCCGAAAGTTGACAAGAGCATCTCGTTCATGCTTTCTCGCTATGTTTCCTTTCCTGATTGTGCTGGTCCGAAATGCCTTCTACAGTTCGATTTGAACCTGATTAAAAAACAGTGCTGGGATCAATTAACCTACCGTGTATGTTTTTGGAATGAAACCCGAGAAAACGCACGCGGGCACAGGGAAAACCCGCAAGCCAACCTGCGGGAATCGAACTGCGCACTTCCGCACTGGACGTGCCCACCGGTCGACAACCGCGCAGCCTATACATGATACATATACACGTTTATATTAAGTGGTGAGATGATGAGAAAATGGTTAAAACACACACACAAAAACAATTGTACGGTCATTTCAATAAAAATGACGATAAAGATCATTCTGATTCTCAAATAATCGCGAAAAAAGCAATAATCCCAATTACACTGAAAATGTGCTGGGGGCGGGGGTGCTGTACTGAAAAACAACCAAACCAAAATACGAAATCTGGAAGAAAAAAAACACCAAATCAAATACAGTACATCGCCAAACGATTGTGATCACGTGATCGCCGCCGCAGTGGCTGTGACTTCATGTTCTATAATTAGAAGCTGTGACGTCACGGTGGGCGCCGTCGTTGCGGAAGCTTCTCAAGCACATGGACCGGACCCCGCGGCACCAGAGCTGACCGAGGAGGGAGTCTCCCCCTCATCATGGCGAGTCTCCCACTCCGCCTCCTCCTCCTCCACCTCGCTCTGCCCGGGCCGGGTCTCGCCCTGCTCGGCTTCCGTCCGGAAGAGACCGGCCCGGAGCTGTCCGTGCAGGACGGGGTACTGAAAGCCACCGAGGGGACGCGCTTCACGCTGCGGGTATACTTCGCCACCCCCCCGCTGCGCAGGCTCAACAGGACGCGGGCGACCAGCGCGGCCCCGTGGATCGCCTTCATCGAGGAGCCCGGAACCGAGGCGCTCCCGCTCCCGCCCACGCCCCCGCGCCACCGAGCCCGTCCGCGGAACCTGTGCGCGGACAGGAGCGCGCGCACGTCCGACATCGAAGTGCTGGGCTCGTTCAAGTCGGCCTCCAGCCGCAACTCGGTCCTCGTCGAGCTCCTGGCCAAGGAGCTGCGGCGCGGGGACAGCATCAAGTTCTACTCGGTGCGTATGCACGCGGCCGTCGCATCCAGGATGGACTCCGGGATGCAGCGCGCTCGATGCGGGGCTAGAATTTTACATCGCCGCTAGTGAAATGAATGCTTATGTGAAGTTCTTTTCAATCCAACACATTTGTACTCGTACGGAGACGAGAAGGCCTACGGTGGACAACTGCGTCAACTTTTTTTAATCCACAAGCGCTACTATTGGCCGACTGTGCTGCACTAGTAACCTTACTAAACACAACTGTTCGGTACGTGGCACACGCGAGTCGCCTCCTTTTCACGGATGTCGAATAAATACTCAAACAGCTTCCCATAAATCATTCCATACCCATATACTAGAATGATCTGTCCTCAAAACGAATCGTGAGACAAAACTGTGCATTCGTTGGCCCAAATACTGCAAGCACGAGTAGGACGACTTTATCCCACTCAGCACATTGTTTTTTTCAACTACTAGTGCCAATTTTGGCTTCCCGGTATCAACAATTAAACCTTACTGATAAATTATCAAGCCGCATTAGGAACGCTGTTAGAACCAACCAATAGACAAGGGTCACGCACTAGTAGCCTCCTTGTCAAGGACATCATTTGACTGCTCACTTGATTGACTTGATATCTGTGACACAACAGCACCCGGCGCGGCTCATTGAGAACAACGTGCTTTTGCCACACAGACTCTAAAAGTCTCCAATAACATCAGAAAAAGTCGCTAGAATGTCACAAGTCACTTTTTTGAGAAAAAAAAAAGTCACTCGAGAGGGTCTGAATACTCACCAAATATAGCGTCAAAGTCGCTAAATTGGCAGCGCTAACTTCCTGCCATGACATAAAAAAAAAACAAAAACGTTTTTTTTCCGAAACACCTCGCGGTCGACTCGGGATCAGTCCGCGGTCGACTGGTTGGGCACCTCTGTACTGTATTAGAAGGACTACTTTGGCATACTAGTAGGACAACTGCAAGGTACTAGTGAGGCAGAACTACTAGTGAGCATTTCAGTGCAACAGGTTGAGTCAAGGAGGCTACGAGCGCGTAACACAAGTTGACTAGTTGGGCCTTGTTGTGTTACCAGTGCAGCACAGTGGGTTACTAGTAAAGTTACCATTAGTACCTTCGCTACATAAAATTTCAGTGAAGACGATGACATAATTGTGAACAACGAACGACCTTCCCATCTTTGAGAGTAGTAGTGCCACCTACTGGCAAGGAGGAATCCATGTCAGAATGTTTTTTTTTCTGTGGCTGGTATCGACTATCCTTCAGTACCCAAAACCTTGAAATAAGGCCAATATTAGCCCGACACCTGGTATCAATACTCGCCCATCCCTATTTAATTGCATAATAGTAGGTCAAAAGGAGCACATTAGTATCGTCTTCGGGAGGACAAACTGTGTACCTGTGCCGGACATCCCAGGTGTGCGCCTTCGACGGGTCCAAGTGGGAGCACTACCGCACTCGGGACTTCTGGGTGGCTGTTGCCGAGCGTGCGGGGGAGGCGCCCGAGCTGTGGATCCAGATCCTGGTGTCTGTGCTTCTGCTGGCGTTGTCGGCGCTCTTCAGCGGCCTCAATCTGAGCCTCCTCGCGCTGGACCCCGTGGAGCTGCAAGTTCTGCAGAACAGCGGCACCGCCCGGGAGCAGCGCTACGCCCGCAAGATCGAGTCAGTGCGCCGCCACGGTAAGTACGGGAAGTCCTTTCCTCTTCGGCTAGGTTTAAGGTTCTAAATTAGCGTTTGAAAGCAGGAGTAAGAGTTCGAAGGTTTCAAATGAGGTTTTCAAGACTCGGTTAGGGTTTCATAACTGCGTTTGAAGTCTTTGGGTAGGGTTTCGGATTCATATTTGAAGCCTGGAATGGGGTTTCAAATTCGGGTTTGAAGTCTTGGGCAGGGTTTTCAATGAGGGTTTCGAGACTTGGGTAGGGTTTCAAGTCAGGGTTCGAAGCCTTAGGTGGGCTTCAATTTAAGAGTTGAAGTCAGGGGTATGGTTTCAAAGTAGGGTTACCGTTTCAAATTAGGTTTGGAAGGCTTAGGTGGGGTTTGAAACTAGGGTTTCAAGTCTCGTGGCAAGCCGCGGGTAAGTTTTGAAAGCAGGGTTGGTAGTCTTAGGTCGGTTTTGAAATTAGGGTTCGAAATCTTGGGTGGGGTTTCAAATTAGGGTTGAACGGCTTGGGTCGGGTTTCAAACCTTGGCGCGGCTTTTAAATGAAAAATTTGAGTTTGAACCGGGAGTCGCGCGCAGGGCGAGGGTTCCGCGCAAGCTTCGTTTCGGGTGAGGCTCGTCGCACTCGTGCCGTAGCTCAATTTTCGTCGATAGGCGATACGGTAGCGGGCGCGCCGCGAGTGGCGGGGGGGCGGGGCTTCCACGGCTCGGTCGTCGTACCGGCGCGGCGAATGGCCGAGGCGGCGAGGAGTCCACTGAGCTGGGAGCTGTTCCCTCAGGCAACTACGTGCTGTGCACGCTGCTGCTGGGCACGGCGCTGATCAACGCCTCGCTGGCCGTGTGGACGTGCCGCATCCTGGGCATGACGTGGCTGTCGACGGCCGCCTGCGCGCTGGGCATCTTCCTGGTGGGCGAGATCCTGCCGCACTCGGCGGCCTCGCGCCACGGCCTGGCCATGGCGGCGCGCAGCATCTGGCTGACGCGCCTGCTCATGCTGCTCTCCTTCCCCGTGTCCTACCCGCTCAGCAAGCTGCTGGATCTCATCCTACACCAGGAGATCTCCAACTTCTACACCAGGGAGAAGCTGCTGGAGATGCTGCGCGTCACCGACCCCTACCACGACCTGCTCAAGGTGAGCCCGCCGCCGCTGTCTTACGAGCATCGACTTGTTCGACCCTAACCCTAATTCCAAGCCCAAAACCTGCTGGGGAAGCCCAACTTGAAACCCTCTCACCCCACCTTCAAACCTCAAAATTTGAAGCCCTAACCCTTGTTTAAAAACGCTAATTTGGAAGCCTTACCCCAGTCCTGAAACCCAAATTTGAAAACCCAGCCACATCGTCAAACGTCAACATTTGAAACCCTACCCAAGGCTTTAAATCCTAGTAATCCTTCAAACCTCAAAATTTGAAGCCGGTTTAAAACCCTCCCTTGAAACCCTACCCCTGTCTGGAAACCGCAGTTTGAAACCCTAACCAAGGCCTCAAGGCCTTATTTGAAACCTTAAGCAAAGCTTTACATTTGTTAACATAATTACAGCTTCCAACCCTACTTTGAAACCCTAACCTTGGCTTCAAACTCGAATTTGAAATCCCAAACCTGGTTTCAAACCTTAATTCAAAACTGTCATTCTGGCTACAAACCCGAATTTGGAACCTGGCTTCAAACACGAATTTAAAACCCCAACCCTCTGGCTTGAAACTCTGAATTGAAACCCTGGCCCCTGTGTAAAGGCCTGACTTTCAACCCTAACCCGAATAAAACGCCCCAACCTGATACGATCATCTCGATTGTCGAACCGCATCGGCGAAACGACCACTTATTCTCGAGTGGAAGCAGCGCAAAACTCTTGCCGATTGACAGCTCGTGTCTGAAAACATCTCGAGGCAGCGCCGCATGCCGGGGACAGCAAAAAACAAGCCAGCAAAGACGGCGGGTGCAAAGGAACGAGTGCTGATAAAGCCAAATAAAAAGCGCCTTGCTGTCGTTGACCTCGGCGAAGGAGGAGCTGAACATCATCCAGGGGGCGCTGGAGCTTCGCAGCAAGACGGTGGAGGACGTGCTGACGCCGCTGGGCGACTGCTTCATGCTGGCGGCCGAGGCCCTGCTGGACTTCAACACCATGACGGAGATCCTGCAGAGCGGCTACACGCGGATCCCCGTCTACCGCGAGACCCGCGCCGACATCGTGGACGTGCTCTTCGTCAAGGACCTGGCCTTCGTCGACCCCGACGACTGCACGCCGCTGCAGACCGTCACGGGCTTCTACCGACGACCGCTGCACTGCGTCTTCAGCGACACCACGCTGGACGCCATGCTGGAGGACTTCAAGAAAGGTACGGGGTGCGAAAAGCGGGCAAAGCGGCGGATCGCAAATGAGTCGGGGGTCGAACCAGGGCGATGGTTTCGAATTGGGATGCCAGGCATCGGGGTTTGAAGTTGGGGATTGAGTCCAGGATGAGTTCTTCAAATTCGGGTCACGGTTTGAGGCCTGGGTTAAGGTCTCCAGTTGGGGCCTCAAACCAGGGTGAGGTTTTCAAATTAAGGCTTCAGGCCTTGTTCAAGGTTTCAAATTGGGGTTTCAAGCCAGCATTAAGGTTTCCAGTTGGGGTTTGGATCCACGATGAGGGTTTCAAGAAATGTAGGGTTTTAAATTAGGCTTTCAAACCTTAGTTAAGGTTTGATTCCTAGGTTAGGTCTTCAAATTAGGGTTTTAAGAAAGGGTCGGGGTTTCAAATTAGGGCTCCTAACAAGGGTTAGGGATTGAAATTGGGATTGAAAAACAGGATTACATTTTCAAATTCGGGTTTCAAAGACAGGGTTATGGTTTCAAATTAGGGGTTTGAGAGAAGGGTAGGGTTTCAAATTCAGGTTGCAAAACAGGAATAGGATTGGTCTTAGCCGTGTCGTAGTGAAGTAGGAAAAAGAAGACGGCAACAACCTTTTGCAGGGCGCCGCAGTCAACGGGGAGTCATAAATGGGCGGAGGCAGTTGCGGAGGCAGACAAGAGGCGACCAACCAGAGGCCTTGCTGCGGCTCCCGCATTTCTTCTTTGTCAGCGTTTATTTTTTGATGTTGCCGATGAGGGCACCTCGAGTAAGAGCGCCAAAGCCTTTTTGGTTTGGCCTTCGGCTCATGATGACTTACGTCAGAGCTTTTTCCCTCCCATTGCTTTGCGCTGACCCAATTAAATTTGAACAGAATCCAGTGAGTCGCACTGAAAGGATTCACTGTTGCTCTGTGTGTGTGTGTGTGTGTGTGTGTGTGTGTGTGTCTCACACTCACACACTCACACACACACACGCGCGCACTCACACCCACACACACACACACCTACCAACTTCACTGACAGAGTCCTCTTCACGCTTTTTGGGGGTGTTCTGTCACAAAGAAGACAAACGCATGCGCGTACACGGCACGCACACACACGCACCCAATCGACTGACAAAAGAGGAGAATTAGTTTTGCATGATTGAGTTTTCCATTCAAACACATCCCCTCTCACTTACACAGAACGAAGAAGAAAAGTGAGGAAGGAAGGAAGGAAGGAAGGAGGGAAGGAAAAGACAAGGAAAATGAAATCGAAGGGATGAAGGAATGAAGGGAAGAGAGAGACAAAAGAAAGAAGGGAAAGAGGGAAGAAAAGGAAGGCAGGAGGACAAAAGACAAAAAAAAGAAAGAAAGGAAGGAAAACGGCAGCTTTTTGTTGTCCAAAAAAAAAAAACATTGAGACCGCATGCTTTGCTTTTTGTCGTCAAGTGTGGATGCTGGGCGCTTTGCTCTTTATAGTCCAAAAATGGACTGCACGTGCTTGTTGTTGCCAAACGCATTTCTGTCATCAAATTATTATTATTATTTTTTTTTTTTGTCATCTAACCAAACTGAGAGTGCCTTGCTTGTTGTTGCCCAGCAAAATGAGCGGCAGGAGCATTTTCTTTTTCGGCAGGCAAATCTCACCTGGCCATCGTTCAGCGCGTGAACAACGAGGGTGAAGGCGACCCGTTTTACGAAGTGATGGGCATCGTCACGCTGGAGGACGTCATCGAGGAGATCATCAAGTCCGAAATTCTGGACGAGACCGACCTCTACAGTAGGACCAGGATGTCATCAACATCATCAGCAGCAGCAGCATTATTGTGATAAGAGCAAAATGTGGTTTTTTATGATTAATATGACACATTCATTTCCAACGAATGTGCATTTGCTACGTTCCACATTCGGATTTGTTTTTTCTTTACTTGACATATTAACATAACCGTTCCACGTCTCAAATGACTTAAGCCATTCCGACTTGCTGTTGTTCATCTCATTCAGGGCATGCGTCTTTCAATCTCGGGCTACGCCTTTGCTGTTTGATGGTTGTTAGCATACCAACAGTTAGCATGTTAGCATCTGCATAATACTCATTAGAAAGCCCACAGCAATTTGACAATTTCAAATCTTTCCAATTGTCGCGCTCTACTCGCTGTGACAACAGCCGACAACCGCAGCAAGCGTCGCGTGTCTCACCACGAGAGGAAGCAGCAAGACTTCTCCATCTTCAAAATGGCAGAGCACGAGATGAAGGTCAAAATTTCCCCGCAGCTCCTGCTGGCCACGCATCGCTTTCTGTCCACAGGTATTGGCCAATCACAGCGCAGCTTTGCTTCTCCTGTCAGAACATATCCACCAATCACACATTTATCATGGATGTCAGCCAGATGCTAAGCTAGGCTACACTACAGCTACCATTCCAACAAAACCTTGTCTACATACACTCCTTGAAGCCAGATGCAAACGACTGAGGCTAGGCTATGATCGAGCTGAATACTAAGATGAAGGAAAGAACAAGCTAGGATAAACCATGTGCAGCTTCCATTAGCATCCTTCAAACAGTTTTCTACGTGCGCGCCACTAAAAACAAAGGCTAATCCAAGGGCTAAACTCCAAGTGAACGAGCATCAGTGTCATTCCAACACATTTTTCTGAATACAATCTCAAGATTGGTGAAAATCAAAAGGCTAAACTAAAGGCGACGTTAAAGGCTAAGAGAAAGGCTAGTGTAAGGTAAATCCTAGCTAGCATTACAATTTTCAAAATGATTTCCACGTGTCCTCCCGTTAGTTGGATTCATACAGCTAAGGCTAAGCTAATATCTCAGTCCCCGAATGTTTTGTGTCAATCAGAGGTGGATCCTTTCAAGCCGCTTTACATCTCTGAGAAGATCCTGCTGAGGCTCATCAAGCATCCCAGCGTAGTCCAGGACCTCAAGTTTGACGACAGAAATAAGCATGCGCCCACGCACTTCCTGTTCCAGAGAAACAAGCCAGCTGACTACTTCATCCTCGTGCTGCAGGTACAACATCGCCATCATCATTTTTATTCTGAAATCCATCAGCTCCTGGTTTGGTTCTTGAGGTCTTAAATGCC
Source organism: Hippocampus mohnikei (assembly GCA_026261675.1). Taxonomy (NCBI): domain Eukaryota; kingdom Metazoa; phylum Chordata; class Actinopteri; order Syngnathiformes; family Syngnathidae; genus Hippocampus; species Hippocampus mohnikei. The sequence continues at coordinate 15,762,863 of JAKGUB010000326.1, forward strand.
TGAAATTTGGTCTGCTTCCTGCTCATGGTCCTTCTGGTCTTTAATGCTTCTATTTTGAATTTGTATCACGGGTTTCCCTGTTTCTGCTTGCTTTTATTATCAAATCTTTCCGCGACTGGTTGTGGTTCTTTCAAATCCAGGGGGTCCGTATTCAGATTCTTTTAGTCTGTGATGGTTCTATTTTTAGGTTGTTTCTTGTTTGTGGTTCTTCTGGTCTTGGTGCTTTTATTCTGAAATCTTGTCTCACATATTTCCTGATTGTGGTACTTGTGGTGCTTTTATTGTGCGATCCTGGATATTGCCTACTTGTTGTGGTTCTTTGGGACTTTAATTCTTTTATTTCAAAATCCTGCATCACATCTGCTAGTTCTGGTTCTTCTGGGTTGATGCTTTGTGTGTGTGTGTGTGTGTGTGTGTGTGTGTGTGTGTGTGTGTGTGTGTGTGTGTGTGTGTGTGTGTGTGTGTGTGTGAGAAAGTCCATTTCATGTTGTTTTCCGGTCCTTCAGGGTCGAGTGGAGGTGGAGTTTGGCAAGGAGTGTCTCAAATTTGAAAATGGAGCCTTCTCATATTTTGGAGTTCCTGCCATCATGCCAGCAGGTGAACATACACAAAAAGATTGAAGTGAAAAAAATGTCTGTGGTGATTTTTCAGTTTGAGAGACACCAAATATTCAAGACCAAAAAGACATAAATTCTTTTTCAGCCCCGATGTCGCCAAGTCGCTCCGAGTCAGAGGGCTGGACTCCAGCTCAGCTCAATGGGGGGCCCAACGTCTACATGCCCGATTATTCTGTAAGACAGCTGACGCCGCTGCAGATCCTCAAGGTGACCGATAGCACGCCGCCGCCTCACGGCACCTCGCGCTCCAGATTACCCACAATTCTCCTCACCACAGATCACCAGGAGCCACTACCACAACGCGCTCGGCGCCTCCAGGATGGACACGTCACCGCAGACGCCCGACCCCGACGCCCAGATGGCAGAGCCTTCGCCGCCGGCGAACGGGACACCCGGTGCCCCCACGGCGCGCGCCACGTTGATGCCGCCGCCCTGGGAGCTGGTTCGACAACCTCCCGCCAGGAATGGAGGACAACAGCAGAAGTCCGGCGTGGCCCACAGCACCACCGTGCTCAACCGCAGAAACCGCATCGTCAGTGAGTTGGAACGCAGGAAGTTGATCATGCCTCGTGTCATGTGACTTTTAAGGGCCATCTAGTGGCATCTATATGTAATGACAAACTCCTTTTAGGGCCATCAATTATTTGTGGATTTTTGCATTTCCAAAAATATTGCTTGAAGTAAAGAATATAAATGGTCAGAACACTTTGTGTTGTGTTAAAAATTTTGCAGGAAGTAAGTCTGACGGCCAGAAGAGTCCAAGCGAATCCGTTTTCCTGCGGATGGACGAGATCCCGTACACCCGAGATGCCGGTAACTATGGAAACATCCGCATCATGAGCAATTCCTGTAAATGGCATGGACAGCACAGCAAAACTGTGCCAACAAACAAGTCAACACTGACTCGCAACCTGACTCGCAACCTCTGTGTGTGTGTGTGTGTGTATGTGGTGTGTGTGTGTGTGTGTGTGTGTGTGTGTGTGTGTGTGTCAGACCTGGCTGATGTTCCCATGGTAACAGACACATCTGCTTTCATCAGCAGCTTGTCGGTCAGCCCTTCCAAGGACACACTGAGAAACAAACTCCGACTCAAGCTCATTGTGCACTTACACGCGCGCACACACACACACACACACACACACACACCTATTCATTGGCCTTTTCAAATGTCTTTCTTCCATTTTTCATTCACATGCAAACACAAATCTACCCGAGCCACTCGCATAGACACATGCATGCATACTAACTACTCATATAGGCAGAAAAACAGTTCTCGACACGCACACACTATGACTCACCAAGTTATTGAATTACATTTAAGAATCTATGTACTATTTTGATTCCTAACTTTAATCCAGCCACTTTATCAAAGTGTCACTTTGTTTTCACCCCTTTTGTGTGTATCTTCAGGCCACAAGAAGAGCCAAATCTCACGAGATGATAAAGCGGACGAGTCGGCAGTAATTTCGACCATAAAACACGATAAAACTGAACAAGAAGACAATTCTGAATAAACTAGCTTAACAACCAAGACGAACGCACGACCTACCAGCCGATGTTGACGGAAACCATCAAGACGTTTGGGATTTATTGAAGTCGCCTCCTCCAGGGGTGCTGCTGCAACAACGAGGCGGATTCTGGCATACGAGAAGAAATCAAATGACCTAATATTTGCGCTATGCTGTATTAAAAAAAGGCGCGCGTCCTTGTGATGACGTCGTACCACGCCGCCGGAAGTCAATTTATACTGTGAAAGGGCTCTTGCTTGGAAATGCTGCTTGCTTATATCACAATTTACTTCATTAAACCATATTTTGATACCAAGAGCATTTTATGCTCAAAGTGTATGCGGATGGATGAATAAATGAAATGAAATATTTTTCAATAGGTCGCCTTTGCTTTTGAAAAACAAGTACCGTACTATGTTAATTATATATATTTATTTTAAATTCATTCTGAATAATTGCAATATTTTGAATTTCCATTATTTTTTCAATGAATGTATTTGCACGCATACAATGATCCCTTCAGTACGTTTACCATCTCATGACATAGAATACAAATTATTTTCAGACTTATCATTCACCTTTTACATGGTGACCCAATCACACACTTGTGTGCATGTGGCAGCTCATTTTGTATCTGAACATGAGAAACATTTTAATTATTGATATTGCAGGCAAGGCATCTTACCTGACCAAAGCGGAGGCTCGAACAAGACAAACGGATGTACCGAAGCCTCCCCTTACCGCTCATGATGACATCATCATGGGCAAATCAATAACGCTAAGACAAAGTGCCTCGAACCAGCAACGGGCACGGTCCTTGAAAGAACACAGAACAAAGAACAATCCATCTACACAGCACACTAATAACTGCACACTGAAGAAAAACAATTCAATTTTTTAAGTCGAGTAATTTATTTGTTTTCTCCATGTAGCACGCAACTGACAGTATATATTAGTTTAGATTTTGTGGTAAAAGGACAAACACTTCAAGAACTTTTCAAAGGCAACATCAAATGCAGAGTACTGTAGACCGCAAACGTGTGGCGCGTACTGTACCTTTAAGAAGGCTCCGAGCCGACAAAATCAATTGTACACATTTGCCGACAATAAAATAACCCGTTTCATTGGAGGTGAACACAGCAGGAGAAGAGCGTTCTTACGTATATTTGTTGTTGTATGAATGCATTATTACAGTGTACTTTGAAGTGTGTGTGAAGCAGGAGTGACTTTACAAGACCACACAAAGCTACCTGAACCGTGACAGTAAATGACCTACGATGACTTCCTGTCCACAGTTGACAGCAGCACACGGTTAACGCATCTTAGCATAGCATAGCTTAGCGTGGTGATACCCAACAGCAAAATTAAAAATAATGTGTCTTTGTTTTTCCGTCCATGCCAGGGACATATTTTTGTGACAGGGAGAAGACTCAAATGTTCTTTCACTACAAGCTACAATTCACGTTTGTATTCATTCAACAGAATAATAGCTTCATTTCTATCAGTAAATTTGACAAGACCAGGAGTCCTACAGGGGTCCATCGAAAGCACCCTGGATTTCACAGTTCCCTCTTCACTTTTTTTTCCCCTTCACAATTGGCTGCATATTTTTTGGGCTATTTTTCCCCCCCACAAGACTACTTGATGGCACCAAAGCCAAGCTAACAGGAAAGTAGTAAGTCAACAGGGAAGTACGTTGAAATAACAGCACTCTTTGTTTACGCCAGCATCCTCGCGCTGCATTTAAAAAATAAAATAAAATCTAATAATCTGTAAATCATTTATTTTTAAATGTAATCTGTCATGAAAACAGAACCCTTCATGATTACTTTTGAGTGTAAGGTTGTGAGATGATCAAGTGTTTGAGGATCATAGTTTGGGGACTATTTACAGCTTCAACTACGATAACGGGGCTCCCTCTAGTGGTATCCAGAATAAATTACTCATTGAGTACAGTTGAGTTGTATCTACCGTCGAAATTCAAAACGTTTGCATTTACTATACCATTAAACTGTTTGCTTTTCAAAATAAAATATATATTTAACTAATGTGCAGAATACATTTTAAGTTGAATCAATATTTCACATTTTACGAAAATCAAGCGCCAATGTTCAAACTGTCCATTGTGCAGCAGTGACTGACAAGATGCAATGTATTCAATAATACTTTTTAGAAATAGACACTCCCCGAGTTACGAACATCCGAGTTACAAACAAACGGTACATACGAACATTTTCACGGGTCTGTCGAAAAAAAAAAAAAAGTTGGATCTTGTATTGCGCGCCTTTTTCCGAGTGCCGAACGGGGCGGAGGAGGACGGTGGAGGCGACGGCGGCGGCGACGTTCGAAGGCGGCCGCGGGGAGAGACGTGGGGGGCGGAACGGGCGGGGAGGCGTCCGGCGCGCCGGTCGTCTACTCTCCCCCGCTGAAGCTGCTGCTAGTTTACCGGGCAGCTAACCCTCGAGCCCTGAAGAATGTGACGAAAAGCTCTCTCCCCGTTAAATGGATGTCAATATAAGCCTTAAACATACATTACAGACAAAATATAGCACTGAAGCAACTTACGAACGAATTCACCTTATGAACAATCGTCCGGAACGTAACTCGTTTGTAACCTGGGGAGCGTCTGTACAACCAAAATATTGCGGGGGTGGGGGAATAGGAGGTGATAGTTCCTCTGGTTATTTTGCAATTCGCATCAGGGCTATTACTTTTGATGACGTTTTTGTTTGGTGACGTGGCAGAACATTTTTCGAATGTAAAATGGTCTTTGGCTCAGTACATGTTGGGAGCCATCGGCTTAGCAGGAGGAGTGAGGATGTACAGCTCACACTTTCGGTGACATCAAAGATGTGACAAGGGAGAGCGGGACGGGACAAAACGTGCAGGCAGAAGCGGAGATGGCGTTCCCTCTCACTGGACCTGGGTGACGGCGTCGTGGATGGACTGCGCCACGTAGTCCAGGTTCTTGGAGGTGAGGCCGCACATGTTGATGCGACCGTTCGCCATCAGGTACACGTGCTTCTCTTTGATCATGTACGCCACCTGATTGGCTGCGGCGCCGAAACAAATCAGAGAGGGAAAGATTAGACACCGAAAGATACTTGGCTTACTTTATGACCGTGGTGGCTTCCTGTCGGACATGAGAGGCAGGCTCCAAATAAGGTCCTATGCCAGAATGTGTTTTGATCAGGTTTGTGAGAACATTTGAGTTGGAAAGGCCCAGCTATTCAAGTTGGTCAAACAAAACCAAAAACAAAAGGGGGGGCGGGGAGGATATGTTGTCGTCTGTGCATTATTAGAAGTGACATTTGGACGACAAAGATAAGGCGTTATTTTGCGCCGGTGCCCTCGCCCCTTTGCAGCCAGTGTCGAGGCAGCGCCGTTTGACATTTTCTGAGACTAGCAGCAGTTGGAATAGCCAAAGCTAACATGGCTAACCACTATTCTGATTCAAGTACTGCGTACAGCGTAAGTCTATTTCGACTCATGTGCCAGACATTTCTTATTAAACCTCATTGCGGAAAAGTAGAGTCAACTCACAGACTAGTCGACTAATTAGTTCAATTCTTCACCCATAGTTAGCTATGTTTTTGTTTTTTTTAATCCTCTAAAAATCCCTTGACGGCGTTTCAGTGCATGTTGCAGTAACGCAGCATCCGTGTGCACGTACGGTTGAGGCCGGTGAAGCTGAACATTCCGATCTGCTGGGTGATGTGGTCCCATGTTCCCGGGGTTCCGAGGGACAGCAGCTTCAACTTGAGCTGGTCCCGCATGAGGAGCACACGGTCGGCCATCGTCTTCACGTTATCTTGCCTGCAGAGAAAAGCAACACATTAATGGGGGTGGGGGGGGACGCGTATGTGCCACATAAGAAAGTGCTGTAGTTCCTCAACTGCCCTGTAGGTGTTGGTAAAAGACGGTAGGAGTCAACAAGTAAGGGTGACTGCTTGGAGGCTCGTGAAGGCCTTTCTATTTTCTTGGGGGGCCAATTATAAACAATGGAAACGCACCATTCCGCAAAGAGCTGGGGGCAGTTGAGGGTCTTGCTGACGATGCGAGCGCCCTGCGAGGGCGGATTGGACCAGGTGGTCCTCACAATCTTCTCCATCTGAGACAGGACGCGGCCCAGGTTGTCGCCGTCTCGCGCCACCACCGTCAGGTTGCCCACCCGCTCATCTGAAGTGAGGTAAGGGAGTCGGTTGAGTGCGCGGGGGTTGTTCTTTGCGTGGACCAGAGCCAATGGACTCAGGTCACGTCACTTGACTCGATTCAAACCCAAGTCGCCAATTTTAGGACTTGAAACGTGCGTGTGTAAAACTTATTGTTCACCTCACAGCATAATTGCCTGGGTCATTTTTGATTTACTGTTGTAATATCATTTAAAGATAGCAACGAGCTTCCTCGATATATGTAAATCTGGAAGAGCAGGTTCGTTAAAAGTTTTCCTTCATTTGAGATCATTGTTATTACTTTTATTTATTTGTCCAATTCTCAAACGACTGTTTGATCTTCCATCTTGCGAATTGACATACAGCAATACCAAAATACATTTAGAAAATAAATTTGGAATGAACACCTCGGCGTGTACTCACTGTAGAGGCCAAAGTTCTTGGAGAAGGACTGAGCCACAAAGAGTTCAAAGCCCTGAGACACAAAGAAGCGAATGGCCCACGCGTCTTTCTCCAGAGAACCTGAGGCGAAGCCTTGGTAGGCCGAGTCAAAAAAGACAAAAAGATTCCTGTTCTGGAGAGCAAGAAAACAACAGAGGAGAACATCAGGCAAGAGGGAAACAGTCATGTGGCTTTTTAATGCTCATAAAAGAGAAGGAGACCTTCATGATCTCGGCGATCTGCTTCCATTGGCCCTGATTGGGATCGGTGCCGGTGGGGTTGTGAGCGCACGCGTGGAGCACGAAAATGGAACCTTCTGGAGCTTGCTGTTCAAACACACAATCAACACATAGCCTTAACTGAGGTTTCTCTTGATATACACAATAACATCAAGTGGAACGCTGACAAGCGTTGCGGCTAAACAATTAAGATGGAAACAGTTCAGAAAAGCCCGACCATTGAGATGGTCCCCTCCATCTGCGGGCCGGCTATCGCCCAATTGCAGGGCACACAAAGACAAACAAGCATCGGCAATCACAGTCACACCCGGGGACAATTGAGATTGTTCCAATAACCTGCCATGGCTTTTTTTATGTGGGGGGACAGCGTGCCGGAGAAAACCCACACAGGCACTGGGAGAACATGCAAACTCCACCAGGGAAGCCCGGTGCTGGAATCGAAGCCAGGACCTCTGCACTGTGAGGCGGACGTGCTGACCAGTTGTCCGGCGGGCCACCCAATTAACATTAACATTCTCTAATTATGAATATGTAAAATTCTGCTGCAGCTTTGTAACTAAGTGCTGCCTCCAATAGAGAAAATACCATCAGATTTTTATGGGCGACATATCCTTAACTGATCTTCCGTTCTGGAGGGAGTCTCAAAAGGTGCTTTGAAGGTTCAGAAATGTCACTAAGGCTACACTGAGTACCACACCCTAGCCTTACCCTGGTCGTCACGGTAATTAAAGCCTAAATCAGAATTTGCATGACATAGAAGCTCCTGAAGCAGGGTGCGGCAAGAGGATGTTAGCACCACTTTAACGAGCCTGCGAATTGCGAAAATTACCGCTGGCTGAGAATGTGCCGTTTTAAAAACAAGGTCACCTCAAGGTCATCCAGCAAGCCTCTGAGGTCCAGACCTCTCTTGGCGCCATCCCAGTAGCGGTACGGACGGATGTCCTTGAACCCAGCGTCGGCAAACACACCGTTGTGGTTCGCTGAGATAAAAAACAAAAAACAAACAAAAAAAAAACAATATACATTTTAAGTCATATGTCATACATGTTTACAGCACGTGTGTATGTGTCAGCATCCGCACACCCCAGGTCGGCGCAGACACGTAAACAGGAGTGGCCGTGTTGTTGACGCCATTGTGCCAACGGCGCAAGAACTCGGCCCCGATCCTCAGGGCGCCCGTGCCACCCAGAGACTGGACTCCACCGACCTGAGACGGAAACAAAAAACCCCACCAGTGGTGACTATAACATACACAAAGAATAATACATGTATACTGGCATTCTAATTATAAAATCAAAGTATTAACAATACTAGAAGCCAGCATGCTAACAGATAGCATGCAAACAAATGATGTGTCCATTAGGGGACACCTTGTGCTTCAATCGACAGGCGCAAGCATGCTAAAGCCTCCTAAGTTGGTTGAAGGCTAACACGCTAAAAGTTGAGATGTCAACAAAGCAAACTCAAAAACAGAAAAGGGCAGATTGACAAAAATTTGCCGCCATACTATGTGTACTACGAGACAAGTACAATTTCTAATGAGACAAGAAAAACACAAAAGGCTGCTTCGCTAAATTAGCGAGATACCAACCCAAGTGCATCAGCAGACAAATAAGGATTTGTCTGCAATTGCCCTGCGGGCGGGCACTACTGCAAATGAGAACTGCTAAAATGCTAATTCAGCAACAGTAGATGCGATCATATCTAGGTGTTCTGTTGTCACTCTCCTCCGATTTGTAAAATGCAAACATGCTAGCAGCTGCTATGCCATCATACAAAAAGATGGTAATGTCGGTGGAGAAAGCAGCAGGACTTTATATCTTACGTTTTTTTTCAGCACTCTTTGAAATTCAAACCTATTGAATGTTAACAGTCATTAGGCTAAAATGGAGCAAAATAGCAACCACAGTTCAAAAAGGTGCAGGCACATTGATCGGGATTAAAAGCTAAGATGCTAACTGCTGCTATGCTAACATAGACCAAAAGGCAATGTGGGTCGAGAAAGCACGAAGAATGTTGCCTCGCACCGTTTAGTCAGGGATAACGTGCTAACAGTTAGCCATACAGACTCACCCTGCCCTCCTTGACGGCGGGGCTGTCTTCTCCCAGGGCAACCTTAGAAGCGGCCGATCGGAATTCTGGCAGCCCGAGGATGGGCAGGTACTCGTGGTTGAGGCTCGTGTCCTCCACGATGAGGCGCTCCACCTTCTTCACCACCGGCAGAACCCACGGCTGAGAGTCATCGGTGCGGTAGGCTGAGGGAGACCGCACCAAAACAGCTTCACTTCCTGTCACGTGACAAAACGGATGCCGACCCGCAACGCTTTGTGTTTGTTTGAGGTCCGACTAGGATTGGCGAGGGGCGGGAAATGGGTTGCAGTTTATTTTTAATGCCCACGGAAATTTAAAAGAGGGATTTTTGGAAGGAGTCCTAATTTGAAACTTGACATCGGAATTAATAGGGAATGTCAGCAAATTGAAGCATAAAGTGTATTTTTTTTTTGCCCACATGCCCTGCCGTCCAAAACATTGTGGCAGGAAGTCCTCGTGTCCCCACCGTCAGACAGCAAATGAGTGCGTGAAAGAGTGGATGTGCCGAGGTTGCTGGGAACTAAAATGAGCGTCTTTGACCTCCGAGGAACTTGTGGCGTGTGGACATGACTCTGTATCGTGTGACAGCACACTGGATTGGGAAAAGAGCAAAGCAAAGAAAGCAGCTGCTCGCCAAAAGCGCTCGCGGTTGAACGTAGGCATGGGCAGTGCTTTTTGGCAGCCAGAGGCTACTGTACGAGCCTGGGCATGCATAACCGGCATTTTTGCTAGCTAATTTAAAAAAAAAACACATGAAAAAGTTGGCTGCAAGGCAAAGGCTTAACATTGTTTCACCCGTCAACAATTAAAGTAATGAATTGCTTTGTGATTATTCTTCTCAAGGTCCTTTTCCCATGCGGCGGTTAACAAACACGAGAATGAGGTTAAAATAAAAAGGAGCTGATATCATGTTACGGTTAAATCACTCCAGTTTTGGACTCGCACTCGCTACGACAACCTCACAAAATTTGAGCGTGATATCACACATTCGGGCATTAATCAGACGAGAGCAATGACGGAAAGCAAATTTGTGATTTGAAAATTCTATTCTACTCCCGCATGTTCACGATCATGAGATGCACATTAAAGTCTGACATTTTCTCCAGTAAGGACGAAGCGATGAATAATGCGGGTCGCCCTGTGTAGGCACCGAGTTCCCAAATCGGTGAAAGCTGTTGTGTTACTTCGATAACAGGTGCCGCAACCCACATTGTGCAAAACAACATCCCGAAAACGGCGAATGCAGTATTTTTTACCATGCCACCATCCAATAATACAATCCGCCTTGTATATGTGTTCAATCCAGAAATAGCACCCGTAACTGAGACGATGCCTTTTAATGCGGTGCGTCGTATGATCATGAAAATATAGTACATTGCGATGTTGGTTAGATTTTGATTAGCTCTTCAGCCCAAGCCAATAGACTTAAGAGCTGAATTAAAAATTTAATTATTGTGAAAACCAATTGCAATGTCCTGCTAGAAGTATTGGAAGTTGGAATTGCTTGGTTAAAGCAGTGAGTCCCAACCTATGTGTCATGACATCATCACTTGTGCCGGGTAGAACTGAACAAGTAAACACAGTTATACAAAATGCAAACATTTGCAAGGAGGGTGGAGGAAAAGACGCTCACTATGCCACGCCCCCTTTAAAAACAGTTTGTTACTTTACATTCTTTTCTCTTTATTTTTTTCATGCTTATATTTTACAGAGCTTTTATTTCAGTCAGAAGATTTGAAATCTTATTGAAGTAAATTGAGTTAGGACCTTGGTCGCAGAATAAAATACATGAGCTAGAGAAGGTCGGATTGAGCAGAACTGGGACCCTTGTGAGACCTTGCACGTGTATCAGGGTTATAAAGCTTTGAGATTTTTCATTATAGTTTGTCTTTATCTTGTTTTATTTTTTTTAATTAATCAGTTTATTATAGAGTTTTTGTGTACGGCCGTACAATAATCACAAAATAAATACCTTTAAAATGAAACGTAAAAATCCATATTTGAAATTAAGAGACGAAGATGAAAACGAACACGTTTGCTGTAATTGTATTAATTGCAATCACGAAATGTGTATGTCTTTCTTTTGGGTGGGGGGGCTAGTTATTGAATTCGGTTCGATAACAACACTAACCTATGAGTGGATGGAAAATTATGCATTTGGGGTCTTTCCTCCACCGCACGAAAAGACACGTGAAAGACACGTTTCGTAATATATGTCACGAATTAAGATTAAAAAGTGCTAATTTTAACATACGCACGTTGAATTCGTTACGTGACGGTATGGTTGACTAAAAATGGGATTATCCCTAGTATTTTCGCGATGTCTAGCTTTTTGCTGTTTTGCCACGTGACCCTTGAACGCAACTCGGCCAGCCTCTCTGTATGGGACGAGTTAGCGTTTTTTTAGCATCGTTAGCTCCGCTTACCTCCGACGCCGAGGTTCACTTTCTGTGGGTGGTTGTCCTCGCGGAAGTCGGCGGACAGCTTGAAGACAGCCACTGGAGGCGCCTGCGGGACGTCGCCGAATACAGACATTATTGCGGAGTTGAGACAGAAGGACGGCCGCGAAGGTTCCGGAGGGAGGCAGGCAGAGAGATAAATCGGGGACCGATTTCACCTTCACGAGTAAGGACAGACAGAGGTGCACGCGGACCAGCCAATGAAACGCCTCCTTACACGTGACGTATTTTTTCCAAACCCAATGGGAAGTCAACCAGGAACTACTCCCTTGATTTGCGTGTACAGTATTTCAATTCAAATACATTTTGGATTAAAATGTTGGATTTTCATTGCAAAATACGACATATTCACTATCAAATACAAAAGAGGTAGGTTTAATTAGTTTGTGTCTTTTCTCCTTAACATTAAGCGAGAGTGGCACAAATCAAGGTCGAAGTAACAACATTTTACCACTAGATGTCTCTATAATCATCTAAGACTGAAGATCAAATCACTTTCACGTTGTTCACTCATTACAGTACTATGAACTGGAATCAAATACATTCAGTGTTTTGGATTACATAATTACTTCCTGGCAATTTATAGCATGCCAAAAAGCAATTACAGTTTGATTGTCAGAGGTTGTTAAAGAGAATGAATTAAAAATACTTTGTTTATTATCGTGCTTGTAAAACTGTCTTGCATCACAATGAGAGATGTTTTGAATATGTTTACTCTCCTGGGAAGCAAAAAAAGCAGCTCAGTAAGGCTGCCTTATATGGCCTCCCCGTAAAATCTCAGATTTGTTTTTCCTCACAAAAATATGATTTTCAATGTGAACTGACTTTTCGTTTATGGAAAAACAGCTAATAAATTATGAAAAACAATTTCCGCTTTGTTTTTTTCCACCCCCACTTTCCTTTGATTTTCTTTGTTTCTCTTTGCACCAAACAAGTTTTGAAACGTTTCAAATTATTTTCTCATGAAGATTTGTAAAGGTCAAGGAAGGTGACCTCGACAAAACAGTTGTGGTATAGAAGCGCACACTTGGGCTCCAAATTTTGATCACCATTAAATAAAGTCTCTTTTGTTGTCATATGTAAAATATTACAACAATTATAGTAGTGTTATGTAGTGGGAATTAAAGATGCTTTCTTGAAAAATTGTTGCTTTGGGAGTCAGAAAAATTGCTGACCATGCTTTGGCCAACTATCTTCTTTCTGTTTGCAGCCATGTTGTTAGGATAAACAATGCATATCATCAACAACCTGCTTCGAATTTAATTAACACTTTGAAAAATCTAATCATGAATAAAAATTCATATTAATCTCCAAAATCCAATCATCAGCCAGCCTCATAATGCAGTCATGGCACAACACAATAACACGCGCAAACATTACAAATGTATCGAAAGTCAGTAGATAGTGCGCCAAATGAAATGGCTGGTGGCGTGTTTATGATTTTGAAGTAACGACGAAACAAATGAAGGAAGGTGTAAATTACCGTACGTCAAAATAAACATTCAGGTGCGTTTCCTGGCTTGTCAGACGTTCTCAAGTGTTTGATGAATGGCCCCCCACTTGCAGCCTGCTGCTCCCAGTGTGCACGTGCGCACACACACCACTGTCCAAGTGAGGACATCCATTAAGACTCATCGACCCCCCCCCATCCCGCCCGAACCACCACGAGGCCTGTCTTAGGAAACGTAACCTAAACATACAAAGTCATAACAAACAAGGCAAACAGGTCAGATGACATGGGATACATACTGTAATCTACATCCAAAACCGCCATCCAATCCCTGCGAATATGATTCATAGATTCATGAATAAGTAATAGAAGCTTGCCAAAAATAGTCCTTTCTGACATTCTTTCCTAACTTTTACTGAGCCAAGGCCCATATTTTAAATTGGAAATTTGACAGTAAATGAATCATTTTCTGATCAATTAAGTGAAAAATGTCCCTCTGTACGAGGGATGATCTGTCAGGACTCGCTCATGTGCCACAAAGAAGTGGTTGGAAATCACCATGGGTCAGTATTCGAACGGTCACTTCAACTTGAGGCCAAATGGACGCCAGAACCAGAGCAATTAACATTTCATGGTCATAAAGAAGAGGTGACTTTTGGCTCTGATTATTCTTTTCGAATAAACGGTAGATTTAAAAAAAAAAAAATATATATATATATATATATATATATATATATATATATATATATATATATATATATATATATATATATATAATATATCGTAATTGCTATTTGTCTTAAAATAATGTGAAAAGTTCTCAAATGAAAATGACAACACCAAAAAAAAAAAAAAGGTAAACAGATGGACGACGCGGTTCATATTTTCGTTATTTTAAACTTAGAATTTGACATTTCAGCCGTGATATCCGTGAGCCATACATTTAAATGTTTTTATTTTCTCTAACAAACATGCATCAATTTGGATTTGGAGCAAAATATCACCTAAAAAAATCAAGCTTATTTTTCTTTCTGTTTCTTCCAGTCTTTAGTTGAGAAACAGCAAACTCTGCGGGCACACTTAGTCATAATGAAGCGCTGCCGTTCATGACTTGGCTCAGGCCAAAACCATGTCCAGATGCAAACACTCTTGACCTGTCACTCTTCTTCTTTGTCCTTTCGCTCTCCACAAACACAAACAAGACAATGTGGTTGTCAGGTCCAGTTTCAAAGATGGAGATGATGGAGTCCATTAGGCCTCGTGGATCACCAAAGAAAAAGCAAAAACTATTTTCTTCACTCTGGACTGTGTTGAGTTGATTAGTGGTCAGCCTATCCGTTAAGTGAAGCTGCGAGGGGGACCACTTATTGGCCCCCTACTGTCGGGGTATCAATTAAAGGACATTTTCTAAAGGTGTAAAGGGGCCCACTTTTTGTCACCTTCTGTTGGGGTTTTGACAAGGCTTAGTAAAGTTGCGGGGGACTTCCTGTTTTCGGAGCAGTGATAAGTGGATGTTCAGTAAAATTGCAAGGTGGACCACTTTTTGGCATTCTAATTTGGGTTTATCGATACCAGGGAATTTGATAAATATCATGGTTGTGTTTGTGACCAACAGGTGGTACTGTAGAGCTGCGCTTGCAGCTGCACACCTGTTGGTCATTATGTCATTAGTTTGCTTGTTCAAATAGACTCCCGGCATGACCACTCGGTGTCGGGTCATTGTTGCTGTGTGCACATGTCATGTCATGTTTTGTTTTTTTGTCTTTGGTTTTTTGCTACTTTGATTTCTTGTGATTTTGCTGGACTTTATTTGAGTTTTTGAGTTAGTTTCTCCAGTGTATTCCTGTTTGCATTTTTGTGAAATACATTTTGGTCAGCCATCCTGCTCCTCCTTGCTTTTTGAGGTCCTCCCAACAACTACCACCGCGCAAAACATGACAGTAAAGTTGCGAGAAGGACCACTTTTTGGCACCCTTTGTCGGGATGTTGATAAGATTTGATACATTTGCAGGGGCGGTTTAGGTTTTTGGCACGAGGTGATCTTTTGATAAGAGGAAATTTGATCATGTTGCGAGCTGTATCACTTTTTGGCACCATATTGATGCATTGCTAAGAGGGTGTTTGGTATCGCCTTGAGGCTGACCATTTTTTGGCATACTAATCTCAGTGTACTGATAACAGGAGAACCGCTTCTTTAGAATTTTTTAAATTTATTTATTTTTAAATAAAATTTCCTTTTTCAACACTCTGACAAACCGGTACCAAAAAGTGGACCAGCCTTAGAAAAAAAGGATTGGGGGGGGTTCTGTACTTTGTAAGACTGCTCAGCTTCCTCTTGTCACCAGTCAGCACACAACATGTCAACACATTGATTTACACAAGTGCGTGCGTGTTTGTGTGTGTGTCTGAGATCTGGATGATCTGTGGCAGGAAGTGATCCGTGTTGCTGTGTACACATCAACATATATCACCCAAGGCTAGGAGAAGGCAGGGATACATGCTTGGGTTCAAAGTTGGACATTGTGGTCGTGTGTGTTTGTGTGTGTGTGTGTGTGTGTGTGTGTGTGTGTGTGTGTGTGTGTGTGTGCGCCTCAGGTGCAGTCTTGTCAATGTATGTTTGGACTTTGACAAAAATGCTCCAACCCTCTGGCAGCACATGACGTCACTACAAATGTCTGCATCCACATGCTCTTATGTTAATCTTTTTTTTTTTAGGAGGAGCAATCGTTGACAAATAAAATTAGGATTGTTTCAATTGAATGATGTATCTATCGATCGATCTATGCACAGAGCCGCTAACACTGAAAAAAATAATTAAAAAATACAACCAAATAATTTCAAAAATGTTGACCTTCACGGCTGATGCAAAATGCAAAAATAAAATAAAACAAATGTCATCACCCCTAACTATTTAGAGTGAAAAAAAAACAATACCAAACTAGGCGAGCATTAAAAGCGAGCGCAAAGGAACTCTGAACATGTACTTTCCCATTCTGTAATGGTGGTGGATGTGACTCCCCGGCAGAGGCCACATGTTATTTGTGAAAACTATTGTCAGCAGCAGCTCCTGTGACAGGAAGTGCACTCGTACGACGCACTACAGTATGTATACACGCTGTGTTATTGATGATGGATGACTCCCACTCGAGGATGGACGAGCGACCTTTCCTATTCCTAAATCAGCAGTGTGTCGTCAAGGAAGTAAACAGCGTGATGGAGTCTGCCTGTGGAAACAATTTGTTTTCATTCGATGCTCACGTAAATAAAATACCAAAGTCCCACGTCGGCATTTTCAGACGCAGAACGACTGTTTGGCAGGGAATATTTGGAGGGATTCGCAGAAAAAATGTCCAGCGGTAAACATGAAGCAGACAGAGACCATCAGGAGTCGAGAAACATGCTAACACAGGATGCTAATACCCGATGCTAATATGAGAGACTCACATGTGCATTGCTAATGGACAATGCTACCACACACTTGCAACACACAATGCTAATATCTGAAGTTATTGCATTATGGTAGCGATACAGATGTATGCTAATACAAGATGCTAAAACGTGGAGGCTAGGGAAACAAGCTAATAATGATGCTAATGTAGGACAAATAATGAATGCTTACGTACAATGTGTGATGGAAAATGTACACGGCTTAAAATGCTAATGCACGCTGCAGATTTATGAAGCTGACATGCAATGCTAAGATGCTAATAATGTAAAACTTGCAGTGCTGCCATTACATGGCTTCGTGTCACCAAATGGCTGGCTAACGCACACACGCACGCACGCACGCACGCACGCACACACCCACACACACACACACACACAGAGGACAAGCCTGTGCATGACATGGGTGCCTCGACATTGCAGTGTGTGTTTACATGTTCACTCACATGTGGTGACCTGTTACGCTCCCAGAAAGCAGCCTGGTAATGTGTGTGTGTGTGTGTGTGTGTGTGTGTGTGTGTGTGTGTGTGTGTGTGTGTGTGTGTGTTTATGTGTTTGTTTGTGTGCTATGATTAGCTGCTAATCCAACGCAGGTCAACGAGGTCCCAGGCAAATCTCAGTAAATACACACACACACACACACACACACACACACACACGCACGCACACACTTGTGTACACGACAACCAAATGCTCAAAGATTAGCAAAATCTGAGCTAAACAACGCTAGGCTTTACTAAACTTAACAGAATTAGACTGTGTTCAAGCGAGCCAAAATACAAATACCTCATTTAAATTCAACTAAAATTTACTAAGATATGAAACTCTGATTAAAAAAAAGTTAGTTATCTAGGTGACTCCGAGGCTACTTAAGATACTGCTAAGCTACTAAGATAAGACAAATTCAAGTAGATAAGATACGCTAGTCAGAAAAAAAAACAAGCTAGGCATTGGCAAGCTAAAGTAAGCCAGACTATATTAACCAAGCGTAGCTAATTTAACTTGCCACATTTATTCTAATATGGACAACAAAATACAACTAAAATAAGACAAACGAAACTAAGGCAAGCAACACAAAGCCCTAAAAGCCGCACATGTAGTATCATGTATTCACATCATGTGGAAAAATGGATGGTTTAATGTTAAAGACTCTGTCAAGTGATTTCAGCGAGTTGTCTCGAAATATATGGGATAGGTTTGACGTTAGTGCTGAAAAAATTTGAAGACTCAATTGTTCAAATACAGCATGAAACTCTTTTTCACCAATTCAATACGCATTTGCGCTTTCTGGCATGAGTCGACCCTCCCCAATACAATACATGTACAAGTACTGGGTGCTGTCATTCCAGACTACATTCGGGCTATGTTATGCGGACACACATATGACACAAAACCAGGCCTTCATAGTCACGAGCCCATTATTTTATGTGGACCCACAGAAGGCACATAACAGGGCCTCGCTAGTCCGCTAGCTCGCTCGCTCACCCCTGGACCGGCGTTGTTGACATCAAAGACGTCACTCATAAACCACTCACTTTTCTGTCACGTGTGGGCCACATAATTATGACACCTCGGGGTAAGTTAGCTGTTACGTAAACGCAGTGGCACATTATTACACCGATAGCGCACTATACAAACAACTGAACACAGTCGTGTTCCAGTTACGAGTCGAGCAAGGGCTTGTTTTGAGCTTCCGACATCTGGCAGCACGTCATTTCTATTTTCATTTGACAGGGACTCGAAAATCAATATAATTCTCTCCGTGTCATCACCCATGAACCAATAGCGGTTTGTGTGCGTGTGTTTGAAACTGTGCCCATCTGACAAAACACCTCTGCATGTCAAAGTAGATTATTTGGAACATAGCGAACAAGTAATGACGCTCGCGTTTCAGCGCTTTTTTTGTTTTAGTTATCCATGTATCATGGTATCCTGGTGTCACAGTATCACCTGGATGGCCCACTCCTTGCTCCTCTAAGTCCCGGCAGCTCATTACAAGATCAATTACAAGCTTTTATTGTAATGTGAGCAGAGCACACACATGCACAACTTTCCACACAGACACACACTTGTCAGACAGATCCACACACACACACAAATACATTTATTAATACAGCATTGACTGGGATAAATCTCCGCAACTCCTTGAAATTAAAAGCAAATATCTTATACAAGCATTACAATTCTCATTTTTGTAATTGAATCTGTGTCGCACACAGAATTTTGACTTATTTGAGAAAAAACATGGAGGGACATCGTTCACAGATCTGTCAAGGGGACCTTCTCCCCCTCCGCATTTTGTGCTCTCATTTTATCTTATTGGGAGGTGGTGAAGGTCAGCGCAATCAGCATTTTCAGCAGCTACACGGAGTACAGAATAGTGCATGGGCAGGAACGTTGCTTATCTGCAAAACAACTCGTCAGGATTCAATAGTACGAACAGTTACTTCCATTTAGCGCTGTTATATGTCAAATTCCCATGACAAAACTGAATCAGGTGGCAAAATGCATGTCCCAAACTTATTTATTATAATAGCGTTGGGTGTGATCTCTTTCTTGATGATCTTTTTTTTTAAACAAGAGATTTTTAAAATTGTATAGATTTATAGATACACACAATTAATTTTTAATTTTTTTGTGACTCTGCTGTTGTGCGGCTGGCCGAGATGATTTAAGCATGGAAAAGGTAAAAAAGGGGAAAAAAGACGACGAAAAAGACGTCTGGCGCCTTCAAGAATGACAGCAGACAAGAGGTGTCACCTTTCCTATTGTTGACTACACACACACACACACTCACACGCACACACACACACACACACACACACACACAACACACACACACAACACACACACACACACACTCAATTTGTATTCACAATACAAAAGGAAGGGCGGCCCGGTAGTCCAGTGGTTAGCACGTCGACTTCACAGTGCAGAGGTGCCGGGTTCAATTCCAGCTCCGGCCTCCCTGTGTGGAGTTTGCATGTTCTCCCCGGGCCTGCGTGGGTTTTCTCCGGGCACTCCGGTTTCCTCCCACATTCCAAAAACATGCATGGCAGGCTGATTGAACACTCTAAATTGTCCCTAGGTGTGAATGTGAGCGTGGTTGGTTGTTCGTCTCTGTGTGCCCTACGATTGGCTGGCAACCAATTCGGGGTGTCCCCCGCCTACTGACAGCTGGGATAGGCTGACTCAACAAGACAAATTGACCCTCGAGTTGTGGGTAAACTTGTAAACGGGCACCAAGTAGGCGACTACAAATAAATAAACACGTGAATAAATAGATAAGTAGATAAATAAAAACAGCTCCATATATATTGATGTGAAAAAAAAGCTGTTGTGATTGCAATTGGTTTTGATATCCTGCACATCAACATTTCACAAGTTTACGCAATGACTTTTGTACACTTTTAAAGTTTCAAACAAGATATGATCATGTTGGAGAGAACGGAAGAGAAAGACAAGCGGATGCATCTGCGTCTGATGCAACAAATTAGAACAACAAATGCAAAAACAGACAATGAAAAGAACAAGGATAAAGAAGAAGAACCGCACAAAGACCAACCAACAACTAGAAAACGAGGGCTACAAAAAAAAACAAGAAAAAGAACACAAACATGATGAAGAAAGGATGCAAACACTAAAAACAGCAACGCCAACAAGAAAAGGAAGGAGGACAGAACCACATCTACGACAAGAGCAAGTACAATAAAGTACAACAATGAGAAGAAAACAAAGAACAAGAGGAACCACCTGCAGGTGTCAAAGTCAAGGCCCGGGGGCCAGATCTGGCCCGCCACATCATTTTTATGTGGTCCGCAAAAGCAAATCAAACATGGCACCTTCCATGATGCTTGCTAAAATATAAACCAAAAATTCTAAAATGTAATAAATGAGAGAGATATGGCCAGCATTTTCTTGTTGCCAAACACCCTCATTAGAGTAACTTAAACGGTATTCTTAACTTCCTTATGTGATGTCAATCATAATGGCCCTCCAAGGGAAACGGGAGCTGAAATGTGGCCCGCGACGAAAATGGGTTGGACACCCCTGACCTAAAACAACCAAACAAGAAAGAAGAAAAGGAAAACAGCCGGACAAATCCGTCAACAACTACAAGGAGATGAACAAGAAGAGAAAACAGAACAACATCAAAAAGAGAAAGAAGAGGAAGAGAAAAATGATGAAAGTGTGGAGGTCAATATTGACAATCACGGAGGAGGACAAACAGGTTGCTTCCTGTCTACACGCACAGATCACATGACCCCCCTCCATCCCCCTTCCACCGTCGCCACAACCTTCACATTTTCTTTCTGTCCTTCTCAATATCTTCCGGTGGACTTTTTGTGATTGGACCCGCCCATGTCCAACCCCCCTCCCCCCCACGCCCGCCCTCCTTCCCACTTCGGGAGTTGGCGGCGTCCCTCAGAACACATCAGGATCGCGGACTCTTCAGGCGGACTGCCTCGCACCCGTGCCCGCCATGGGGTCTTGAGAGCTGTTGGTGGGGGTCGAAGGGGGGAGGTGGCGAGGGGTCGTGGTGATGACGATGCTCCAGACCTCCACACCTTTCTCCGTCAAAGACATCCTAAAAGCGGGACAGGAGTACCCCTCGGTCCACATGGTCCACTACCACAGCCCCCCGCCGTCCTCCTGCATGCTGGCCCGGGACAGCCCCCGGGTTCCCTCGGCCCCGGCGCCGCCCTTCTTGGACCCCGGACGCATGGTGTTCCTCGGAGCCCCGGTGGAGGACGAGGGCGAGGAGGAAAACGGCACTGTGGACAACGGACCGACGGCAGACGAGTACTCCGGGACGCACCAGGGGGGCCTGCCGGGGCCCAAAGGGGAGGCCCCCAATGGCAAGGATCAGCAGGAGAGCAGTGAGTCTTCTTCTCCTTGCTTGACATGGGCAGCATTTGACATGTGGGCCAGCGCATTCGTGCGGCCGAATAAGTTGTACTATCCGGACTTCCCGCTTACCGATGGTAAAAAAAACCAAATGAGCGTTTGGGAATCGTGCTTGACATAAGGGTCACATTTGACACGTGGGCACCGTTTGATGGTGCATTAGACACACGGGCCAGCACATTCGCGTTTGAGAAAAAGTTGAACGGAAAGGTCATCGATGGCCAAGTCCGGCCTCAAAGCGACTGAGCATTCCAGAACAGCAAATTTTGACACATGGGCCAGGACAATTGTACATAAAATAAAGTCAAACCTACATCTGATGTATACATTTGATTGCTTCTTGCACATATAGATGTTAATACAAAAACAAATAACAATAATAATGGAGGGTTCAAGAGCCCCATTTAACACATGGGCCAGTAAATAAATGCATGGACAATGTCAATTCTTATTTATATATCCAACTTAATAATACTCCCCAAAACAATTGAAGGTTAAAAATAAAGGTTTGCAGGTTTGAGTTGGCGTATTGAACGCATGGGCCACATTTGACCTATGGGCCATATTCAGTGACAGTGGGGGAAAAAAAAACGACCCCAAAGTGAACAAGCATCAAGTTAAAGTGTGCACTTTACAATGGCAATAAACACCTTATTGTGAACAAAAATACAAGACGAAAAAACTCAAAATCAATAAGAATCGACATTGAGAAGGTGCTCCGAGTTGTAAACGTATTTAAAATACTGGAAATGTAGAACAGAAACTCAGAAATGATTCGCTTTGGATAACATAAGTAGCTATTTTTCAAAAAGTGTCACTGTCTATGTCATGAAAGTTCAATAAGCACGAATACACTGTAAAGTGGCAGTGAGAAGGTTATTATTATTATTATTATTATTGTTAAGTTGCATTCCTTACACTATTTTCGTCACGAATCTTTAAAAGGTTGGTGATGAGTTTGTGTGTTGTGTGTGGGGTTTTTTAAATTATATTTTAACACATTTGTGTTTTATTGCACTTTTCACACACTACGTATTTTTTGGTATACATTTTTAAACGAAATCGTTTTTTAAATGTTTTCAACCACAATGTTGTGCTTTTTTAAAAATTTATAGTTTTGAACTCACTTTTGTATTTTGATAAACTTTTAGGCGTATTAAGGATGTTCTGACACATTTTTAATCGTGGTGTATTTCATTCAAACATTTTTGACACGATTATGCTTTTGTTTTTTTTAACTTCACGACTGCACCTTTGTGTATTTTAGTGGACCTACGTATTTTCACGGCATCGTTTTTTTAAACATATGATTGTGTTATTATTTTTACCATTATTATTATCATTACGATTATTTTGATGATACTAATTCCTGATTGTGCATTCGTCCAAAAGGCAAGCACGGGGAGGCTCCGTCGCCCCGGGCCGACGTCTACTCGGAGGGCGTCCGGCCGAAGCCGCGCAGCCGCCGCCGGCCCCGCGTGCTCTTCTCGCAGGCTCAGGTGCTGGAGCTGGAGCGTCGCTTCAAGCAACAGCGCTACCTGTCAGCGCCCGAGCGGGAGCACCTGGCTTCAGCCCTCAAGCTCACCTCCAACCAGGTCAAGATCTGGTTCCAGAACCGCCGCTACAAGTGCAAACGGCAGCGACAAGACAGGACCCTGGAGGCGCTCGGGCCGCACCACCAAGCCCCGCCGCCGCCGAAGCGTGTGGCCGTGCCGGTGCTCGTACGAGACGGGAAACCGTGCCTCGGCGGCGGAGGCTCGACTCACAGCTACCCGAGCGCCGCCTCGCCGTACGGATTCGCTGGGGGATACCCGGCCTACGCGTACGGCGGCCCCGCGTATCACCAGAGCAACTCGGGTTGCGCGTACGGCGGCCTGCCTGGGCCTGGGCTGGGGCCTACCTCGGCAGGCTGCCCCAACGCCTTCGTCAACTTGGGCGGACTGCAGGCACCCTCGGCGCAGCCCCACAATCACCAGGGGGGCATCCGGGCCTGGTAGTCGAGGGGGGACGGGGGGGCGTTTATTCCTTCATTTACGAAATGTGTGACGTCACACCTTTGGAGAGGTGGCGAGAGGACTGATGGTGGATGCAAGTTTTGAAACACTTTAGTTGCTTTTTTTGTTGCTATGGTTGCAGAGACTTTCACGTGCATTCTAATAAATGAGAAAAAAACGGACAAAATTGCATTAGGTCAGTATTTTGTCTTGACTACATTGTGGATGATCAAGTCCGTCCGCACGACCCTGTTTTCGATGTCTCCCTCCTCCAACACACCTGATTCAAATGTTCACGTTCGTTAATTAGCAAAGCTTGATGATGAGCTGATCATTTGAATCGGGTGCGTTGGAGGAGGAAATGTCTAAAACAGGGTGGATAGGGGCTCTCGCGGACCGGACTTAGAGATCCCAGACAATACAAATGTCGTTTTCGTTACTTTTGTCAATTTTTATTTTGTTTTAGTTTTTTTGTTTCCATTTTGTTGCTTGGTAGTTTTAGGAGATTTATTTTTGCTTTGTCACATTCTGTCTTCTTTTTTTGTGAGTTTGTTGTTTGCTTGGCTCATAATTTTTTTTTTCATCAGATGTTTTTTTTTTTGTTGGCCAATTTGCTCTTTCCGTTTTCTCATCAAACTACATTTCTTTCTGATCCCATTGTTTTCGTTAATATATGTGTTGTTTTGTAGATGTGTTACTTTTCTTCAACAGTGAATTTGTAGTTTTGCAAAAAAAAAATTTGTATAAAGCTTTGTTGTTTTCATTTCATAGAACATTTGTTGTTTTCTTCTTATTCTAAAAACGAGATAACCCCTCACACTTGGTGCTCGTGGCCGTTTGTCCCGGTACCAGTTAGAGAAAAAAAATACAGGAGGGAGTGGACAGCTCCATTTTGGGCTGCTCCATTGAGAAAGTGGCGCAATTTAAAAGCACCTCACAGCTAGAATAGGGAGGCGGGGGCGGACGGGGGTGGGGTGGGGTGGAGAACATGCCCCTCAGCTCGCACATTGACGCCCTTGTAATGTTCCCACCGTGGATGTGCACCACGTGCTTTTTGCCTTTTTGTTCCCGCCACTGTGAAGGTCCAAGGTGGTGGTGGGGCGGATACCGGCGCAGGCACGGGGGCGGGCAGTCCAGTGGGGGTCTTGCTCGTGAATGAGGGAGCATTATTGCTACAAATTGTACCATTTATCCCAGTGGAGAGGGAGGGGGCGGGGGGGGGCGGTACAAGTACGGGTTACAAGGGTCGCTTCATTATGTGGCTTTATGTTTTGTGGGGTTGTTCTCACAGCTCGCACTTCAATCTATTTAGTTCATTACAAAGGAGAATAAAAGCGACTTTAATTGGGCAAGTGAGGTCATTAACACGAGACCACAAGTTCCAAGTTATGAAAAGGCAAATCGTTTTTATTTCCTTAATTGTCATGAAGGTATATTTTTTCCATACATAGGTACGAATAATATATATGTACCGGTATATGAAAATACGGGTTGTTCTTTCGCACAGAATAGTATTGCTGCTACACTAGGAAAAACAAGTACCGGTACGTATGTACATATAAAATAAAACGTATAGACTTTAAAAACATTCATTCCAGTTCAGGTTGCTGGCAGTGTCCTCTTGTGTCTTAGAAATCAAAGTATACATAAAAATACTGGAACTGAAAATAAACACTTTCAATAAAACCATAAAAATAAAAAAGGCCAGGTGTTTAATAATATTTTAAATTTTAAAAGAAGACATACACACGATTCTGAACCGGAAGTGCTTCGATTTGTTTTGCCGGATATGGCGGTTACACTTATTTATCTCGTAATAAAGACACATTTGACTTTTTATTGCTCGTGTGGCAGCAATTCACTTTCCTACTTGTATTGTGTCATCGAATATTTGGTTCTGTTGGTGTACTGTATTGCTTTACTTTTTTGTGTTTATTTTCCCTCTAGCGAAATGTGTTGTAGATCCCTTTTTAACTCAACTCAACTCAGCTGTATTCATAGAGCACTTTCGAACAGCCATCGCTGCATGCAAAGTGCTGTACATGGAGCAATTTAACATATACAACAAATAGTAAAGCAAATCGGGAATAAATACGGTAGAAAGCACCGAAAAGCAAAACCAAGAACAAATCTAAGTCATACTGAGTTAAATGCCAAAGAATACAAGTGAGTTTTGAGGAGGTTTGCCGAATGTTCAGTGGGAGGTCATTCCAGAAAGAGGGACCAGCAACAGAAAAGGCTCGATCCCCTCTGAGCCTCAGTTTAGTTCTTGGTACTTCTAATAATGTCTGGTCCGCAGACCTGAGGCGCCGGGCAGTTGTGTAGGGGCGGATGAGTTCAGAGAGGTAAGGTGGCGCGAGGTCATTTAGAGATTTGAAAACAAATAAGAGGATCTTGAAAATAACTCTAAAATGTATGGGGAGCCAGTGAAGGGATGCCAGAGTAGGAGTTATGTGCTCCCTCTTACGAGTACCAGTCAAGAGGTGAGCAGCGGCATTCTGGACCAGCTTTTTACAGTTTTGTTTGCTTTACGAGTTGGTTCTATTTTGTTTTATTTCTGTATATTGTCCATTTTCATTGGGTTCTGTCTTATTTTTCTATTTAGGACATTTTCCTTTCATTTGAGTCTTTTGTTTTATGGTTTTTGTGCTGTTGCTTCTTTATGGCTCTTTGATTTTTGCGTCTTTATTTTTTCATAGGAAAATTGTTTTATTTTTGAGTGCATTCTGCACTTCATTTTTGAGAAAATTTAAAAATATAGGTTTGCTGTTTTCTTGTCTGTCTTTTTGGTGTACTCTTTTTTTCCGTAGATGTTTTCCTTTCATAGTGTTTCGTTTCTTTAGTGTATGGTAGATTTAGCGAGTGCATTTTCATGTTTTTTTTTTTACTCATTTTGATTTTTGCAGCACACCTTGTTTTTCCGCAATCGGTGATTTGACCAGTAAACAAAAGCAAAATGATTCTAAGAAGATGAAAAGAGGACGAAAAAGTAAAGTGTTGTTGCAGTCAGTGATAATTTGTCAACAGCAGGTCAATTCATGAGGCTGCTCAGTGCTCATTAGTCACTAACAAGCATGTGCAGCTCAATTATTAACACACTAAGGGCTGATAATTAGTGCATTACTTATTGATTATTTCCCTAAACTGGTAAACCTCCAGAACTTCAGCAATGTGTGTTTTTTTATTTTTTGTCCTTAAAATAACTTGCCACATGTTATTGAATTGGAAATGTGATTGGTTCAAGAAACATCGTCGCTGCGAATTGAATTCGGATCGTGAAGGCTCCTGGCAGATTAGATTGCCATAACAACACATAGAGACTGAAATCTGATTGGACAAAAAAAAAAAAAGACCACAAGAGAAACGCCACAAAAGGACAACATGAAGAGAATAGACTGTTGGGAGTAATTCAATACAGTCTCGTTGAACAAATATGATAATTCGGAATCGTAAATGTAGCTCAGTGGCCGGAGTTCTGCTCATCGTCGTCTAACTGCGCTCTAACGTCAGACTTCCTGACAGCGGGCTAAAAAGATTTCAGCGCAGCCCGGAATGTTTGGGGAAAAGCTTCTTCTTGTCGTCGGTGGTGGGCGAGCGTCCCGGCCGGCAGCCAACAGACGTTTTCGGCCCGTCCGTCAACCTTCTGTAAATATTTGGAGGCCGGTGTCCACATTTAATCGCGTAAGTGGGGCGAAAAGCGTCACGTTTTCTGGGAACGGGCAAACGGCGCTTATCTGAGGGCGAGGCGAGCCGCCCACATTCATCCTCTGTGACAGGGCACGGCAAAACAGACGTAAATTTTCACGCGAGGTTTCTCTGGAAGACGTTCGAGTCGTTTATCGGACGCAGCTGCAGAGCGCCCCCTCCAATGAAACTTGCGAAAGTGATACAAGACGTTCAAAATGTACCCGGCAGATTTGATAAAGTTGCATAAAAATCTAGATGACATTTTTGTTTGTTCGCCAAGGACTATGTGAAAAAATATTTTTGTTTGTTTGTTTGTTCACAGGTTTACACAAAAACCACAAGAGGGACATATATTTGCTGGTTTACTTGTAAACTACAAAAGGGATTTTTGTGTTTTCAGGGTTTATGTGACCCCCCTTTCCCCCCAAAAGAAAAAAAACTACAAAAGTGATTTTTCTGCTAGCAGGCTTATTTTTTTAGTTAATTGGTTTACATAAAACACTACACAACAATTCTACGTGGAAAACAAAGTGCCTTTTTTTGCGTTAGTTAGGTTTTGAGACTTGTGGTTTTGGCATCAAAATGGTCATGTAAAAATGCTACAAAAGTAATTTTCACGCTAGCAAGATTGTGTGAAAAAATACAATTCCAAATTTTGTTCGCAGTGTCATGAGGCCGCCACAATTTTGATTTATCTTTTTTATGTAAACACGTAGAGGAAAAATTACAAAAGCAAATTTGAGCATTAGCAGGATAACATGAACAATTACAAAAGCTATTTGTGGTTTGTTCGCAGGATTACTCAAAAATTGGACAGGTTTTATTATTTGGCAGGGTGACACAGCAATTACACAACCAACACACCAACTTTTTTGGGTCTTCTTTGTTAGCAGGATAACTAGCATTTGTTTTCTTGGTTCAGATTTTGGATGATGTACAAGACTAAACCTAAAAAAACATTTTTTTTCACTGCGACCCTACAACATACCTGATTGTCTTATAGTTCTCAGTTGTTTGCTGTACTGGTCTGCAGCAATCACGTTCAGAGAAAGAGAAGAAAGGGGAAAAACGAAAGATGATCCGACATGTTGGACAGGGAGGTCACGCACTTCCTGTACAGGTTAAAGTCAGGTGCGTGACATGCCAGACAAACGAGAACATGCACACACACACACACACACACACACACACACACACGAAAGGGTGGACAACTTTTTGACAAATGGTTTTTGCAGTTACTATAGGGGAACACTTGTACATGATTCGATCCACGCCCGCAGCCTCCACTTTACAAGTAATGATTCATGCTAAAGCTAACATTCATCATCGTTCTTCTAGCGACTGCCACACACCCACATTTTGAAGAACTCCCCTGAACTATGGTTGAGTGATTGACAATTTATTAAAATTAGTCAATTTGACAGAACGATTTCTTCTAGAATGAAAAGTTAGCTCAAATCCTGTAAGGAGTTATCATGCTTGGTTTTGAACATTTCTGATAATTTGTAACATACATTACAAGTCCCGTCAATGTTAAAAAAAAAAGAAGCAAAACTTGGGGATTACATCTCTTTGGTACATAGCGCCACCTACTGTGCAAAGGAACTTTGTAAGCTACATTTTTATCGTCTTGTATCCAATCACATTCAAGCTTCTTGTCCTTGTTGGCCAAATTATGGTGACAAGTGTAATGCATTATGACACCCTCGTTTACCATGCCCTTTAAAAATCTGGTAGTACGTTTGTGAAAAGAGTTCATTGTCAACATGCTGCATCCGCGTTTAAACCAATAGACGGATGTTTGCTTCGTGTGATCGTAGGAAGCAGCAGATAATTCTGGGTAAAGTAATTTTAAAAACAATTATTTTCAGGCAGAACCCGTGAAGTGCAAAAACGGTTCAGAAAACAACCACAGTACAAAAAAAACAATTTAACGGTAAGAATCGAGGCACTTCCGGTCATGCATGTGAAACTTTGGCATGTTTAGTGCTACAGCAGCGTCCTCGGCTGATCACATGTGAGTACTACAACAACATAAACCCAATTTATTCCGCGCATTTTCAAGAAAATAATCAAGGCTTTAGATTCTATCATTGAGTCCCCTCCCTTACATTGGGCTCAGCCGTACGATTTTTTTGCATATCAGTAAAATTAGAAAAGCATGTGATAGAAAAATCCGTTTTCGGTGAGGTAGTTCGGTTCAAAGAGAGAAACCCAAAACACGTGGTAAAATACTTTTCTGAAGGCCACCTTAATTTAGTAAAAAAAAATATTTAGATTGTCTATGTATCTTGGAGACGTTCCGGTTAGACTTGTTTTTCTTTCTGGATTCACGAAGCCTTTGTGAGTGGCCCGTTCGAAAAAGTCCGACGTGAAGAGGATGTAATACTCATTTGCGGAGATGGTAAATGTGATAATTTCGTTTTCAGGGTTTTCACTTTCTGGACTTGCATTTCAACATCTCTGCTATAAATGGGGCCCGAAATCACCCGCGAAAAACGAAAGTCGGCGAGGTAGTGAACACCGGCGGAATAGGTACATGTACATGTGTATGAGTATAAAAAGTATTTATAAGGCCAAATTAATGGTATACATACATGTAGAAGTAAATGTTTGGAGTAATTAACATTACTTAATGCTATATGCTAATATATTTAAACATGTATAAATTAGGTTAGTGTTTGAATAACAAATTACAGTAAACATATACATTTAATACTGTATATTTTGCTCTTTGTGACTCACTGTCGTTTAGCTGACTTGAGCTGTCTCTCTCTGCTGCTGTGGACCAAATGTCGACAGCTCTGCCTGTAGCCCTGGACTTGAGTTCCAGTTCCTTTACACGCCCAGGCCGCCGTGATGTTAAGCTTCCGTCTTGTTTCAAAGACTTTATTCTGACATGATTGTATGTTCCTGATGCCCCCCCCCCCCTGTGCAATGTTGTTAATTTGTTGTAACCTGGATTCTACAGTTAAGTGATCAAAGTAGAAATGAGGACATTTCTCTGGTGGGAGGGGGAAG
The DNA here is from genome assembly GCA_026261675.1 of Hippocampus mohnikei. Classification (NCBI taxonomy): domain Eukaryota; kingdom Metazoa; phylum Chordata; class Actinopteri; order Syngnathiformes; family Syngnathidae; genus Hippocampus; species Hippocampus mohnikei. The sequence continues at coordinate 15,792,894 of JAKGUB010000326.1, forward strand.
AATGTAAGCTTATGTTAAATTATTAATGATTTTCATTTTATATTTGAGCATTATATTCTTTTGTGTTAGTTACCTAGGTTATATTCCGTTTAATAATTGCTTCAACAAGCTTATGTTGATATGATCTGATTGGTTAAGGAAACCAGGAAGTGTTTTGTGTTACCGAGGTGTGTTGTGTTCCCGTTCGTTCGTTCGGAGGTGCAGACGTGGAGAAAAATAAAAAGCTGCCTTCAAAGGATTCCATCTCTCCTTTTGCCCATTTTAAAGTATAGCTATCCACTACAAAACTACGAACCACTCAACTTACAATATGAACAATTGTTTATATTGTTTAGTTGTCCAAAAATTCCGTGCAAACATTTATATCTCATCTTGTTATGCCTTGTTTGCCTTTTAGATAAGTTGTATACTACTGTATTTCTGTATTAAAAATGTCTACAATCTGAATACTTTGAATAAAATTTGTGGGGAAAAAAAAGTTGGTGCGCAGATAGTTTTGGGGCAGATTTCACAAAATTTGTCACGGGATTTTTTACTCCAAATAAAGAAATGCAGTTTTGTTCATGTATGCAAGTCTGTGACAAAGTGACAGGAAGTCACTTTATGTTCGATGCGTTTCCAATAATATAGTAGACTGCAAAAAGTGCAATTGACCTGTGAAAGGAGCCCGAGCTGGTGTGTGAGGTAGAAAAGTTCCGACTGTATATAGTCAGACTTACCTCCACACACAGCATGGGTTCTGGTACCAGTTCTCTTGAGAGGGGTTGGACTCTATTCCACTCTGGAGTTGCCCACGGTGAGAGGCGCAGAGCAGGCGGGCATACTTATTGCCCCCGGCTCAGTGCCTGTACATTGGGGTTCACACCGGTAGACGAGAGGGTAGCCTCCCTCCGCCTTCGGGTGGGGGGACGGGTCCTGACTGTTGTTTGTGCATACGCACCCAACAGCAGTTCAGCTGCACTCCACCCTTTTGGAGTCCTTGGAGGGTGTGCTAGAGAGTACTCCTGCTGGGGACTCCCTCGTTCTGCTGGGGGACTTCAATGCTCATGTGGGCAACGACAGTGAGACCTGGAGGGGCGTGATTGGGAGGAACGGCCCCCCCGATCAGAACTCGAGTGGTGTTTTGTTATTGGACTTCTGTGCTCGTCACGGATTGTCCATAACGAACACCTTGTTCAAACATAAGGGTGTCCATATGTGCACTTGGCACCAGGACACCCTTGGCCGCAGTTCGATGATTGACTTTGTGGTTGTATCGTCGGATTTGCGGCCGCATGTTTTGGACACTCGGGTGAAGAGAGGGGCGGAGCTGTCAACTGATCACCACCTGGTGGTGAGTGGGCTCCGATGGTGGGGGAAGATGCCGTCCGTCCTGGCAGACCCAAACGTATTGTGAGGGTTTGTTGGGAGCGTCTGGCGGAATCCCCTGTCAGAAGGAGTTTCAACTCCCACCTCCGACAGAGCTTTTCCCATGTTCCGGGGAGGCGGGGACATTGAGTCCGAATGGACCACGCCCGTGCCTCTATTGCTGAGGCGCCAATCTGAGTTGTGGCCGTAAGGTAGTTGGTGCCTGTCGTGGCGGCAATCCTCGCACTCGCTGGTGGACACCAGCAGTAAGGGATGCCGCCAAGCTGAAGAAGGAGTCCTATCGGGCCTTTATGGCCTGTGGGACCCCAGAGGCAGCTGACGGTATCGACTGGCCAAGCCGAATGCGGCCGTGGTCGCCGAGGCAAAAACTCGGACGTGGGAGGAGTTCGGTGAGGCCATGGAAGCCGACTCCGGACGGCTTCGAGGAAATTCTGGTCCACCATCCGACGCCTCAGGAGGGGAAACAGTGCACCACTAACACTGTGTACAGTGGGGATGGGGCGCTGTTGACCTCGACTCGACGTTGTGAGCCGGTGGGCGGAGTACTTCAAGACCTCCTCAACTCCACCAACACGCCTTCCTTGAGGAAGCAGAGTCTGGGGACTCTGAAGTGGGCTCTCCTATCTCTGTGGTCGAAGTCACCGATGTGGTTAAAAAGCTCCTCGGTGGCAGGGCCCCAGGGTGGACGAGATCCGCCCGGAGTTCCTCAAGGCTCTGGATGTTGTGGGGCTGTCCTGGCTGACACGCCTGCAACGTCGCGTGGTCAGCGGGGAGAGTGCCTCTGGATTGGCAGACCGGGTGGTGGTCCTCTTTTAAAAGGGGGACCGGAGGGTGTGTTCCAACTACAGAGGGATCACACTCCTCAGCCTCCCTGGTAAGGTCTATTCAGGGGTGCTGGAGAGGAGGGTCCGCCAGGAAGTCGAGCCTCGATTGAGGAGGAGCAGTGTGGTTTTCGTCCCGGCCGTGGAACAGTGGACCAGCTCTACACCCTTAGCAGGGTCCTTGAGGGTATGTGGGAATTCGCCCAACCGGTCTACATGTGTTTTGTGGACTTGGAGAAGGCGTTTGACCGTGTCCCTCGGGAGTTCTGTGGGGTGCTTCGGGAGTATGGGGTACCGAGCCCCTGATACGGGCTGTCCGGTCCCTATACTGCCGATGTCAGAGCTTGGTTCTGCATTGCCGGCAATAAGTCGGAATCGTTTCCAGTGAGGGTTGGACTCGCCAAGGCTGCCCTTTGTCGCCGATTCTGTTCATCACCTTTATGGACAGAATTTCTAGGCGCAGCCGAAGCGCTGCTGCTTTTTGCAGATGATGTGGTACTGCTGGCTCCTTCAAGCTGGTCTCTCCAGCTCTCACTGGAGCGCTTCGCAGCCGAGTGTGAAGCGGTTGGGATGAGGATCAGCACCTCCAAATCTGAAACCATGGTCCTCAGTCGGAAAAGGGTGGAGTGCCCTCTCCGGTCGGGAGGAGATCTTGCCCCAAGTGGAGGAGTTTAAGTATCTTGGGGTCTTGTTCACGAGTGAGGGCAGAAGGGAGCGAGAGATCGACAGGCGGATCGGTGCAGCGCCTGCTGTGATGCGGACGCTGTATCGGTCTGTCGTGGTAAAGAAGGAGCTGAGCCAAAGGGCGAAGCTCTCAATTTACCGGTCGATCTATGTTCCAGCCCTCATCTATGGTCACGAGCTATGGGTCGTGGACCAAAGAACGAGATCCCGGATACAAGCGGCCGAAATGAGTTTTCTCCGCAGGGTGTCCGGCTCTCCTTAGAGATAAGGTGAGAAGCTCGGTCATCCGGGAGGGGCTCAAAGTAGAGCCGCTTCTCCTCCACATCGAGAGGAGCCAGGTGAGGTGGCTGGGGCATCTGATTCGATGCCCCTGAGCGCCCCTAGTGAGGTGTTCGGGCATGTCCCACTGGAAGAGACCTCGAGGACGACCCAGGACACGCTGGAAAGACTATGTCACGCAGCTGGCCTGGGAACGCCTCGGGATCCCCCGGGGAGAGCTGGAAGAAGTAGCTGGGGAGAGGGAAGTCTGGGCTTCCCTGCTTAAGCTGCTGCCCCCGCGACCCGGCCCCGGATAAGCGGTAGAAGATGGATGGATGGATGAATCTGTTAATAAAATGGATGCAGTACGCATTGTCAATTTTGTTTTGTTTGGTGGCAGTATGCCATGAACGTTTTTAAATACAAAATATGTGCAGGGGCTCATTGACGGTTTTGAAACACTAATTGTTCTGCATCCAGATTCTTATTGGATTGAATTTGGAGGGAGGCTTGACACTGAACGAAAACATCATCATAGCCCTAAAAACATTTTTTTAAACACTATCGCACAATTCTGTTCATTTGTTAAGGTTTATTCAGCACATCTGCTACTCAAGACGATTTCATCTTGAGGAAAAAAAATGGACAATCAGCTATTTCCAAGACATCCCATCCACAAGGACGAGAGTACAACTTTTTTCCCCACAAATAGTGCTGTCCTCAACCCCAAATTTAATAAACACCTTTCCCCAAATAGATGCCTCACTTTTCCCACCAGTACAGTAAATAGGATGTAACTGGTGAAAAATTACATTTATCTTGCCCCACACAGTATTTAACTGCTGAGCCCATTTGAACAGCTTCGCTCACCCAAAAAGTAGCACCTCGAGAAGCCTTCCTCTTAGCTCATGTAACTTCAACATTATCTGGAGACTACGTTTTTAACAGATATTCTCAAAATGCGTATGAATAAACATCCAGACCTTGATGAATGAGAATATTCCCAAGCATCATTAAAGGACCTGCCCCATCTGCAGTCGAGTGAAGAAACGGCCCTGCCCACTCTAGACAGGTGGCGACAATATTTTAGCACCTACGCACAGACATGCTCCACATAAAAAGTGGGGGGGGGAGCACATATGTAACAATGCTGTATATATACTTCTACAGAATAAATACAAAATTACAGAAGCCACAGGGTGACGCATTTACGGTACAAAGCTGCGTAGTAAAATGTCCTGGAAATCCAGTTGGAATCATGAGAACGTAATCACAGAAGCGCTCACGCCGGCATCTGGGAAGGCGGCATCTTGGCCGCAAAGGAGCCCATGCTGTTGAGCACGGCGTGGATGCGGAAGTGGAGCCGCGACTCCATGCTGTACTCTTTGTAGTCCATCCTGCAAGTCGCAGTGCCTTGTTTGAACACTTCCAGGAAAAATTGGATATTTTGTGCGCTGTTTTTTTTTGGTAGACACTTACTTGGCACTTTCAAGCACACAGATGGCCTTTTTGATGTCACCCCTCTGCTTGTGCAGCAGGCCCATCTCGTACATGGTAAATGGCACCAGGTAGTTGCTGTGCTTCAGGTCGCTTTCGCTGGGACCAAACAGCAATTTGACATCAGAATGAGCGTCGCAGCGTTGAACTTTTCATTTTATGAGGAAATACCAGATTCGAATACAATCGCCCCCCAAAAAAACCCTGTCTAGCCAGTGACCGTACATTATGAAACAGGAACCGACATCGTTACAATATGGTATAAAACGGATGTGATTAGACAGGCATTGGTTTTGTTTTTAGAAATGTTTCATTATTCTTACATGATGAGCCGTGTGCAAATGTCCCATGTTGGGCTTGTCTTATTGGAATATCCACGATGTGACTCTACGGGTCTGACATGACAGAAAAATAATTCAATTGACCCCCCCTTTTTTTTTTTAAAAAGCTTAATTCTCATTTTTACATAATTTTAACATTGTCATTTAAAAAAACACATTTTTATTATTAGTATTGATGCATGTTGAGCTGTGTGTCAAAAGCGCATGCAACAGGCCTGTTCGGTTCTCCTTTAATGGATTCTTCATGTTTGTGTGACTCAAAGGGTTCGACAGGTGGTCAAACTTCAACTAAATGAAGGGACCATTAAAACTCAACATTTGGGGGTCTTCAACATGAAGTTTCACGTGTATTCCACTTGATGGCTGTGACTAGACTGGTTCGACGTGGGGCGAGAGGCGGTCAAATTTCCCTTTTATTGTATTTTTCAGGCATGTGGTGCTGTGGGTGAACCCACCGTAGATCTCACCTGGATAAGACGCGATTGAAACAGACCTCAGCCTGGTCGAGCTGCCCCAACTGCCTCAGACACAAGCCCTTGAGCAACTGAACCACACATTGGTCATCCAGGTGGTAGTCTGACGGGTCTGCGCACGATGAACACTGCGTTATATTTCAGGGGAGAAACAGCTCTTTCTTCAACGCCGCTTTCCTTCTCCTCACTTGAATTATACTTGAGCTCCTCCTCCGCTCTGTCCAACGTAGCCAAAATGTTTTCCGTCAAGTCGGCTCTTTTGCCGACAATGGTGAAGCCGTTCCACACGTACATCATTTCCTGCGGGCCGCAAAACGGACGACATTTGTCAAAATATGGTGCGTGTAAGTCGGCAAATCATACGGAAGGATCCTGACCAGAGCCGGGACCACCAGTTTGACGGGCTTGGACGAGACGTAGCGTTGAGCCTTCTTGGCGGCAAACTTCTCAGTCGGGATGGACTTTCCGGCAAGCTTCAGCCTCAGACCGTCAACCTCCCTGCAAAGCACACTCGTTTCGTTACATGTGCTCCAGATGCAAAACTGAATTTTCACACAAAAATTGTGGTCGGTTGTCATCATTTGCCGACTGATCAAAGACTACATTGATCAGATCGGCAACGTTGAGAGATGACAGCAAACAATCGTTCAGAATCTCAAGTTTTTCTTTTTCAAGAATTGAGTTTTTTGTGTTGGTAAAGTCAAAATGAAGTCAGTCAGTAAACAAGTTGTTTAAATAGATTGGTCCATCTATTGATCAGTTATCGTTTGAGTAAGCTCGCCGATCGGATCCAAAAGTACCAATCATTTAAATTCTGCCGTCTCTTTTTTTTTTTTTGCATACCTGAACAAGTCCACCACATTTTCACCCATTTTCTTGACTTCTTCCTCGGGGAGCATGCTCAGTATGGATGCCTTCTGGAACACGTAGACTGCCTACGAGCAAAGAATAACAACCATTAAGCATCGTCACAGAACGCAACAAAATGATGGCAAAAAGCCTCGAGCGTGATTCAGTCTTAAAGGAACCTCGTGTAGGTTTTCCACATACAAAGCAAAATGAGCATCAACACCCAATCCAAGACCATTTAGGCTTCAGCGAACACAATTAAGAGTCCAAACAAAGCTCAAGTTGTATTTTCATGCAGATTAAAGACCACTTTGTTTTCAATGAACCAAAGACATTTTTAAAACAATAACAACCAAGGTAACCAAAGTAGACGAGACAGCAGCAACGTGCTATTGTTAAAAATGAAGCAAAGCACTACTTTCCTCTACGGAAAGCTCCTCGACTCACTTCGACATTGCTCCTTGGCACCAACGAGTCACAAAATGATTCCAAAGCACTTTTTTTTTTTTTTTTTTGCTCATTCTGAAAACAAAAGCAGTGATAAGTTTCAGTCGTCACCTGTGACCATTTGCTCTCCTTGCAGAGCAGATCAGCATAATGGTACGCTTCCCGCCAATTCTGTTCAAAGGAGTGGGCCCACATGAGCTCCCAATAGCACAGGTGGTGAATCTGCCGCCACTCCTGCTGAGCGGCGATGCAAGCCTGGAACTTTTCCTGAGCCTGGGGTAGACGAGCGCGACAGGTCAGCAAAACAAGCGGCGCCGCGAGGGCGCCAACGCTGCGGGAATCCCTCACAAATGTGATGTTTCCTTTGAGCAGGGCAATTCTTGCGACGTAGAAAAGCATGAGGGCTCCCTGTGGATAAAATGAAGACGTTGAAAATCAATGTTTGTTGGGGGAAAAAAAAGAAAAGCCTCATGAAGACGCATTTTCGTCAGCATCGAAGACAATTTAGTCTGTAGCTAACTTCAACATCAGGGTTGGCAAAAATAGTCATTTTGTGTCTTCAGAATGTTCACAATCAAAGGCAGTTTAGTCAAAGCCCCCAGCATGTTTGTGGGCGCTTTGAACATAAAAATTAGATTTATACAGCAGTCATGGAACTGATTTTAGGCACTAGAAGAAGTTGCTAGTCATTTAGAGTTGACAAATTTGTCATTTTTGAGTACAGGAACACTGTGCATCATTCGGTGGTTGATATGATGATGCCAAAGGAGGTTGAACAGCTTACATTTGGGAACCTTTTAGCATAAGGCTCGAGCAGAACCTCGGCCTCAGTTAAGTCCACGTCGCCAGAACCTGTGGGTAGAGGAGAGAATGCTTTAAAAAAAAAAAAATCAAATATGCTGGAATTTAAAGGTCAAACGAAGGCCGCCTTTTACCCAGAATGACTGAGATGTAGAGATGAAACATGAGCAGTGTCAAAGTGCTGAGAATAGAGCGCAGACTGTCGCTGGAGGCGCCCGCTCGCAACTCAGACAAACCCAACTCCTGTGGAATTTTACGTACATTCAAAAGTTTGCAGAAAGTCAAATTCATCTATAAAGGTGCAAATTAGGTTCATCTTGAAATTTCGCACAAAAAGCCAAACATTCCGAACTTTTAATGACATGCGTATATCCACATAATGAGCGGCGAAGACTTACCCTGTCACCGGAAAACCCCAAAAACTCCATCAGTTTGAGGATTCGAGCTGGTAGGAGCGATAGCATCTGTTAAAAAAAAATAAATCAATAAATTAGCGTTATGTTTTCGTGTGAATGGCAACTTGTCGATTTGCGAGGGCTCCCACCAGATTAAAAGACCCGATGCCCATACTGACACCGCCCTTAAAGTGAATATGCGTGCCGCTCGTCTCCATTTCTGCATTGCCGTGAACCATGGCCTGACACTCCCTGCGCGTACACACAACAGAGCACTTTTCAGAAATTAAAACACACAAAAAAATAAAATAAACGGATGCCAACATCCGCGTCCCGCTTACTTGAAAATCTGATAGCTATTTCGGATCCTCATGCCTCCTTTGATGAAACCGATGATGCTCTCGTCGAGGAAGGTGAGCGCCGCCTTCTGCAGCAGCACTTCGGCGTAGCAGAGCTCGGCGTGCATCTCCTCTGCGTGGGAAAACGTGAAGAGCGCAAACAAAGATTCTGTTAACGCCAAAGAAAATCCGTCCACCAATTGAGTGTGCGATTTCATAAAAAAATGTCATCGTATTTCAACTAACCTCATGGATGCCTTTTCGTTAATGCGGATTTAGTGAATGAATTTAACATTTTGATCAACCTCCCGTTCAGGAGTTTAACCGACTTATGTGGTTTTGGAAATAAAAATACAAATTTGAGTCCAACGAGGCTGTCATGCAATTAAAAAAAAATAAAAATTAGCAATCGACTAAAAGATGATTTGGTATTGTCCAAATCAATCATGCTTGTTTTTCATAAACATTCAACACAATTGAGAGTTTATCAAAACTAACGCACGCAATTTTAAAACCTCAAAGATAATCAGACTTCACACGCGTTTGTCAGCGGCGAAAAGAGGAACATTGACACCTCTCGTGAGCCTCAAAGACAATTTGGAGTTCAAACAATTAAACACCATAGACAAACTCAACTAACAGACCCAACGTACGCATAACTATTGTTTTCGTAAACATCAAAGATACCGTCGGCTCTTCAGAGAACCAAACATGCACTGTCGTAAACTTCCGATTTAGACAAAACCGATCATGTGTACTCATGTAAACGTAGACAAACCAAAAATCAGCACTTTTGTAAATAACTAATTAAGTCCATTTTGAATCTTAAACATATCTAACGTATGTTAATGTTTTTGTAAACAAAGAAGTATGAGGTATGTACTTTGGGAACGCTCAGACAATTTCGTTTGCAGCAAAGTTAACCTGGGATTTTGGAAACATTAAATTATAGTTATGAATGCGCTTTCCCAAACGGATGATTTTGTTTTATAAAAATAATGCCGACAGCAACAATTCAAAAATACCTAGCATGTGTTTTTGTACAATTGTCTGTTTTGTGTTGCAAAGAATTCACTTTAGAGGCGTGTCACCTTCCGTTAGGCTTTCAGGTGATTGTCTTTGCCAAAGATTGACCAGAGTCTCCATAATTCCCGTTTTCTTTCGGAACCTAAAATTGGAAAAAATAAAAATAAAAACATTTTAATGCCGTATTTCAAGCACGTTATCCCGCGAGGTGTCATAGCGTCATGTTTCCGACCAACGGCGGCGGCCACACCTCTGGCACGTCAGCAGGGCGTCGCTCAGCGACTCCATAGCAGCGTTCATGTCCTTCGGGTCAAAAGTCATGCCCGCCTGCATCACCAGCATGCTGCTGTAGCCCATCGCGTGGTACATGCTCTGGTTCCTCCTGTGGTCAATTCAAACAGCTGGTATCGCATGGGGTGGGGCATGGGGGCGCATTGGCGTGAAAACGTGTGGGGACTGTCAAGTGGGACTTACCAGGGTTCTAAAAGAGCCAAGGCATCTGCAAACCTGTTGTTTAGAAAGAGATCAAGGGCGCTGGAGCATTCCTGCAGTGCGGTCTCTAAATCCATTGCGGGTTCTCTGGGGGGTTGGGGGGGTAATAGAAACTTAGAAAGTAGAGAGAAGATATTTTGGAAAACACCAGCAAGACATTGGAAAGACTCCAAAACACCTGCAAAACCATCCGCAGCAACGGGACCGAAGGCCATGAAGATGACGACAGATGCTACAGTCAAAGAGGCCAAGGAAAGCGATTCGCCGAAAAGTACAAAGAGGAGCCTGTTAATTCCGGGCAAAATTTTAAGGACCAACGAGATGAAGCCAAAGTAATTGAATGGCGTGCAGAAAGAAAGCATCAGCTTGTGATCCCAATCCCACAAGCTTGGCATGGCTAAAGTTGACATGGATTCTTCTTAGAGTTTCGGGCTTGCTAATCTTCACTGATAAAGACGTCAAGATGAGAAATAAAACGAAGCAAATTAAAGACTTATGAAAGCACATAGACGTGCCGATCCTTCACCATACAACATCACGCTGCCAAAATAAGCGAGGAGATAATCAGGAGCAAGAAATAGTAAAGGTTTTAACTAAGCCAACTCAATGTAAACCCTATGGAGCATACATTTTACGCAATCAAGGGGAGTACTAAAAAATGACACCACAGGACTCACCATGACAAGTTTGACAAGGTTACTCAAGTGCAAAAGTAAGGCAGCTTGTCTAAGCAGTTCAAACGTGTAATGAGGTTCAAACAGAGTGACTAAAGCCGCATGTACTTTATTATTATTACAATTACCCTATATGCAGTGGCACTAAAACTACAACAAGAAATAGTAAAATAAAGGTTTAAGTGTCAAAACGGAAGGAATTTGAATAAGAAAATGTGATTCATGATGTACTTGTTGCCCTCTTGTGGCTGGATAGCATACTGCAAATGGACGTCGCCCGTTTCCGTCCAAGGAATTTTGCTGCTTGTATAGTGGAGAGTACCGTAGGGACAATTTAGAAAGAAAAAAAATGACAGTAAAATGATTGATGTAACTCACAATATATTTCCTGAACAGGGGTTGTCCACCTAGAAGCAAAGAAATGGAAAAGCTACACTTTTTGACCCCCTCCAAAAAAAATGGCGTTAAAAGCAATTAGTACAGTTGCAAACACCAACCTTCTGCTGGGAGTAGTCTTCGATCTCCATTTGAAAGAATAAACACTTTTTCCGTACGCCTCTCGATGATGAAGACGAGCTTCTTTGCAGCACCGTTTGTAGATCTTCACCTCCACTTGGAAAAGATATGTTCATTAGGGAGCCCCTTGACATTTATACTTTACTAAGTTGACTAGAGCCAGCCCACTCTCGTATCTCCTGATAACACACATACACACAGCATCACTGTGAGTGGGAGACACACAATTCGTTTGTTTGTTTCCCCATCGATAAAGCAACCTATCCAGGCAGCGTTGTTCTGTGAAATTGCAATTAAGATTTGGCATTGTGCTCTCAGGATGTTTAAAAGGGCAACCAAAATGCTAAAAGAGGAAATGAATGTCTGTGGAACACATTTGTTTCACTGTAAGGAGCATTCGTGGGGCCAACCCCTGCAGTTTGGTGCAAACCAAATCACTCTCCATTATTTGGGTTTAAACATTTTAAAAAGCAAACTGGAGTTCAGTGTTGTGCAGGTGGGTTGCAATAGAACAACGCACGCACGCATTTCTTTGCATTTCATGCGCCCTATAAAAACCGAGGACTTGGGGAACGATCTGAATGAGCTGACATTTTCGCCGTTGTTGGCAACTTGGCAGTTGGCACGCAGCTTCAGCGAGTGTGCTCAAATGCTACTATATTACCCACAATCCCCTGCGCGGCGTCCTATTAAAGTCAGAAGTCCTCCATATCACATCTCGTATACCGTATTATAAACTGAATACAAAGAACTTAATCAAAAATGCAAAATAAAAATGCCCGACTCGATAGGAGTAGGGTATAAATCCCGAATTTCAGTCAGCTTGGTCAAACAATCCTTCTGGGCCGCTCATAATATTCGCAGTGTTACCAGCCAAACTGGAAACATATTCATAAAAAAAAAACGATTTAAGCTTTTGCGTCCCCCCTGAACTGATACTACATTACCCACAATTCACAGCGCGAGTCATTCCTTCCATCTTTCTAGTAAAGATGGCGGCTTCAGCACCAACGCCGGACCCCGATCCAAACATCCCAGAATACGAATTCGGCAACGCGAATACTAAAAAGTTTCACATAGACTCGTTCAGGAAAGAGTGGCTGAGTAGACTGAAGCCTTGCGATTACTCCTACAGTGTCGAGGACGAAGACGCGTTTCACGCTAACTTTGCTCAGGAGATGGGAGTCAGCGTGGACATGATGCGGGAGCTCAAAGAAGTCTGCAGGTACTGTACCTTTTATCGCACCGGATGCATCAAAAGTGGTGTCGTACCAGTCAGGCCTGCTTAAGGAGTCGACATGAACCTTTTACATCAAGTGTAGTCAGGAAGAGGACGGGAGCAACATCGCACGCAATGCTTTCAAGAAGTAGAAATAACTTCCATCACACCTGGGGCTCATTTCATCTGTCTTAATTGCAACGTTCTTGATCCTCTTTCATTTATTGGCTGATTGCAAGCAACGTTTAGTTGCATACCGCCTCCTACTGCACAAGAGCAGATCTACCCATCAACTTAGTTTCCCGAATAATACATTTGATCACATGTCTTTTAGGATACGAGGTTATGGTATAGATGTATCTGTAATAAATGACGAGACTAATGTTACTTGTGCACAACTGCTTTAAATGGTTGGAGTACATAAAGGTAAAAACAATTGATAAATATTGGCCAAAAGGGTGATATTGGAAGGGTTATAATCGGCTAATATAAGGGAGTTGCTAGCATGTAAACAAAGGCGCGAGCACCTTGGAAGCTGCAATTGGACAGATGCGATGAGCCCTTGGTGAGGTTAGGAAATAGTCATATATCTCTGTGACATTTGGTACAGTACACTCAGGAAGTAGACATGACATCCGTTTTCCTGTCTGGTTTTATCTATCTGGCATGTTATTTTACCGATCAAACAGCATTGCGTCACTTCGTTGCCATCCGGAGGACCAGGAGCCTGATCCGGAAGTTGTACCCGAAGACCCCACCTTGAAAACTCTTGTGTATGAATTTTCCTTCGCTTTGATTTCATCTATCGCCGGTCGTCGAAATCCACAATCTCGTGACTTTGTCTCAACAGCGAAAGGAAAAAGAAGCAAGATTACAAGTCCTCTCTAAAAATCAGCAAAAACAGACACGACCTCTACGCAGATGAGCAGGCGAGTTGTTGACGCTGAGCCAAATCATCACGGTTGCTGTATAGTGTTCGATTTTTTGAAAAAAAAAAAAAAATGTTTTCCCCAGGAGCGCCTCGCCGTCATGATGAAACCAGAGGCCGTGGAAAATATGGTCTCCGAAGGAGATGTCATTCTCACCATGAACGTCTACTATCCGGCTACTTTCGAAAAGGTGCGCGGGAAACCCGACATGAAAGCTCACGGGACTTGAACAGATGTTGGTTAACCCTTTCAGGGACAGCGGTTACGACAGGGGACGGCCTATCGTGTTATCAGGTTACAGGGTGCGCGAAAGGGTTGAAGAAGAAAGTGTTGGCTAAAATTTTCCCAGTTTTGCAAAAGTTTCCCAGTTTTGCAAAGTCAACATTCTGCCCCCCTCTCCTCGCAGTTTTGCTACGTCCGACCCCACATGACGCTGCTGCTGATGGGCTCCCAAAGGCTGACGGAACTGCGGGATGCCATTTGCTGCGCCAGCGACCTGCAAATGTGTGGCGAGTTCAGCAACGCGCCCGACCTGGCTCCGGACTTCGTCAGCAAAGTGAGCGCCAATCATCCTCCCCTACCCCCGGCCCTCCCTCATTTCGTATGTTTTATTTTATTTTTTGTAACGCAGAGGTTTTATCGTGTTCCAGGAGCACTACAAGTCGGCTTTCTTTTTCTTTGAAGGGGTGTTCTACAATGACATGCGCTACCCGGAATGCCGCGACATCAGCCAGTGAGTTTGAGTCCATAATTCAGAACCCGAGTTACCGATAAGAGTTTGTGCATGTCTGTGAATTCAGGGAGGAATTCTCAGTCAGAGTCTTGTGGGGCAAATCAGCCGATTACATAAAGCGAGTACGGCCCAGATGGGGATGCACAAAACAAAGTGTAAAAATAATCACATGTGGGGAGAGCAGAACATTGCACTTTTTATGACTTCGCTAAAAATAGACATACTCCTGTGACGGACGTTGTGTAACACCACATACAGTGGATGAAATAATACTATATAATAATACTATATCCTGCTCTGGTTCTTTTTTTTGTTTGCTCCCTTACAAAGACATTAACAGTCTATTTTTTTTGGGTCCAAAGTTGTCAAGCATTCATTCATTCATTCATTCATTCATTCATTCATCCTCCGAACCGCTTGATCCTCATTAGGGTCGCGGGGGGACACCCTGAATCGGTTGCCAGCCAATCGCAGGGCACACAGAGACGAACAACCATCCACGCTCACACTCACACCTAGGGACAATTTAGAGTGTTCAATCAGCCTGCCATGCATGTCTTTGGAATGTGGGAGGAAACCGGAGCACCCGGAGAAAACCCACGCAAGCCCGGGGAGAACATGCAAACTCCACACAGGGAGGCCGGAGCTGGAATCGAACCCGGTGCCTCTGCACTGTGAAGCCAACGTGCTAACCACTGGACTACCGGGCCGCCCGTTGTCAAGCCAAAGTAGCTTTATTTTTAGAGCACATTTCATTACTCAAGACAATGTGCTTCACAGTGGCCCCACATTTCACAAATAAATGATGACAACGCAATACTGCCTTTAAAAAAAAAAAAAATCATATTCAATATTTAAGTTTCATCCACTTCAACTGATAAATCATCATTGATCTTTTTACCGCGCCGTGCCCGTTTTTGCTCGTCAGGTTAAATCCTTGCATGAAGAATGGCTTGAACGAGCTAGGGGGGAGTGGAGTCCAAAAGTAACGAGCCATGCTCAATTTTCTGTCCAGAAATATTCGCAGTGTGTATTTAAAATACTTGTTTAAATCTAAACCGTGAAAAAATTGTTTTGGGACGTATCCGCTTCCTGTCAGCCATTTTGGAAATGGTGTCATCATCAGATGTCCGTCGGAAGCACAGAGCTGTGATTGAATTTCTTGCTTTTGGAAGGGGAACTTTGTGGATTTGTCTTCCAGCCATGACAATCACTCAAAACGTATGCGAAAAAGGATCCGAAAGAACATCTTAACCCTTTCATGCACAAATAATGACAACCTGTAACCTGACAACCTGTCCACTGTAGTAATGATTGTCCCTGAAAGGGTTAAAGGTCATCGAGTGCCTATATCGATTCCCGTTCGGGGACTTGCGCAACGCCATATGCAAGAAGAGGATATTTTTTGAGCAAACTGTGTTTTGTAATCGTTTGCAGGACCACAATCACATGGGCCAAGGCCAACAACTTCCCCCCGTACACCCAGGCCAAGATGGAGGACACGAAGCTGCTGGATCTGCAGGTGAAAGTGGGCTTCCCGTACCTCTACTGTCACCAGGGCGACTGCGAGCACGTCGTCATCATCACGGACGTCAGGTAAAACCAAAGCGAGCCCGTGACCCAGGAAATTTGGAACTCACAAGTTGTTTCTCGACTTTGTCGACATTCTCTCTTGAGGATGAGCGATAGTTGAAACAAAATGGCTGCCATTCATCTCACTACCAATCTTTGTGAGCCTGCAGCGATTGTTTCTTTCCACCGTTGCTAGCGCCCTGTCTTATGCAAAGTAGCGGAGTTAAAAGGTCACATATTCTTAAGTAGCGAGAGAATTTTGGATGTGGTGCACTTTCAGCTTCATCTTCAGAACAGCAGTGGTTAGATGAGTGTTTTTTTTTTTTTTTTTGTGTGCCACGGTAGTTCATTTTAAAATGTCGATTGGGGATTACGGTTACAGTTCAAGACGAGCGCTCTGTTGACTGTGAATGATGCCATAGGAATTCACAGATGAACAAGGTTGGCAATAATCCCCCCCCCCCCCCCCCCAAAAAAAAGAAGCAAAAAGGCAATTGATTCAATGATGTTTTAATGCAAAGCAGTTAACATGCTGACTATAGTGGTGCAATCTGTTGCATGGCCATGCTTAAATCCCATTAATCCATTCCAGGTACCACCTACAATTTTAATATATTTTTTAATGGAAAAAATAGCACTTGATAATATTGTACTTTGTAAAAAAACACGCAGTAAGTGACATTCTTAGCTTCAGTTTTATGGGGGAAAAGAGACGCCTATAAGACCAACACACGTATGTATCATCATTTAGCTTGAATCATCTTGCTAGGAGGTAGAAGAAAGGAAAAAAAACCCTTGGGGGAGGTCATCAAAATAAAAGACATGGTCGTTTGGTTCTTCACTACCGAGCCCTCAGTCTCCGGCAATGAGCCGACCGTGACTAAGTTGAAAGCTCGTGTTGGGAGGCGGAAATAAATCGAGTCACACCCCCACTGGAAATGAATGAACTCCACCGTTGTGCCTCCACGAACCAAATCATCTTGCGGCCACTCTTGTCTCCGAGGATGTGACGCACTCAGGAACCTCCGCAGTCTTGGGCGAGATGAAAAGCGGTTTGTTTCACCAAGCTCTTCACCCAGACGCTTCAAATAAACGTGTCTCAGATGCGTACGCAGGGGGCCAGCACGTGTGCAAGTACGCCCTTAAGGAGGCGAATCTGCTGACATTTGCAAGCCAATGAAATGTTTGTATTTTTGTTTTTTGGGGGTGGTCTGTTTGTAGGCTGACGCACAAGGACGACTGCCTGGACCGGAAGTTTTACCCTCTGCTAACTCACAAACACCGGATCGCCACGCAGAAATGTGCCGTTTGCTACACTTTCATCGCCAGGTGCGCTGTGAATACAAACTGCAGCCCAAATGAATATATTGAAATAAAAGGCCTGTGAGATTCATTGCAGTTATTTAGCGGATAATTTAACAGATAATAGTTAAAAAAAATGTTTTGACATCCCACCTGCTGTTTTCCGACAGGTGGTGCACCACCGGCGACCAGTTCGCCCCGAGTCACCCTTGTGTGTTTTGCGACAAGTGCTTCCGCATGCTGCACTACGACGCCGATGGCAACAAGTTGGGAGACTTCCAGGCTTACCCCTACATCGACCGCGGCGCTTTCAACTGATGCCGTCGTCGTGTTTATGGTTTTTGCGACAGGTCGACTTCCTGTTTTGTACATTCTGTTTATATTTCCAAGAGACGCATAATAAAGTTAAGACTTTGAAAGACTGTTGACTGAGATTCATTCACCATATCCAACATTGCTGACATGTTTTTGTGGGATTTTCGTTAGGACAGGCAAATAAAAGAGCCTACCTTAAGTTCTGGCTCGGATTCTGCAATTTTACAGGATCTCTGTGCATAACAGGTCAACATAATAATAGAGTCACCTTTGTTTACTTGAAGGTCAATGAAATGTGATGACATCACTCACAGCTCACCGGGTCGTACTGTGCACTACTTTATTTGACGCTGAAACGTATCAAACCAAAAGGCACAAAAATAACTCTTATTTACACACATTTAAAAGAAGAAACCACTTTAAAAAAACAGTTTGAAATGAAGCGGCTCTTATTTTTTTTTGCTTAGCTACGGTAACTGTAAAAGCTGACAAACTGCATTGTCTTCTACTACTACCACTACCGAAGGATCGATAACTTGAAGCAGCAACGTTGACGAGAATGGTCGCTAACGTGGAAACCAGTTAAAGTTGCAAGCAACGAGACGGGTGTGACACCCCAGTGTGAAGACCTCGAGGGAGCGGGGCGGATCGTCAGGTGGAGGCCTCAGCAGCAATGGGAGCGCTGTTGGAAGAATGGAAGTTATTTTCCTGCAACAAGTTACACCTGTTGCAGGAAAATAACATGAAGGGAAATACCTACTGAATTTGTACATTTGCTTAAAAAAAAAAAAAAATCAGATACTGTACAGTTTTGAAAAAGCTCTGATAATATGACACCGATACTTTCTCAACCTAATATGAAGGCTACTGCACCTCAACAGAAAAGAGAAGTGATGACGCAAAAAAACTGAAGCCATTTCAAATGGCAACTTTCTGGCTTTAAGAAGCACTAAAAAGACACAGACAAAAATGTGGTGTTGGATGATCAAACAGGCTCTACTTTCTTCCTTGTCTCACATCGACAGTACTGTATACACTCCTTTTACAAACATAGTTGTGTTCGTTGTGTTCAGAATGGGACACTCGCATACCTAAAATGTGTGGCGGGACTTACAAAACATGCTGTTGGATCATCAAGTGTCAGCGTAATGGCATTTTTTCAATTCTTTCAGTTGATATAATAAATAAACCATAACCACCGCAGACTATGAATTTCTTTGTGAGAAAACTGTATGTACTTTTTTTTTTTTTTTTAATTCTTACAAGGCTACCTGAGGTTCTCCCTCGCCGAGGCATCCTCACATGGCTCCTGCTTGTTTTCCACGGTGCTCTGATCTCCATCGCCTGCCTTGTCTACATGGTGAAAGCACACACAAGTTCAGATGTCCCAAAAAGAAAACCGCAGCAAAGACCGGCACTCGGGAGCATGTGATGGCACATGTCTTAGCCTCAGACCGTGGGCAGATAATTCCAATTTTGCGCGCCCTTCGCCTGAAAAAGGAACCTTTTCACGTCAGCAAAGTATTCATCCGGTTCATGCGAGCCGCTCAAGTGTGACCTCCAACCCCGCCCCCTCTTTCTCACGAGATCCTGTGAGCTGCCGAAAAGGGATGCGGTTCTCAGGATGCTGCGTGACTAGTCGGGTCGCAACGGATGTTGATGGTGCTTGGTGGTGGTGGTGGGGAGACCCGCAAGTGACGAGGCTTTTCATTTCTAACTGTACTGCGTCCTCACATTAACTCGTTCATGCACCAATAATGATAAACTGGAACCTGATAACATGATAAGCTGTCTACTGCATTAACCGCTGTCCCTCAAAGGGTTACGTCATTCTTGGATTTGAAAACAATTAATAGGATCTTTCAAAGAACACTAAAATGTATGGGGAGCCAGTGAAGGGATGCCAGATTAGGAGTGATGTGCTCCCTCTTACGAGTACCAGTCGAGAGCAGCAGTTTGGAACAACTGGAGACGCCTAATGGAGGATTTGATGACTCCAAAGTAAAGTGCATTACAGTAATCCAGCCGGGATGTGACGAAGGCATGAAGCACGGTTTCAAAATGCTCATGAGAAACGATTATATAAGCACACAAAGGTGGACATTATGAGGTTCGTATACATTCTTTCCGCTTTCACAACTAATCATATGGATCAATGAATTAGTCTGTGAGCACATTCATCATGTCCTCCTCTTTCTAGGTGGTTGATGATGCACTAACTCCCTCCCCCAAGATCTCGGGATGTTCCCATTAATGTTTCATGAGTATGGGCTGGAGGCGATGCGTATTCTTTGGTTTCATAAAGCGAAAAAAAAACCCCTCAACCCTTTGATCGCACCACAATGAAATGATGCGTGACAATGTACGTAGAATGTGGCAGAGTGAAATGTCAGCACTCCACAAGTGCTGCCGATGCTTCTTCTTTCTTTGTATTTTTTTGCAATGCCAATAGGAGGGTAAGAGAATGAAAGATTATTCCTGCTAGAAAAAAAATGAGGCAGTGCAAATAAATGTTTCATTGACTCGTGACCAGTAAATTTGCTATTTTACAATGTTTGTAATATTACATCTTTTGTGTTGCCGACAAGCTGCTCTGCCACTCGTAATGCTGACGACACGGTGACAAACAAAGCTGGTTTACTAGGGAAGTACCATTTTGTCGTTATTTAGAATTGGTTCAGACGAACCGTGAACACAGGAAGCATGTCAAGATACACTTCATTTTTGCTCCAGAGATTCGTCAATTTCTCAATCCTCTCCCATCCTGCTTTTTACGCCGACAGAAAGCGACAGCTAGATTCATTTGATCATGTAGATCTTTGAGCATGATTATTGCTATTTATTGTGAGACGCTAAATTTGTTAGTCTGGATTACGCATCAGATTATCTGCATGGTGACTTGCATACAAATTCAAGTCACAGCGCCGCTGAAAGAATAGAGAAGGCCCCTGTCCTCTTTTTCAGTATACACACACAAAATGGAGGTCAATCAGGTTTTTTTTTTTTTTTTTCAAATGGCTGACACCTACCTGCGGCCGTGTTATTTTCTTGCGCTTGCTCCGCTTTCCGCAGCGTTCCTTTCTTGGCCTCCTCGTGCTGCCGCTGCTCGGCCAAGGACCTGTTCAGGACCTTGCTGAGCATGCACTCGCCCTCGCCCACCAGGAACATGGTCTTGAACTTGTTGTACAACATGGTGGCTTTGTCCATCACATCCTGGCTGGCTTTAAACCTGCGGATCTGGACCACAGAAAATGTGACGCAGCAAGTCGGGACCACAGTTTTTGCCGGGCAGTGCGTCTTGCCTTCTTCAGCGTGGCGATAAGTTCGCTTTGCTTCTGTAGGTGCTGAGTGGTCACCTGGAGGGTGCTGATCTCATCCAGGGCATCCAGGCACTTCTTCACGTCCTTTAAAAAAACGTTCAAATCGGGCATTGTTATACTTCATCAAGCTCATTGTGATGGGAGAATCCCACTCCCGGAATATTCTGAACTCCTGGAGGAGTTGCCGCAGCGAAGGTCTGCGCGGATGTAGGATTTGAATTTTGCTATCATGATGTGCTTCTTTAGACAGCAAAATAGTTGCATAGCCAGCATACACCATTGAGCTGATTTGATACAAGAGGTGACTGATAAGCAACCGATTCCACGCAAACAACGGAATTCATTGATGGCAATGGAATAGCATTCATGGAGAGATGAACAATTAAAACACTCTTCATGATATCGTGTTTTAAAAAATTGGCCGTGTGACACCTCGCAAGTGATACACTCATTTTCACAACCCCAAAAAAGGAAAGAACTCACAGGGTTGTCTATCTTCAGGGAAATCTTGATTTCGCTGTGCAGACGTTGGAGCTTTGCATCCGTGGAGATTTCTGTGAAGGAAGAGGCTTGCTTGAGTGGATTTCCAAAAACAAGTGGGAGACGTTTACCAGGGAAAAAAGACATTCACGGGGTTGATCACTTTTGTTTCACCGTGCAACTTGGTGTCCTGGGCATGCTTTTTAATTCCCCGATTGATTCAGGGAATTAAGGAAACGGAAAGCACACTGCTTTGAGATGTTCAAACTCTTGGTGAACTCACCCTTTTTTTTGGCCCCGGACCGCTCTTCAGTTTTCTTGGGGTCATCTTTGCTCGATCTGTTTGGGGAAGTAACAACAACAAGTCGGTTTCACACGAGAAATGACACAAAATCACCACCTCCCCAAAAGCAAATTTAAGACTAAAATGCTGATGCTAATCCCATTAGCCCACATATGACATTTTACATGAAGTGTTAGCATTAAGCTAGCAGGTCAAATACTCTACATGTAACCGGTAGTTGTTACATAAATCGGAATGTTCTACCATCTATCACTAACTAAAATTAGATATTGTACAAGGTAATAATCAGTAAATGTTTCCTTGAAAAAACATAAAAATAACATCAACAATCACTGTCTTGTACTGTCAGCATGGCGGTAACTGAGCGCGTCTTCTTGTGCTTACGCTGCCAGGCAAATCGTATGTGTAACTAATATGTCCGGCCCGCTGCACACCAAGGACACTCGGGTCAGGGATGAAATGTGGGCATTGCGCTGAAATGTGATCCAATATAGCATGAGTGTGAATACTTATCTTGGAGCGCTTTTGCAATGGGATACTTTGGTAGCAATAATGTGAGCGCTTACTCCTCTTTCCGCCGCCGTCCATCCTTGTCTGTATCGGTGTTCTGATGTTTTTTCTTGCTTTTGTTTTTCTAAGTTAAAAAACAAAACAAAACAGAACAAAAAAACTGTAGTTAGCACGTCTCAAGAAACAAAGTTCAGCCCATTGAAAATTGCTAATTGTCCTTTGGCGTCAATGTGAGTCTGAATGTTGCTTTTCTACACTTGAACTAGAAAGAAATAGAAATGGTGGCAGGTGTGCGTTGACTCCAATTTAACATCGGCTTAAATTAAGGCGATTGCTTAATTTGAAACACAGAGTGCACATTTATGCAATTACATGACCTCAGTTACGATCTCGAAAAGATGAAAACAATTCCGTCAATTGAGTTGTGCAGATTATTGCTCACATGAATAGTGTTTCAATCATTTGTTGATATCACTCAAACCTGGCATTTGAACAGGGGTGTGTAGACTTTTTATACCCACGATACATGTTGCCTTGTGACAACTCTTACCTCGTCATCATCCGAGGCACCCGAGGAGTTCCCGTCTTTGGACTGCTTTTTCTTCTTGGCCTCGGGCTCTTTCCCCTCGCCGTCCTTCACCTTGATGTCTTCCTTCCTTGGCTTGTCCTCCTCGCAGCTCTTGGACTTGTCCTCCGCTGTTCTCTTCCTTTTTTTATCAGACTCTGCCGTGTCTCTGAGGGGCGAGGAAGACAGAGTGATTATTATTATTATTTGATAGCATTTTTTTTTTTTTAATGTTTTGTGACAACTGGGTGTCTGCGTGCGTGTTTACATTTCACTTCCTGAGCCTGGCCGGTCTTGATGCTGCAGCAGAAGTAACTTTTCACTTTTGGGCTTCCTTCCTCGTCTTTTGGGGACCTCCCCACCTGACAAACACATCCATTAGAGTTATTGTTACTTCGTAAGGAAGATTATAGGATGGCGAAGAATATTTCGACTTGCCCGTAGGACTGACTGGACTGGCTGGGGGAGCTTCCCTGCCTCAGCGTCCTGCTCCCCCTCATTCTGAATCAAAACAACAATATGAATCGTTCAATCTCTTTCAAATATGATGTTGCGTGTTCCTGAAACTCCCAGAAACGTCGTGAATAAAAACGGACCTTTCTTTTTCGTCCCCTCTTGGGTTTAGGCGCCTCTGGCTGGACCGAGTCCTGTAAAGTGAGAGTTTGAGTCAGTTTACAGCTAAAATTCCAATTTGAAATGCATTCGATCTGTTAATGTCGTGAAATAAAGCAAACACGTTTCACATTGAAGACGTCAAGCCAATTTATAGAACTACCTTTTTTTTTTAAATCTCTGGCACTACAGCAACATCTCATGGTGAGATAAGGCAAAGCCCATTGAACATGTTCACATGAAAGAAAAAAAAAAAAAAAGTACAAGTGAAACATGCAGTGTAGGAATTGTTGAAACTTTCTTGCGCAGGATGCAAACCAGGGAGAAGCGACTCCGAAGCCCGAGAAGAAGCCAAGCAGGAAATTATATCAATTAGCACAATGATGCCTCAAGAGCACAGACATCAAACAGGTTTGTATTTGAATTTTGATACAACACGGCGCTTTGCTGAGACACTTAATATAAACACCAATTAAAAACCAACCATGCACCCGCATCAACTCGACATCTCCCAGCATGCAAAGTACGTACATCCTGTTTCTGAGGGCCCTGCTCAGTGATCACAGAGCCTTCCTCATCGTCGTCGTCCTCCTCCTCCACCACCTCCTCAGCCTCGCTTCCTGGAACCTAAATATTTTTGGTACGTGATTTGGGGTAAGGGTACCAGTGGCGGCAGAGATGAAATGTGTGCCGATAACCATAAATGCAGCAAACTGAACTTATTGGAAAGGAAAGAAAGGAAACTGGTACATGCATCTAAATGCGTAACTGTACAAATGATGTTTTTGTGACTGCAAAAATGTCAAGAAAAGCCTTCTTGAGTTGCGGAACTTCATTTGGGGTTAGTCCAGGTCACTTGAAATGGTGGCAGGTGTGCGCTGACGCCTATTTGACATGAGCTTGGATGTGACTGGTGAATTCTCTTCGGGATCTGCGGCATGTCTCGGCTGATTGAACACTAGGTGTGAGTGTAAGTGTGAGTGTGAGCGCGGATGGTTGTTCGTCCCAGTGTGCCCTGCAATTGGCGGCGACCGGTTCAGGGTGTCCCTCGCCTACTTCCCGGAGACAGCTGGGATAGGCTCCGAGCACCATCCCAAAGTTTAGTTAAAAAACAAAAGAAAAAAAAAAACCCCAAAACACTGACTTTGGATAACTTGGCTTCCTTGTCGCCCGCCTCATCCTCGCCCTCTAGGCCAGCGTCTGAATCCTTCTCGGATGAAGATTCAGGATGAATTGGCTGTAGGAAGATAGGAAAATAACGGGAGATGCAGAGGAATGTAATTTTTACGAATAGGTTTTGCCCACAATGCAGGATGCAAACTTTGGGTGCCGTCAGCTCCACTTTAGGGTTGTTCTCAATTTCCCACAGTCCTTCGTTGAAGCCCTTCCTCTTGTTTGGTTTGGCATACTTCTCCTTGTTGGGTTGGTATGGAAAGATGTCTTTGGGGCCAAGAAAGGCACTGTGGGGAAGATCGGGTGTATTACGTTACCAGGCCATCTTCAAAAATGTCTGTGAGTGAGTCGTTCTGCACTTCCGTGCCACATTTACCTCACAGTGGGGCTAATTTACACAATAACAACTGCCACACTGACTTTTTCCGAGCATAGTATGCACAGCTGCGGTGCACTGAGCCAGAGTCACTTTTTAGTGCCCCAGTTTAGCAGATGAAGAGCTGTATCAACAAGTTGCAAATGTCTTGTCACTCACGTTTCATGGGTGCCAAAGAAGAAGATGGGTAACTTGATGTTGGACGGCTTCACGGCACCATCTGGGACTTCATCTATCTGTCAGCGGGATGAAGACAGGAAGCGAATGTATTACCGTCGCCATCATAGACCCTTGTTTTAGGTAACATTTAAACATTCCTCTGTGTCATTAAGCTAACCCCTGTATGATAAAACTAAAGGGAGAAATGGTGACGCTTGTGAAGACTTGAATGACAGAGGAAGAATGCAATGAGGTCTGAGTGCAGACTGCAGAGCAAGACTGTCACCTGGAGGTGTTTTATAGCTACTACACAATGCTTTGAGCATATCTGAAACTACATTCTACATTTGTAAAACTAACTATAGTTACAGCGAAAATGTACTCCGTTTTCATCCTTATCAATTAATATCATAGTGAGCTTTTGGGGTACATTTCAAAGGTTTTTTTCTGTATTGGTGTACGTCTGTTCTTGAAGTAGGAAGGTTTCAGCGGCCATTTTGCCTTGCACTGCCACTTGCTGTCAACTGAAAATTACATCACAAGTGCCTCAAGGCCTTGTTCATATCTCAGATTTTGACTTGCAAAACAAAGCGAAGGATATCGACCAAGGGATGAACTGAAACCGGAATTTTCTTGGAAAGGCCCAACCCCTGACAGCTACTCTATTCCGTTGAGTCAGTTGTGTCATTTTTGCATACTTACTCTCGCTGGCCAGTGGGGATAGCCTTTCATTTTGGCAAAAATCAGATCACCTGGTTTCCAGTCTCGGGCCATTTCTATTGAAAAACATGAAGCTTCTCGTCACTCCACTACAAATATTGACAGCAGATGACAACATGAGGGTGCCCCTCCCCCTGAGCGCCACCATCTCTCACCATTCATTCACACACGCTGGGCATTCAAAATACAACACTGATTATATTACACAGTATGAATTAATATGACTAAAATAATTAGCAGCCATCACGTGTGTAGTAGCACCGTACGTCAACAACCACGCTAGCAGTTAGCTAACAGTAGGTTTTTCGATACGAATGCTGTCGCCGCGACAAAAACTGTGCCTGCCGATCACGGTGCCGCGTGGAGATTATTATGACATTAATTACGAGTTGGTTATTTACCTGAGAGTCGGTGTGGTGTGACCTTTTCCTCCCGAATCAAAAGCTCCTTTTCCGCACACAATCCAAACCACGTTTTCCACTCCCGCGTTCGACGTCACCGGACAGTACCACTACGACGTACACCACAGGAGTGTAGTGCTGTGCTTTGAAAAATAGATTATGAGATTAATAATGTGTGTTTTGAACCACTGTGAATAAACCACGCGATTTAAAATAACAAAAAAACAAATTTGTTTGGTTGTTTAACACGAATTACTTATTTCACGCGCATAAATACAAACAAGAACCCCCCCATTTTACAAGTAGTTGATAGACGTTATGATAGCTATCGTTGCCTAGAAACATGTACAGTATACGCCATACTATTATGATGTCACAATTAGCCGCCACATTGCACCGGGAGTTTCCGAACATCCCTTCCATTCACAGTGTTTGACTCCAATAAATTAATCATGATTCATTGAATTCTCCGCCGATTTTGGTACGGGTCGGTTCGTGAAAAACATTGGGAGTCCGGTTATGATACCAGGCACATAGCACATACAACACTATACCTTGTGTTATAAAATATCAAGTGTCCCCATTTCTCCTTTGCTTGGTGCCGAATTCCATCCATACTGTAACTGTGTTGGATTCATACGACGAAGCGATTTAGTGACCTCATGTGGTAAAAAGATGAATTTTTTGTCATGTCACAGATGAACTGATTCTGAACTACCGGTACTTGAAATGATGTAAGTGGCACAGATGCGCTGTTTTTTGGTATTTTATTGATTTTTTTCTGTAATGGGTTTGTGATAGTGGGTGGGATTAAGAGATTGATTCCACCAATGCAGTTCAAGATTCATAATTTAAAGAAACAAATTTAAAAAAGGTTTTCTTCAGTATTAGTGTGACTTTTGCATCTAACCGACATTCTTTCTAGCTTTAGCTTGTCCCCTACAAATACAGTTGAGTTGAATTAGCAAGCTATCAGAACGCAATGAATTTATCAGGCAATTTTGCCGTGGTGTTAATGAACACACTGACCTGTCTTGTGATTACTTCATCATTCTCCAGGGGCTTCTCCGGAACACGCTGAAGACTTGCCAGCAGTAAAATGGGGAAAGATGCCAATCCATGTGCATGACACACACGCATGGCCTCGCACGCACACACATTCAACACACACCGACTCAAGGACGCCATTGCTCATTCAAGTCCAGGAAAGGTGCCCTTCAACAGAGGAGTGCTTCACTGGTCCAGCATCAATGATTTTTGATTTCTGTTCATATTTAGGTCGAAGATGTTAATTTCAAAAGGTGAACAGACCCTCATAAAATTAAACATTTCTGTGTGAAACACATGACGTGCTTTGTCAGCTATTGATGTCTCCGAATCTGAGGAGGGTACAGTGAAATCTCAACATTGCCAAAGAATTCTGAGGTGAAATGTGCTGTAAGAATGTTAGAATATGAATGTGAAGACGATTAAAAGCCTGGGGAACAATTTAGGTTTAGGACTCTAATTTATAAACGGAATTTGGACAGACTCCTTGTAAAAACAAAAACAAAATCAGCAGGTGTCCTGTCAACTTTTGACATTTCCTCATCAAATGAACGCTCTCATTGGCATGATGGCCAGAGGGCAGCGGCCAACCCGGGAGACGTGGAAAAAGTATCTTCCCAGCGTGAGAGTGAGGTCGTGGCAAAGAAGCTTTAACAAATGAAAGCTTTTTGCGAGACCCTCCGGAGACAGAGTGGGCCGGGATGTTGTGCCAACGCCTCGTCTGTCGGGGTGAAGGATACGCGCTCAGTCATACGCGTCGTACACACTTGTCATCCCCTTGTTTGAGCAGGACCCCCACCAAGCTGGCTGGGCTCCAACACGGAAGGTCTCTCACCTAGCAGGCTGGGCGGAGGGGGGAGGTGGGGTGCCACGGTATTATTTCTGGACCTTCCGGAACCCCGTCATGGCCTCCTGGTCTCCCCTCACCGGGAGTGCGCGTGGCTCCGAGACAAGCGTCCTTCAAGTATCACCGGCTTCCTTCATTGTCTTTAAACGACACGCAGGATGGAGGCCAAATTGCTGGTGCACATCACGAGAGGCCGAGGCAAGCCTCCCGCGCCATCTGCAAGCGGGTTATTCTTATTATGTGACAAATATACACACTTGCGTCCAAATCTCACACTTTCGTAGCAAAGTAATCCAGATTAAATCATGCGAATAGAACGATGGTTCATTTGAAGACAATGTGATGGCAAAGCTGGATTCTGTTCGCTAGCCCAAGAATATAACCAAGACAAAGATTGTCAGGCCCAGATCATAACCAATACCAATACCTCTGACACTTACCGCCACGTTCCGCTCCAGAATGATGGCATCATCTTGAAATTTAAATAATTTTTGTCTTTTGTTTGGATTTGGACCGTCGTGGGATTTCATTTCTTTAACAAACGACAATTTTGTCCATGTGCGGCCAAAGTCGTAGAACTGAGGTGACAGTGGATGAAAAAATGGGAAAGGTTGCAATGTGTGAGATTTTCCAAAGGAGGCGTCCAAGTTCTTCTCATGAGAAGGCGAGGAGGCGAGAGGAAGCGGGGCAGGCGAGCAAAAGGGGAAGACAGGACCGGTCGGGCCCTCGGACAGCAGGTGAGTGTATGAAGGCGAGGGGATGACAGATGCTTCTGTCAGAGTTCCAACCGTCGCCACTTTATGGGAGCGGCGCAGATGCCCAGAGAACTCCCTCCTCTTCCTATCACCACTTTCCACCCCTTCCCTCCATTCCTGTCAACAGGCCATGAAGAGGGGCTAACAAGACAGGTGCGCTCCCTCTCAGCGGTCGAGTGACTGCGCTGGCACTCCATTGATGGAGAGGGCCCCAATTTTGGTTTCGAGGTTTAGCCGCGTTATAAATGTCGGGGTCATCGCGCGAGGACAGCGGAAAGGCTCTCTCTCGCCGGGGCCGCGGCGGCCAGCTGAGGTGCGGGGGTCTGTGGGGGTCCACGGCAGTCGCGCCCGTGAGGAAAGCAGATGTTTTCGCTCGGGGGCGAGCCAAGTTTGCCAAGCAACCTTCAGCTGCTTGGAGGTCAGCTGTTTAATAAGGGGCGGGTGCCGGGTGCGGGACATTTCCGAGGCAAACACTTCAACTTTGATATGACAACATATTAATTATAGCGCTGGAGCGTAGGGGCAGAGGGTTGTAGCGGAACATACCACCCCACTGCTCCGTAGCCGCCGTCAGGCTGACATAAGCCAAGAACGGCTGGCTGAAGCGCTGCTGTCCTAGCTCTGACCCTCAACCTGACCACTGTCATGCAACATAACTGCCAGAGAGTTCTTTGACATGAGGTGCACTCTTAAACTGCCGGGTCAAACGTAACTCCAATTGGTTGAACAGCTAGCACGTGAACTTCAATCGACTAGAATGAAAAACTGTGAGAGTGCTCACACCACCGTTAACGCAGTTGCGTCAAATTCACACATGAGACCTTATAACACTAATGAGTCACATGTTACCCAGTGGAGAAAATGGCTAATTGGGCCCAAGTTGGACGCTTCAGTTGCCGGCAGTTTAGCCTGTAATGGTTATGTATTGAGTTATTTGAGTCAATTTACTCCGTAATAAAAATTTAACAGCGATCTTGAGAGTGTCTGGCCTCAAACATGCTAGGCTAAACCCCCAGGCTACCAGACAAAGTGGCCAGCACCCTCCTTTAAGGATTTTGACTGGCTAACTTACATTTGCTCAGCGCAAGCTAGCATCAGTGACACAAACTGACTAGATTGTAGAAAAATCTAATTTCTTCAGTGTTATTCCATGAAAAGATGTAATAGTTACAAAAACGTGAGGGGTGTACTCACACTGTTTTTTTTTTCACATGAGGTCGAGAATAATGGAATGCTAGAAGCTCGTGTTTTTTAGGCCGGCACAAAACAAATCTGTTGTGTCGTTGTTAATGCTGCCTGGCTCACATTTATCCATACCACTTCTGTCCTTGTTTTTTGCTGCCAAAGTGTCTCCTCCAAGATATCAATCAATATCAATCTCAATCTCAACTGCAGTTGACTTTGCCTCTTATTCACTTCTTTATTTGTTTTCCCTCAAGCTCGCAATGAAGAGCCTATTTGCCTGGGGTGGTAGACAAACAATCCACACAATGCCTGCTACAAAGGACACCCTGTGAAGTGGCGAGGGAGCACGAAATTGCACCATTAGTTTCATCATAACGCCACTGCGATTGCAAAAAAAAGTGATCCCAGGACTTTATCACTTCGCAGCTCGATGAGTTAAGAGGGAAGTTTCACCCTGTCTCAACCTCAGCATCGATTTCCAGGAGAGTGGGAGATCTGGGGATTACGTCGATGAAGACATGGCTTACTGGGTCTTTTTTTGTATTTGGCAAAAAGATGGGGGAGACAAAATCTAGGGCTTATGGCCATGGCACCCGAACGGAGGGGGGGGGGGAACTTGAAAGCGGCGGCGGGATGGGAAGCTGGGAGAGAAGGTGCCTCATTTAGGAGTGGTAAATTTGAACGGGGGAATGCGGGGAAACGCTTTAAGTAAACCACCGAGGCCCCAACAATCGTCAGGAATTGAGACGTTTTTAAACCTTTAACGGGGGACTGTGATCAAAGCCGCCGCCGATCCTCGCTGAAAGAAGAACCGGAGGGAGCAGGGGAAAGGATTGCAGGGAGGGATCACGGCAGGTTGAAAACGTAAAATCAGCACATTAGCTTTTATAAGGGGCGTCGGAATACGGGATGATCGGAGGGGATCACAGCACCCGTGGGGAGCCCGGCGGAATCAGGCATGTTTCGGAGCTGCACGGAGGAAAATCAGGCCACTGTTGAGAGGAGAGCATCTCGTAGCACACCTATATATATATATATATATATATATATATATATATATATATATATATATATATATATATATATATATGTGGGCAAGCGATTCATATATATATATATATATATATATATATATATATATATATATATATATATATATATATATATATATATATATATATATATATATATATATATATATATATATATATATATATATATGAATCGTTTGCCCACATATTTTCGTATATAGGCTATAGATCACTTGCGCTGTAACCTTCACACCTGTAGGAGGAGCCATGGAGCAAAAAAAAAAAGTTTTCCTTCTCAAGTGACTGATCCCATCTTTCATTTCTTCACTTTATATGCTTCACCTTCATCAGCTTGTCTCTTGTACGCCACATTCTGTGATCTCACGCCTCGCAGGTACAGGTATGGACCTCACGTCTCTCCTTCCCTTTTTAAATCCACCTCAAACGGAGCGCAAATTAGTCGGCTTCTTTCGCTCGAGCCCCCTTTCCGCCGCCTCCCCTCCCGCTGCTGCACAGGCTCCCAGTCGCAGGCCTCATTCTGAGTCAGCCCCCTTAGCCTTGGGTTAGCGGGGGCAGGGTGGGGGGCCGGGGGAGGGGGGGTGGTAAAGCTCACTTTACTTGCTTGCTCGCACTGAATTATAAATCAAAGCGCCGCTACGTGAAACTCTCTAATTGCGCTGCTTTCTTTCCTCAGAGTGTCACTTAAGTCTCTCAGCGCAAGGTGCAGCGATGCTTCAGAGCCACCGTTTTCCTGTTAACGCTCTCTACTTTGGGCTCTGTCCTCCATGTGTGTGGCCTTTGGACGGTTCAGGCACAGCAAGGGCTTCTCTGCTGGCCTAACTACAACCTGAAGTGCAATCTAAATTTGAATCCTGGGGGGAGGGGGGGGGGGGTTGACATATGAGTTGAATTCTTTCTGCCACCATACGCATTTCAGTCTGAAGTAGTTTTCCCCCATTGAAATGGAAATGCCATTACAGTGAAACTCCTCTACGGTAAAACCTACATGGGCGAAAATACCCCCTAGTATGAAAAAATCTTCATGCATGAAAGCCATTCCCACTTTTCTGCTCCCCCTCCAACGAAAAGTCCCCCTGTTGCGTAATACGAAATATTTTTCTCTGCCCTTGCCTCGCAACGAGGTTCACTACAACGAAAACAAGCCTTCTGCAAAAGTCTAATCCGACCTCAGCCTGCCACAGCGACTCCTACTGCTTCGCTCCAAAACGGCAACAGCAACCACCACACTGGCTTAGACATGTGCAGTAGTACAGGAAGTATTTGTTATTGTTCGTTTCAGACGCAGCACGAACGTTGCATTTCTAAAATGGCTACCAAACGGACCTTTGGATGCCAAGCAGCTAAGACAAGAAGAGCTCTGATGCTGGAAGAGAGGGTAAAAGTGATCAAAATGAAAGATGGAGGAAGCAAAGTAAGACATTGTGCAAGAAATTGATGGAAGTGAAAGTGAATGCTGATCAAAAATTTTTCAAGGTAAATATTGATTTCAACTGCCGCAAATGATCTTCGTCACAAAGTTGCGTGCTGTTATATTTCATTTTTGTGGTCATGGTAGTGGCGGTATTATACGGCGTATTAAGTTGGGTAACCCGCTACTGAAAACTGAGGTACTGAATACATGGCGCATTGCTGCTATAGCCTCCTGTCCAGGAAAGTGGAGCGCTATACCGACGATATTTTTATCTCCAATCTCTGTATTTGAGACTTCCTCATCCTCTCTGTGTCCTCTGAGTGTCATTCTCTGCCTTCGCCTCCCACGTCTGCGAGGTGAACCAATTTATCACGAGGCATCACTTGTGGTCTGTTTTCCGGGGATGTTTCTGATGAAAGGGGGTGTCTAGTCTTGACCGGTCCACTGAGACTTGAGGGGTCCAAGAAGTCCAGTTCCAGAGTCCAACTTGGGGAAGTAATTACCCCTCGGATGGACTGCTTACATACAGATGTCGGCCCCCTATTGTTAGAGAGGTGCCCCGAAGCCGGATGTCATCTGACCTGGATGTGGAGAGATGCGGAAGGGGGGTGAGGAGGGGGAGGACGTGGGACTCTGCAGGCCTTGGCTCGGGGTAGCTGGTATTGGCGAACACACACGAGGATCAGTGCCAACCTCAGCGGAGACCAATGTGGGGTTGGGGCCAGGAGGGGCTTTGACAGGAAGAGGAATGAAGCGTTCCAGGGAGATAAATAACAAGGGTGGGGAGTGGGCAGTGGGTGACCCTCGACAGGGCGGCCTCGTTGGGACAGAGACCGACTGACCTACAGGCTGGCTCTGGTGGGGCTGCGTTGAGGGGGTCAGGGGGGAGACACAAGCAGGCCATCAACACACTAACTTCTCTTGAATTAAGGGAGACTTGGACTGTGAAAAGTTTTCAAGGTGTCTGAAAAGATGGTCAATAGGACTCTTGGGCAAGTCAAATCCCCCAACCCTTATGCTTTCTTTTCTCGAAATGAGACTTATGCCGGGCATGAAAATAGGACCCAAGATCACGATTAGGTCAGCGGATATATTTTTTGAGACACTTTTTGTTTGCCATTGGCAGAGAAGATTTGGCGGATTTGGGCGCAACCGACAGCTGCTCAGCTCCGCTGCTCATCTCCCAAAAACATTCCTTAAAACGTGGCACAATTTAAAAGAGAAATAAACACTGTCTGTTCCAAGGTTTCCCCGCAAAGCACCATTGTCACAACACATAAATAATTGACAAAACACACATGCTTATGTTTATGTGCCTCGGCTCAATAAATGTAGGGAAACGATCCGTCTCATCTAAAGAATGAGCCCGGAGAAGACACAGACCAATTAATTAAAACCACCGCGACGAGTCACAGTCTTTAATCTAACGCCCGCGAGAGGATCCTGGAGACCGCGCTGGCTCACTTCCATCGTCTTGATTGCAGTACGGTTAGCGTGAAAGGGGCTTCTGGGAGACGGTTACGAGACTTTCGCAAGCACATCATTGCGCTGGGCGGCCACATGAAGGCGAAATGGTCGCAGGGTGACAGGGGGCTGCTCTGTGACGGTGATGGCCGTTATCGAGAGTCGATACCACATTGGGGATGGGGAGGGGGGTGGATTTGGTAGGGTTACAGCTGTGGAAGGGGGGGGGCGCCAAGGGTTGAGGCAAGAGCAGATCAATTTTGCTGTTTGATCTCGCACAGGCTCTGAATAAATGTATATTTTATTCTCTCTCTGGGCGCAAACATTGACATTCTTCGTGTTGATTCTTGACTTTTGTGGCAAAGAGAGAGACCTGATTTTAGGTAACACCACCGACTTGTTATTCCTCAAGCGCTGCTTTTTTACGGCACTTCTGCGGCGAATCTGACCACCAGACACTTATGTCTCGCTCGCACAAAAATCACCGGTTTGCATAAATGGGGCACAATAATTCTTGGAACAAACCGCATCGCAAATTTACACCGGAAATCTTAAAGTCAAATAAGCAGTATAATGGACTATGTGCACCTGGTCCACGACGTACTTCCGATCTTGCCAGCAATCGACAAATTAGTCAATGGAAGGATGGCACGGTGTCTTGTAACGAAAAAACCCTTCGCAGTACAATGAATT
Organism: Hippocampus mohnikei; assembly: GCA_026261675.1. Taxonomy (NCBI): domain Eukaryota; kingdom Metazoa; phylum Chordata; class Actinopteri; order Syngnathiformes; family Syngnathidae; genus Hippocampus; species Hippocampus mohnikei. The sequence goes on from JAKGUB010000326.1 coordinate 15,827,018, forward strand.
TGTGGCTCCTTATCTCAAACTTAGGTCTTAAACAGGACAGTGATTTTGAATTAGAATGGCAAATTGGTGGTATTGTTAAATCCAACTTCTTTCATCTTCGGCAGCTGGCTAAGGTAAAGCTTCTCCTTTCTCAAAAGCACTTTGAAACAGTAATTTATGCCTTCGTCACATCTTGATTGGATTACTGAAATGCACTTTACTTTGGAGTCAGCAAATCCTCCATTGAACATCTCCAGTTGGTCCGAAATGCTGCTGCTCACCTCTTGACAGGTACTCGTAAGAGGGAGCACATCACTCCTACTCTGGCATCCCTTCACTGGCTCCGTATACATTTTAGAGTTCTGTTGAAGATCCTATTATTTATTCTCCAATCTTTAAAAGGCTTTGCCCCACCTTTTTTATTCTTTGGTTTTTGACTCAGCATGGGACGTGATTTGTAGTTTGACTGTTTCTGCGTTCTACTGTCTGCTTTAATAATTTGTTTTTTGTTGTATGGATTATTTTTTCCTCCGTGTACAGCAATTTGTATACAGCGGTGGCTATTTTAAAGTGCTCTATGAATTGAGTTGATCCGTGTTGAAAAATCTGCTACATATCTTCGTGCCGAATAACAACCCCCAACTCACTCCACACACACCGACTTGAATTATCTCCTACGTGAAATTGAAATGAAAAAGAGAGCAACTTGGAAGTGGACCAACGTCACAAAGCAAAGTTTGGTATTCCGCTCTGGAGAAAGGTCATGTTGGAAAGTTTCCATATCGCAACTCAGCCTCCATCAATCAGCCTGCTTTGCATCCAGAACCAAGTTGGGACTAATTGTACTACTTGCAACTGGCTCCTTGCAGGACAGAAGACACTCTTCTATTCAGCCCTGACTGATGCAAGCGTGATGCAAAACTCCCCAACACTTGGACAAATAAGCCATCCACAAATGGTAAACAGTGTTGCATTGGGTTGCATTTGGCTCCGGCAGCTCCATCACATGCGTGGTAAACAACACGGCACGGCGGGATCAAGCCAATGCTGCGCTCCCTTTGAGTCACATGGCAGGAAGGATTTTTTTTCCAATCAGGGGCCATTTCTGTTCACTGCTGGTCACGGACATTGGTCGGATGTAATGTAACCAAGTAAAAATATTTTGATATTTTTATTTGTCAATTTATTTATTTGGTTTTTCAGCTATCTGGGGGGCGGGGGGAAAGTGACATGGACGAATGGAAACCAGGAAGCATTAATGCTGATCACAGAAACAACAGATTCCGAGAAACCAAACATTCCCCAAAAGATCTGCAAGTACTCAATCATGCCCCCCCCCCCTCCAAAATGTTTGTAATTGCCTATAGATGCCACACGATGGCAATCAAAGCAGAAATTATGACTGAACGTAACCCTCAACTTACTTCAAAGTACTATCTTGACACCCAGAAGCCACCAAACTGCGACAGAACGGTACTTATGGGTTTCTCTGAGAAAAGGCGCCCCACCTAAAAATCAGCAAATATGCAAAACTTTTTTGCATATTTGCAAAACTGTGAACATACAGGGGTTGACTGTACTGTTTTCCTAAAAAAAAGCGTCCTTGAACAGGTTTAAAAGAGCTCCCCATCCACTCCCCATCCTGCATGTCATCATAATGATTTGATCTCATTTCGCAAGCCGGATTAAAGTGTTTCAAGGCCGTTCGAATTGGAAATAAAGAAGGATTTTGGCCCAGAGTTAATGAATTACAGCGAATGGACATTGGTGTGAATTATTTATTGTCTGTACGATATTAAAAGCTACGTGGTGATTAGCAATTTAAATGTCTTGAGGGGTGAGTTTTATTACTTTCTATATATGTTGGGGGGCGGGAGGGGGGCTGGGGGGGTGGGGGGGGGGATAAAAATAATTTTCTTAAAAAGCAGCTTGTCAAACCGTGGCTATGTAATGTGTGTTCAAATGGCATATTTATTCCTCGGCTGCTTGGCTTTGCATGAATTATGCAAACCGTCAGGGTGCGAAGCTGTTTTATTTTATGGAATGCAGTTTAAGTGCAACAACACTCAAATAAAGTGACATCAATGAAAGGGCAGCTCTCTCACAGGATCACCATGAACTACTACATTGTACGCATATATGACATCACATAGCATCATTGTGCAATAGCTTAGGGAAGAACCTCCTTCACTTTAGTACAGTGTTCGAGTGACAGGGCCATCATTCACATCATCACATCATTATATCTTAAGAGACGTTATTGACAAGTGGAAAAAATCATTATTGTTGACAGTTAAACGTGGAGAAAGTGTGATTCATTCCAGAATTGGAGGCCATTTTGGATCTTTGCTTTTCAGCTTTATTGCTACATATTCATCAATAATAGGTGATAAACTATCAAAACCTCATCTTAGGTCAATGCTACAATTTTTATTGCGTGACTTATTTGGTGTTTACAATACCTGTCACTGTAATCACAGTAACAGGACGAATGTTAGCTTTCTCTCAGGAGTAGAAGCTAGCTTTTTAGCTAGCTGTTAGCACAACAAAATGCCACCTAATCCACCACGTATGAATGAACCTGACCAGTGAGGACTTCAAAAGAAAAAAATTCAAAGAGAATGATCCTCACCTGGACGGATATTTCAGAGGATTTCACTCTAATCCCAACAACTCTCTTCATACGCAGCAAATGTGACTGAATGGCGCGCTATGTGACAGCACCTATTTTGTATTCCGCTGTTTACATCAGGCGTGTGTACTCACAGGCGCTCGTGTACGACCTGGCTCGCTAACAACACAGAGGCTCGGACCCGCAGGTCTGCGTGACCCGGAGACCCAGGCCCGGGCTAATGAGCAGGTAGCGCGGTTGCACTGAGGCTCTGCAGCTGCCGAGCCTTCCTCCGTGGCTCCGTGACATCTGTCCATGTAAGGCGGCGTGGATGTTTTATTCGGAGAGGCAAACCGGGACAGGGGCGTTAATTATTCACAGACCAGTAATTACGACACGTCTCGGTTTTGCGGCGACCACCCCATTCCTCCTTAGCTAGTCTTCGTGTGACCGGCCACCGCTATCGGCCTGCCAGAGTCCGAGAGACACAGCCACCGGGGACCTAATTAGCACAACATAAATTATGGGATGCTGATAAAGCAGTCACCGGTGGCATCGGAGGGCGAGTGCGCCGCTGAGCCTGTTTTCGCAGTTCACGCGGCGCAACCGACATGGCCGACAGAGTCTGTTTTTGTGTGTTTGTGTGGCCGTTTGTAACACCACTCTACTGAATTCGAATTACACATTAGACTCTTTGCATTGGCACACCCCTCTCAAAGTAGCTTCGGAAGTGACTATTTCCAGTGAACTGTTTTGAAATACAGATTAGTTTTACTACATGCCATTTAGTGGAAGTGTTCTGCTACTCACTATACGTCACTGGCATAGCTAGATGAGAAAAGATGCATTATTTGACGGAATGGCCCGATCACAGTGGATGGGAAACACTGCTTTAAAAGATTATCAGAAATGATCATCCTATGTCGGGGATTGCGTCAGAGGTGATTTTCTGTCCCGGATATGCTCGGAAAACAGTCGGGATAAATGCTTAACCTGTTCGATATTTATGATTGCAAATTGCAAATGTCGTCACGATTGTCAATAGAGATAGTGGATCAGTATGTGTACGGTGTGCAGTGTTGGTTATGTCAAGTACACCACATACGATAAAAGTAGTCTGCACGCAGTCCTGCTGACATGTCGGGTGCCTCAATCATTTGGGATGTGTGCACCCATTTTCACCCTGAACCAGGTGGACTTGTGATTTTCAAAAAAAGTCCAAAGTCAAATCACAAGATTTGTATTTTTACCACTTGACCCCCCACACACACATATGGGGATACATTATTTGCATTGGACAAAAAAAAGTGTATCGAAATCCAGATGCATCTATTTTGTGCAGCCACTTGACAAAAAATAAATTGAGTAAATTTACTCCAGCTTTTTTTCAGTGCGGACATGAAATCAGGAAGTCATCAATCTGATAACAATTTTTTCATATGTCATGAAACACTGAAATCTGAACATATGGCCTGCACTTCATAAGCACTTCATAAGGATTTAGCGTAAAATCTGTATTAGGACTAATCACAAAATCTGTAAGCAGAGGCAAACAACAAAAAAGTATGACAGAGAATGGAGTGATGGCTGAATTCTGGAAATCTAGAGGCAGTCAGCTAATCCAGATGTGTCGGGGGGGGCAGCAGAGACAGCGGACAGCCGACTTAAAAAACACCGCGGGCATGATGGCTGGTTGAGAAGAATAAAGTGAAGCAAACTGTGGGCTGATGAGCCGCGAAAAGATGAAACCCACCTGCACCGACATTCCCCGCCAAGACACAAACAAATAAAAGGCAATGGAGGAGACGCTCGCGCAGCCTTGTTGTCTGTTTATCCGGGAACGAGCGAGGGGGCGCGTTTTTCTCCTCCAGGTGCATTGTGGGCATCGCCCATGTGCCCTCTCGGACGCGCTGCTTGATTCGCGCTCGGCCTCGCTGTTGTGCATGTCGGCTAGCTCTTGACATGTGCACCGCCGCATGAATAATTGAGGCCTCGCACGCAGTCAGGCTTCAGCGAGCACTGCTTTGCTCCGGAGCGTTTGCGTTCCCCCGGACTCGATACTCCCACCGTCCAAATGCCTCGCTACTTTCCTTTCAAATGGACTCCCGTTGTCTTTGTGAGGAAGTCGAGGCACTTGCAAAGCTATCTCCAGAAACTTTGCTTCCTGGTTTTAAGTATCGCCAACATGCGTAATGAGGAATTTGACTGTCATTTTGTGAAGCTCCGATCATTTCTTAACGTAGTGTCTCCACTTGCAAGTAGGCTCAAGATGGAAATGGATTAAAAACAATTTTTTTTTAGGCAGATGCCGATATTTCGCAGGCTAAAATTCTGATAACCGATTAATCAGTTAACTAATTAAAAAAATAAAAAAGGGGGATTTCCAAACTGCGTCCCTCCATAGTCAAGTGTTGGGGATGGACAAATAAATGTTCCTCAGCCTTGTTTAGCCTTTCTTTGACTGACACAAACCGGGCAGAGGCTGCTGTCAAGCCCGCAGCGGCGCTCTCAGCTGGAGCGCCAGATAAAGAGCCACGCGTTAGCCGGACGTGATGAAGACGTGCTAAATCATTGAGGAAAGACCAGAGGAGATGGAGAATATAAGAGCATGCCGGACGTCTCTGTATCTTCTTCTTTTTTATTTATTTTTTTATTTTTTACCTTTCATTCTTTCTCAAGTCTTTGCGCTTCACGAGGGCCGGCGCAGTTATCAGCTCGAACAGATAATCCCGTTTGGTTGCCTGATATAACTCCAATATGTGGCACTCAATCATAACTCGGCAACAAGCGGCTGGGAATATACGATGGGAGGGAAGGAAATGAAGACTGCCGTGCCCACAGGGTGAAAAAAAAATCCCAGGTCCCTTTTGGCAAAGTAATATCACTTATTTATCTTTTTTGTCGGGGGAAAACCCACCCCTCTTTCAATGTATTTGTGAACACCTTCTAGTTTTTATTTTGATAAAGCCTACTCTAGCAAAGAAGATAGACTCATCCTAAAGATCAAGACACGTTTTTGTTTTTTTGTTTTTTTTTTTGCTCCTCCACCTGTCAGCATAGTGCAGCGATTCCCAAAAGATCAATTTAATAAAATTCTATTATCCGGTCCTACACAAAATTAGAACATATATGACAAAGCATGTTTTAAAACTACAAAAAGCCACAGTTACCAATGCACAGTTAAACACAATCTCATTTTCAAAATACAAAATGAAAACACTAGCACGGAGCTGCTCTCGGCCACAACTCACGCGCAGACGCTCACATGGAGACTAGCCGGCCACCCTGATTACAGCACTTGACGTCACTCACGAGGCCGTGCCCCTTAAAGGTGTCATGTTTCCAGTTTGGGACCAACAGGTGGCACTGTAGGGCTCCCCCTGCAGCTGCACACCTGTTGGTCGTTATGTAATTAGTAGTATAAAAGGACTCCCGCCCGACCACTCATTATCGGGTCATTGTTTGCTTGTTTGCTTCTGTCAGGTTTGTTTCAGTCATGTTTTGGTCACTGTTATGTTTTAGCTTCAGTCATGATTTTTGTTTGATACTTTGGACTTTGTTTGTTTTGGATTTAGTTTTCTCTATATTTTAATACAATTTGTCAAGTACACCCTGCTCCTCTCTCTTCCCTGCTTTTTGGTGTCCACCACCACAAACGCCACGCAACTTAAGGTATTTAACTGTTTCACTTAGGAATGACGTTTTATAGTTAATTTAAGGCTCTATAAAGAGAAATGTTGCTGTTGTTTTAGCTCTAAATGCTTTTTTGGCATTTCTAAAAAAGCTTGATAAAGAAAATGTATTATTAGTAATCGTCGTAGTCATGGTCAAATGAGTTTTTCCGCACCCACACCAAATAGGGTCAAAAGTTATTTTTTTGTATATGCTCTGGGCCGCTAGGGAATGGATAGTGGGCCATAAATGGCCCCCAGGCCGTAGATAGGACACCCCCATGCTATTTATCAGTATCACCCCCCCCAAAAAAATCATAATAATAATTAAGAAATTAAAATGGTGGTGCATTTGTGAGTACTGGAACAAATTAGGGGCAAGGGATGCAACCGGTGCAATTTCACCCTTTTAGGGACAGCGGTTACTACAGTGGACAGTTTATCAGGTTACAGGTTATTATTTGTGCACAAAAGGGTTAAAAATGAGGGGGGTAGGGGGGGGGGTATTCGTCCGAAAGCTTTGACTAGACTCTTTTGACATTGAAGTCCTTGGGAAGGAGGGTAGCACCAACAAGCCCGCAGAAGCTCGAAAAGGGAAGAAGATGAAGTTGCGCCAAGGGAGCTTCGCACTGCCAGCGGCTGCTCTCCGCTTTGAAGCAGTGACTAGAAAGGGGCCGCGGCCACTCTGAGACTCCTTGATGTGGTTTCATCATGTGTCACTCGTCCGGGCATCGCCTCGAGCGGCGGACGGTTGGGCTCTTTCAGGACAACAGATGCTCACCTTGATGTGGTGACGCCGATCAATAGTCGGACCACTGCTGTATTATGGAGCGTGGCCATGTCACGGTGCTCAGAGCAGCAGGATTGAGAGCTCTGCGGAAGTGGATTTTTTTTTTTCTTCAAAAACAACTACAATAGTCATCATTCAAAGCAGTGGTTTCCGCGCACGTCACATTGTTTCCCTCCGAAGGCAATTATGATGTTGAACCCATAAAATAATAATTATAATAATACATTTAATTTATAAGCGCCTTTCAAAACACTCAAGGACACTTTACAATCAAAACAAGAACAATAAAATCACATAAATGTTTGATACATCATATGGCCACAGGATCCAGTTAAAAATGTTTAATTATTTTTCAATTTATTCTGATGGGACGATTGTTACGTTTGGTGATTTGTAATTCATCTGTTGACAAATAAACACCATTTTTATTCGTACAAAAGAAACCTGCAGTGATCTAAAATGAATATAGTTATCAACAATAGAAAATGACTACATTCAGTTATTTAAGTGGGTGCTCAAACTGTCCGTGTTATTGACAAAGAGCAGATTTTTCCAACTTTATTATACTACTTAACTTTTTGCTCTTTTCTTTTTCTTGTTCTTGAAAAAAGAATATTGATAGTACTGTATTGTAATTAGTAGTTGGAATTTTTTTTTTCTTTAAAAAGTATAATAAAAAAAAATCCATTTTAATATATGCATTTTTAACAAAGTATAGTAAATGATCCAAAAACATTTTTTTAACAAATAATCATCGGAATTCATGATTAACTAATAATCATCAGTAAAAATGTAAATATTAATTATGCATTACATGATTATTGTAATAAATATTAGATGAGATACATTTGTAACAGAATGTACTCCAATAATTTCCTGTGACTGAAATTATAAATGCATTAAAGTATTTATTTGATCATATGCATTCAAAATGGAGTGGGTGATTCATGATAATGATCATGATCTAATAATAGCGAGTATTTGTAAAAGAGTAAAGTAAAGGGACTCCAACACTGAATTTATTTCATTGGGAGGTATTTCACTAAGCGCCCCGATGACGTGTTATGAATGCTTTCCTTTTTCAAGCTTTGCTAGAATGAATAGTTATGTACATGCCACGTTATGCTTGCACTTTTAAAAAATACACTACTTCAGATCTGATCATGTGGCGTTCTGCACTAAAGCACCAAAAGACATTCAAGATAACATTCAACTTAATCGTGTTGTATCAAACTGGCACCCGCGTTATTTGAATTCAAACGAAAAGTCTGTTCATTATTTTAGATGCTACGATGAATATTTGGTCATCTCTCTTTTTGAGAACCACATTTTCCCATTTTGAAAGTGAGTCCTAGTCGACAAACAGACGCTTGCTATAAAATTCACATTGTCTGCTTGTGTTGCCCGGCTCAATAAAGCCCCCCGAAGCTCCCACTAAGTACTATTAGTATTTACTGCCTGTGTTCTGGTCTGGCGTCTCCCCAAAGATAAATTATATCCAAGACAGCCTATGACCGACGGAAAGGGAGCCACAACGCCGTAGCCTTTGGAGAAATATGCGCTTATGAAATCATAAATATTATCTCAAAGACTAATTAGCATTAAGAGCACCGGTGATTGTATTTATCGACTTTAGCCACAATTAATAACCGCAGCCTTGAGAAGAGCAGCGGGCAGATAGGCAGGACATGTTTAGGCGCGTCAAGGCCGTAAACCCATTACACGAGCGTGCTGATTGAGGCGAGCCCCCACCGGGGGGAATAAGTAATTGTGCCGGAGAATTTTTAATTGCTCTGAAATGCGTTCTCGATTACACTACCTTGTTTTTAAGATGGGTGGAACATGGCTAAAGGGCCGGGATAATAGTGCCATGTCGCGGCTTTGCTAATGGCCTGCCAGACCATGCGTGATTATACAGAGGCCCGTTAGCTTCGAATGCTAATGGCCAAGGTTAGAATATGTTACGGTAAGTATAAGTGCAGAGTTCACAATTCTATACATGTTGCAGACAGTTGAGTGGCTATTTAGAATTCTCACAGAAAATATTTGAGGTGCATTTAATTGTACAGGTAGAGTGATGTTAGCTTTGCATTAACAACATCAACTGTTTAACATCATTTTGATTCTTCACGTTAATTTGCTAGTACAGGGCGCTCAACAAATTTGGTTCTGGAGATGTAAAGGAGGAGACAAATTAGCGTTGACTGAGAACAAATTATTGCCAGAAGGTTTCGCAGACAGACGAAATTTTCTTGGAATGCCAACGGTTGCCTGCTGGTTAACCTGTGTCAAGAATCAAATTGAAATGACCTCAAGATACTGAATATATCCTTTCCTAAAAAGATACCTAGAAAAGAAATGGGTACGTTACTACGGTACATTTCGTTGTATATGCAGACGCTAGTGAGTTTGGAGTGCTAACATTTTGAATGGTAAATTTGTCTGAACAAGTGAATAAAAGCTGGTTTAGAATGCTAACGATAACAATTTGAGGCAGAAATGAACTCAAGATACAATTAGTTTGGAATGCTAAATAAATACAGGCAGATCGTAAATGGCTGCTAATGCTAATGTTTTTAAATCTCTGTTACAAGAGGCGGGGCAAGTTATCTCGGTGTGGAAAAGTCATATTTTTAGGTAAGCCTTCTACAGGAAGATAAATGTTCTCATCAGATGCTTGGGGCTACATTTTGAGGTAAATACTCCACAAGGAGCAGTCAATAAATTCTGGATGCTAAAAGAGACGTTCTTCAGGGTAAATAATCTGTGGCCAGTTCCGCACAAATAATACAACGTTAACAATATTTGTAGGTAAATCCTGATGTATGTATGCATTGTTTACGTGAAGAACAGTCAGATGAGAATCCAGACTGAGCTAATTTAACACTTCAGTTCGAGGAACGTTAGCCGAGTATGCTAACAGCGGGTTGGGACAAACACAGAAAGGTGCTCTGTGCTTCTTTCCACTGCACACTTAATGAAATGATTGTCTTTGTAATGGTGAAATAGTTCTTAAAGCACAAATGGGGAAAGATAACCAGGGGGGGATACAGGACTATGGGGCAGCCAGCGGTCTCATTGCTAATTATCTTTAATGTGCTTCTCTGGCAGTTTTTCGGTGCGGGGCTTGTCGTTGGCTCTTGTGTGGGATGCTCTCCAGAGCCCCCCCGCATCTGCACCCTCCCCTTTCTCAGTACCCTCTGGCTAATAACCACTCGAGGAACCGTTGAAGGGTCACAAGGCTTGATTCAGTCCCGTTTAGCCCATGTTTGTTTCATCATGCTTGGAGGTATTTGTGAACAAAGGCCAGACAAACATTGGTTTGGAGATGCGCTTTTTCGAGAGCTTTGTGTAGTTGGCATGCAAAGTGTACCCTGGAGTGTCTGTCTGTGGTGTCTCAGGAACTGTTGACACGAGAACCATTTTAAATTAAAACGGATGATAACAATGTAGGTTTGGCCATTGTTTACATTTGGTGCCAACACGTCTAGATCTAAATAAAACCTGATATGATTCACATATCTGACACGCAGCATTCGCAGATAAATCGGATATACCCGGTCAATAGGATCAGTGCAACACACAGATTGATGACATAAAAATACCACTCGCAGTTAATAAAGTGAAATATCCATCCATCCATTTTCTAATCCGCTTATCCTCACAAGGGTTGCGGACGTGCTGTAGCCTATCACAGCTGTCTTCGGGCAGTTGACGGGGGACACCCTGAACTGTTTGCCAGCCAATCGCAGATGAAAATGAAATATGTAAAAAAATATTGTTTTGGCACCATCTTGTGTTTTATGTAGCCAGGCCATAGCCTTGTCTAATTGGGAAAAAAAAGTGCTTTGCCACTACCTTGGGCCATCCGTAGACAATTCCAGTAAGCCACAGCTATGTTGTGGTTCATCCTTAAATGTAGGATCCAGTGAAATGGTGAATTTCTAATTTATTTTTGCTGGGCGGTCTGGAACGTAACAGCTGGGGATGGAGGCGGGTATTATTGTACCAACCTATTTTGGTACTCACTGATTTTTGCTCTTTGCGGTGCTGTTCCCAAATGTGCTCTGTTCACAATTCATCAGTCTCGAAACTATTGTGAACTTGTGTAGTATTTGTGCATCTTCTGTGATATTTCTTTTGTGTCAACATTCAGAGAAGATAGGGTACTACAGGCTTGGTATTCATACTACAGCCTTTTCAATGATTTCGACAACGCGATCGTCTGCATGTGAAACTTTTCCAAAACACTTTTGACTTGGTCGCTCTCTTGTAAACGTACCTTCAGTGCACGACGTCAGACTTTGGAGAAGACCTGAGGGTGAGCGACTGCCTTCTCAACACTTACAGCGTGGTGGGGCACCGATAGGCCTTGAAGAGTTCAAGTAAGTATCATGCCGAAATTTGACAGCTCTCGTGCTGCGGGAGACGACGGCTTGTCTCTTTTTGCCGTACATGACGCCCGTTGTGTTGATTACTTTTCATTCAAATGCTTACACCCCACGCTTGTCTGGTGCTCACCTCGCAGTGCTTGTCCATTTTTTTGATGATTTATGCTCCTCGGAGCTCTCGCGGCCCTGTTTTGAGGCCGCTGGTTGTTGCTTGGTTTTGCATCACCCACAAATATATATTTTGGGGGGGGGGGATAGGATGAGGGCGACCTATCAGACGGATGAAGATTGAACTGATGTGTTTGCAGAAAATGAGTAAACAACATTAATTTCATATGAAAAAGAAAGCACGCAAGCGAGTAATTCTCAAGCTGATAAACTTTTGAGGGAGAAGTCCAAGTTCTGAAGTACATCCTCAAAGTCGTTTGACAGTAAGTGCGCTGATTTCACCCTACAACACGCATTCCCTGAGAGAAGACGTAGCGAGTGATTCATCAGTCCGAGGCCGTATTGAGGCCGCGCAGGGGGCGAGATGCTGATTGGGGTGCGAGCCTGCCAATTGTAGCAAAGACCTCGACGCGCGGTACACTTCTGCGGAATTAGCACAAGAGCCGGTTGATCTTTGTCGCTTGGGGGGAAAAACAGGCACCCCAAGTAAAGCCCGATCTACTTTGAAAGCACCCCGAGATCATACACTGTCTTTAACATCAAAAAAGGTGTCCGCACGGATATTCGTAATGGGTTTAACGCGGATGAATTATTCAAATCTTCCCCGAGTGCCTCTCTCCGACGAGTCGATCCACTTGCAAACGGTCGCGGCTAAATGCTACTTTTCTCATGTGTGTGGTGACATTACCGTAAATGTAAATGACATGGCAAAATGCGTGCCTGAGAGTGGGAAGAGCGCAACATCTACATGGAAGCGTCCAAATGTCGAAGACAATGTCGCAAAATATTTTTACCCCATGCAACACAACAACAACAAACCCAACAACACCAAAACGCCATTGTGATTGGAGTGTTAGCGTTTAGGGCAAGTGTGTCAAAGTCATTTTTGTCGCGGGGCCACTTTGGAGTTACGTCTTCCCTCAAAGGGCCATTACGACAGTGAAACCGAATAAATGTTTCATCAAAGCTCTCGGAAAAAAAACGGAATGAAAACGACGCAAACGTGCTAACCGCTATACAGCCATGCTGCAAAATGTATTTTTCACAGACATCACATTCCCATGAGACATTTTTATTCAAGACAGACCCCCATAGAGCACAGGTGTCAAAGTCAAGGCCCGGGGGCCAGATCTGGCCCGCCACATCATTTGATGTGTCCCGCGAAAGCAAGTCAATCATGTCAAGTCCCATGATGCTTGCTAAAGTATGAACCAAAATTTCAAATTGTCATAGGTCATCCACAATAAAAGTCATTATTCTTGACTTCTGATTTTAAAACTAGTTATCCATCAATTTGTTGTGCGCTGTGTATGGAACATGTGGAGGGGATTCAACATTGATATGGTTTCGCAAAATTCATAACGGCCCTCCAAGGGAAACTGTAACTACAATGTGGCCCGTGACAAAAATAAGTTTGACACCTCTGCCATAGAGCATGTTGTCATGGGTGGGGTTTTTTGGTGTGTTTGTTAGGCCTGTGGATTTGTGTGGACGGACTTGGAGATCTTTACAGTTATTACTGTCTGTTATTGGCATTGTGAAGGGCGGGTGTGTAGGAGAGTGTGTGTGTGTGTGTGGGGGCGGGGGGGTATGGGGATGGAGAGACAATGGGGGGGCGCGTCTGGCAGCAGACGCTATAATTTGCAGGTTAGCCAATTTCAGTGGGCTGGATGGCCCGATACCCTTGGTAAACATCGACGAGCGTAGCGGGTCAGAAGCACGCTGAAGAAGACAAATCAAGTTTAATAACAAAGGGTTCTAATTGCCCCCCCGCAAGCTCCATCACACCCCCCCACCCCACCACCACCACCACCACAACCCCACACCCCCCCCGCCTCAGGTCTGAACTCTAATTACGGTGAGAACACGGCACACTGTCACCCAATATTAAGTTGTCGAGGAGACGACCCGAGATAATCGATAAACACTTTAAGTTGCGGCGAGAGTGCGGGGAAGCGCCGCTTCTGTTCAGTGGGAACCGGCAACACCCAAAGCCCTCCTGGCTCATGAGAAGACTTTTGGGACAGTCCGAGGATGATTGCGGGGTAATAATCCTGAGCATGCTCCCCCCACTCCCCTCGATAGAAACACTCACGTACTTTCATGTGAGGAAGAAACCCACCACCACCACCGCTGGCAGCGGCTTCCCAGCGGGGCTGCCTGAGCACCCGTGTGTCTTGAGCGGAAAGGTGAACACGGTCACTCTAATTACAGGGGCCCCGACTCTCTCACACACTCGCCAGGCATAAGTAAAGACAGGCCAATTAGGGCGGGCGGGAGATAAGGGAAGTTTTATTTGTATACTAATTAAGCCCCTGATGAAATTCAAAGGGGAGGCGGTCGGAAAAGGGGATCAGGGGAGGGAGTGGGTAATTGTGTGTTTGAGGAAAGGTTGCTCTAGGTGCAGTTATCTGAGAAGCGCAGCCTTGAGATAGTTGCCCCCTAATCCCGCGCTGAGCCCATCGCCGCGCTGCAAGGTCTCTCATAATTTGATCCGCTACCTACCAAACGCTAAGCTCTGACAGCAAGATCATCGGCGGTGTTTATTGCTTATATGCTGGGAAACACACCCAAACAACCCAAGTGTGTTTGTACGACTGTCGTTTACACCAAAATAGCATCAACGATCGGCCCAATAGTTTGTTTGCAGCAGAAAAAAGAACTGCTTCATGTTCTATTGGTTGAGTCATTTCAATCTCAATCGATGCTACTTATGGCGTACCAACGAGCAAAGAGCTTCCGCGCTGCATCGAAATACATTGCGCGGTCTTTGCGGCGAATAAGCCACACTTATGACAAGTATCGTTCTCACGAAGGGACGAGGAGGAAAGATGGAGAAGCCATGCTAATGCTAAGATAACCCAAAATCAGCATGTCGTTGTAAAATTACCTTCTTGAGGATCGATTACACTTTTCTCAGAGGTCCCCCTGGAACCACGTTAAAGAGAAACAGGAAAATAGCAGGCGCATTTACTCATTGTCCGGAGAGAAAATGATCCAAAATTAGGCTAAACGAGACCGAAAATGGAAACCGAAAGAGTGGACGTAATGTATAGTGAACGTTTATACCGTCATTAATATGATTTGTTTGTTTTCACAAGTTTTGATTTTGACGTTTGAGATGTGCCCAATATTACATTCATTTGCACAGGGAGAACATGCAAACTCGGTACTGGGAGGTTGGAGCACGGAATCCAACCTCTGTACTGTGAGGCGCACGTGATCACCACTCGACCACCGTGTTGAGCATAGAAACCATTAAAAAAAAAAAAAGGTGAAATGGAAATTTACATTTGCCCCACTGAAAATACGGTTTACCGCTATTCACAATGTGAAATTTCAAATATAAACCTGTTAATTATGCTAATAAAAAAAAGTAGCCTTTACCAGGTAGAAATACGCTTTTTAGTCAAGAAAATTGACTCATGATCGAAAGGTTTAGCCCGAGTCATTTTCCTTTCCACCCTCGCTGTCCTTGCTGCCAGAGAAGTAAGCGAGTGCGGGCGCACCTCTTAGCTGCGATTCCTGCAGGTCATGTATAAATCCATTAAACATCCGCAAAGCCGACAGAAACGTCACTTACCGCGACCACCTGAAGACGGCGTCATTAGCAGTCAACCCCGAAGCGGTCCTTTAAAGCTCAGCGGGGCTGTTCAATCGCGCGGAGCGTTTCGTTCCTTATTAGAGATTAGCTTCAGAGAGTAAGAGAGAGACACCCCTGTGACACATTGTCACAGTAAGCCGAGTTGGGTCGGGTATCAAAGCGGGGTTCCCCCCCTGCCGAGTTTTTCAGAGTCACCTCTTTTCCCAGGCTTTCCACCGAGACCAACGTCTTGAAAAAAAAATACAATAAAAAGGAGAAAGTCATGAAATCTGCAATTCAACAACAGGGGCAGGGGGCCTATTTTTCTCTCGTTTAGAAAAACCAAATTTTGCACCCGTGCCTCATCATTGAGCCAAAGCGCCCTGCTTCAAATTGAATTTGCACACCGCTGGATCAAAATATTAATGATGTCATAATTCCCAGGTGACTGATTTCAAAACTAATCCATCAATTTGATTTGTTGTGTACAAGTAATAATACGGCGGCCCGGTGATCTAGTGGTTAGTGTGTCAATCTCGCAGTGCAGAGGACGTGGGTTCGATCCCGGCTCCGGCCTTCCTGTGTGGAGTTTGCATGGTCTCCCCGTGCCTGCCTGGGTTTTCTCCGGGTGCTCTGGTTTCCTCCCACATTCCAAAAACATGCATGGCGGGCTGATTGAACACTCTAGGGTGTCCGCTGCCTGAAAACGGCTGGGAAAGGCTCCAGCACCCCCCGCGACCCTAGTGAGGATAAAGCGGTTCAGAAAATGGATGGATGGATATTTAAAAAGCATTGACAAGTAAAGAAATAAAAGTAGCTTTCGAAAATCACGAAACAGAACGTGGAATACCATGATTTTGGAGAACATGACTTTAAAAATGCTTTTAAAGACCTTAATCAAATGAGATCGTTTGTAACATGGATTTGAAAGCGCTGACTTCACTCATGTTGGCAGCTTATTCCATTGGGGCGCAGCATAACAGCTAAATGCTCCTTCGCCATGTTTGCTTTGAACTGTGGTCTCAAATGAGGAACCCAGGTCTGCAGATCTCAGAGCCCTATTAGGTTTATATTCCATTCGTATTTCTTTAATCAGGACTTGAACCTTGAAGTGATTTGTAGACCAGTAGCAGATTTTTTAAATCTTATTTTGAACTGACTGGGACCATTACAACAATCAAGTCTACCGGAGATAAAAGCATGAATACGTTTTCTCCCGGTCTGCTTGGAGCATGCAACCCTTCAATCTGGAAGTTTTTCCCCCGCTGGTAAAAGTCTGTCTTTGTGATCACGTGCAAGTTAATTGCAATCCCGTGTGTTCTCTAGTACCCCCTTCCGCCATCTCCACTGCCTAGTACCCCAACGCTCTGCCAACTCTTTGTCTACAAGTAGTCTCCTGGAGTTTGATACCGAGCTTAAAAAGGAGAGAATAAGATCAATCCTGGTGTCAGCAACTCAGCGTACGCCTCTCGCAGCAGTGGCAGGACAAGTGTCAGCTGGAGAAGAGGCAGCCATCGTGCGAGAGCGGCAAGTGAGGGAGGGAGGGAGGGCAGAGAGGAGGGATGAGAGCCCAAACCGGGGGTAGGGGGGGAGGCAAGCGCACCTCTGCTAGACAAGAGATCAATTCCCTCCACTTCACTTTCAGCTCCTGATAACAAGCAAAAGTTCAGCAAGCGCAGAAGCTGTCTTGCTTTTTGAAATGTGCATTCTGCCGTGCTGTGAGTGTGTACACGGCGACAATCACAATCATGATCTTTAAAATTGTGCACAAACGAAAAACTGAAATGTAAAAGTATAAACAGAAATGGAATTCAGTGGTACACTGAATTCCGATTGCGCTCCCCATGTTTACACAGAAGAGTGGCAGGGGGAAAAAACAAACTGTTGACTTTTAAAGGAAATATCTTGTGGGCCTTGTAGAATCTGGAAAACGGACTCTGCTCCTGCCACTTCCGTTCTGTATCAATGGTGTTTATCAGAAGAGAGTGACATGGGAAAGGTCGAGAAAATGCGTGTTTTAGAACAGGCAGCGTGAAATGGGACGGGTGGTACTACCTCCAAAGATGTTACGTTGACTTGGTATTTGCGTTTGCTTTTTACACAGAACAGCGACACGGAAAACGACAGATTTGACTGTCCGTGTGAAAGAGACTTCTGTGAGTACCTCTGAAGCCGTGAAATTCCCGGGTTGACTTTGCTCTCCCGTTCTGTGTCAGTGCCATTAATACAGAAGAGCGTTCACGGAAATATCGGAGACAATGCGGCACTAAGGAAACGGGCTTGTGATACGGATCCAGAAAAGTGTCAGCTCAAAGTCTCCCCCACACCCTCTTCCTCCCAACACAGTAGAAGGAGAAATGACAGATCTTACAGGCAATACGAAAGGGGCCTTTGATGCAACAAGAAGACTCGACATTTTTGAATTTCTGGCTCGATTAAACCGCTGTCAGTACCATTTATGTGGAGCGGCGGCATGGCAAAAATCCAGAAAAGGTTTGGCTTTCACAGGTAGCCCGAAAAGACCTTCGGATAATAACTCAGACTCGAGAAAATGTCAAAGTCGATGCAAAACTAGACAAAACTAGCTACTCTTTACTGTGCCCGGTCAGATTGACAAATCCTCATTGCTGCCCGGCTGTAATTTGCCGCGACTGCTCGGATGACGTTGCTGCCTTCCAGAGAGGCTGATGTTTTGTGACAGTTCCGGAGCTGGTTCTGCTTAGACACAACCACAAATGGAGAGTCCAGTCAGCAAAGGGGAAGCCTGGAACATTGCCGCTTCTCATCAAACTTGAAACCCAAGACAAGGATCGCCCCCGTGAAGGTACTCGGCGGACCCACGGTGGCCTGAAATTAATCACACGTTGATAAGCTTGGAATCGGTTTGATTTCAAAACCCCCAATTCTTGTTTTGGCATCCATATGTCACAACTGTCTGCTTAATGTACTCCATGATGAGGTTTCCCTCAGCAGATGGCACTCGCATCTTCCTATGAGTGCATTTAAACGCCAAGACTGACATCCATTGTTTTTGTCACGTTCTTCTCGGGGAGACAATATCACGCAATTGACCTTTTACATGATTTTCAATTACAGAAGAGAGATGAGAGGGGGTCCCCACGGCGCAGCTGTCTCTGCCATGTCCCGAACATCTGCCCATCCAACGTGGCGCCCCCCACAACCATCACTAGGTTGCCAGCCCTGTCCGCGGTGGGCAGGTGCGATCCGGGCCCCTTCTGTCATTAAGCGGCCCAGCTGCACTGTCACGTCTGGCAGCGAGGCGGCGGGCGTCATGCGTGACCCCCCCCCTCTCCCGTCAGGGCTCCCTCGGAGGGCGGCGCGCAGACCTTGACAGGGCGGTCGAGGGTGAGGCCCATGCGAGGAATGTCTGTGAAGGACAACCGTGCCCCACTTTTTGTGCCACCTCGACATGTTTGCCAGCACTCTCGGACAAAGGCCGAATGGGCCCACCTCATGCTCTGCCCGTCACTAAAAAGACAATTGCTGTCGCTCTGCAAAGCACCGCATTGAGGCATTTCCAACGGCCATACAAGTGCTCAAACAAATGAACTATTCTACTATTAGCTTAGCGAGTCGGATTCTAGTATGAGCAAGCAGGCCGGACGGATCTCGCTGCCTTAAATGTGAGTCTGCCTTGCATAATTTGGGTTTAAGAAACTTTTTTTTTTTTTTTAAAGGCGAGCCCTACTCTTGGATTACAGATGGCAAGAAACTAAATCACAAAAATCTGAAGGAAAAGGAGCAAAGGAGAAGTTAATCAATTAGTGCTGGCTGAACAAATGTGGGCAACCCGGTAGTGCAGTGGTTAGCACGTCAGCTTCACAGTGCAGAGGTACCGGGTTCGATTCCAGCTCAGCCCTCCCTGTGTGGAGTTTGCATGTTCTCCCCGTGCCTGCGTGGGTTTTCTCCGGGTGCTCCGGTTTCCTCCCACATTCCAAAAACATGCATGGCAGCCTGTTTGAACACTCGAAATTGTCCCTCTGATTGTGAGCGCGAATGGTTGTTCGTCTCTGTGTGCCCTGTGATTGGCTGGCAACCAATTCAGGGTGTTCCCCGCCTGCTGCCCGAAGACAGCTGGGATTGGCTCCAGCACCCCCCGCGACCCTAGTGAGGATAAAGTGGTTCAGAAAATGGACGAATGAATGAATGCACAAATGTGTCGTGAGGTACGGACATTTTTTTATTTTTTATGAAAGGGTTATCAAATTGCATTTGACACAGTGGAAGTCAACATTTAGACTTTTTTTTCTTAACTTTTTTTAGGATGACCTAGCTTCACCTTGCACTTACCCACACACCCACACCCACACACACACACACACACACACACACATTGTTGGCGGCACGCCTTGATCTGCCGACACCTCCTGGCGTCCCTGGTGGCCTTTGTCACAGAAGAAAGAGAATGATCAATATCCCTGCTAAACTTCACGTTCAAAGCCAATGGCAGGGTCTCGTGCATTCACGGGAGGGGTTGGGGGGGGCTCCTTTTAATGAAGCCTCTTTCATTCCGTACAAGTTTTTTTTTCTTAAACATCAAACAATAAATTGGCCGCGGCGGCACCGTAAAATATTTAGATCTATTGATTTTGTTGGAAAAATGCAGTGGGCGAAAGAAAAAAAAGCCCGTCTCCCGCGGTTTCGTGCTGCTGCGCTGTAATCGCGTCAATCCATCCGAGTGTTTGCATTTTATCTGGCCACGATTTCTCTCAAAAATGTTCTCAAAGATCCAGAAAGTCTTTGCTAAAATGGTTTATTTAGAAAAAAAACAGACTCAGACTCGATTCAGTTGAGCAAATAAATAATCCCAGCCAGGAAATCCTGTAAATTAGTGACAAGAATCAACTGTGTTGCTAAGAAAGGTATAGAGTTTGTATCTAAGTTGATTAGCATGTAGCCATTCTCGACCTATGAAATCATACTTAAAGGTGAAGTCAAATGAAAATTTGTCCTTAAAGTACGTTCTACGTTCCCCCACTAATCTAAACATGTGATTCCAGTTAATAACGGGTTTGGGAAATACGATTTAAGCAGAAAATGTACCCGTTTTTATACACCACAGGGGGCGGCCATTTTGTCACTTGACTCAATGACATCGCGGTGCCTTTCATTTAGAAGTGCTTGCTGTTAACGATAGGTCTACTACACACATTTTCCCGAAAAAATAAATTATATATTTATATCTTAAACTTTTCTTGGATAATTTGATCTGTAATTGGTCAACCTACGGCGCATGGGCCAGATGCTGGCTACGAGGGCCTGCCGCGCAATCCTAAAGCCAAATAAAAAGATTGGAGTAACCTTTGTATGAAGAACACTATTCGAAAACAAATGCTCATCATGTACAGTGGAAATAAAATGTGTGATGTCAAAAGATGGGCCGAAAACGACAAGAAAAGCCCACTAAAACAACAGAACTTTATTAAGGGTTAATCAGAGGCACTGAAAAAGATGTCAGGTGTGTTAAATGTGCTTGGTTAATTCTGAACGCAGCCCACATCACACTTATGCGTTCACGTGTCTGTTATTTTGGATCCCCCTCATTTAAAAAAAATGGAGTTCCACAGGTTATAGGTCACATTCATGAAATTTAAATAGGGGTGTGTAGACTTTTTATACCTGCTGGAATAACATTCTTTTGTTTTCATAAATGTATTCAGGCTTTTGGAGGACTTGAAAAGGTTCTTTTGAGGTCACTGCATCTCTCTGCAACAATTGTGTTTGGAGAGCTGGCTACTTGGGGCTAAATTTTGCATACAGTGAGCATTTTTCTGCTCCTGATGTGGGAACAAGATGTACTGTGTGCGCACTTGCCGTTGCACGACGCATGTGTGCGTGCGCGCGACGTTCAACATCTGCAGGGTCATTCACTTGGCCGTGAACACGAAGCGACATGGCGGCCCATCTGCCGACACGCGTGCAGGTGGGCCTGGCCAAGCCTGCAACCTTAGCGATTGCGTCATCCCGCCATCTTCCAGCACGGCTGCTTCGCCAAAGTGACAACCGCCTCCTCTCCTCCAGTTGTGGACACGGCAGGGCGGCAGATGCCGAGCCTCTGGGAGGTTTTTAGACATGGCATAATGAATCTCAACTAGTTTGTGTGTTTTGTAGGGATGAACAATTTCGGACAAATAGTTTTAAGGTTCCAATTTAGAGTTTGCATGCACTCCTTGTGTTTTCTTCGGGCACCTTCTACATTTCAAACACATCCATTTTGGATTCGTTCGTGACTTTAAATTGGCCTTAAATGAGAGTGCGAGTCTCACCCAAAGTCAGATAGGATCGATCAGAAATAAACAGATGAATTAAAAGCGGGGTACAGAGACTGAATATTATTGTGAGCCACTTAAGACAATGCAAGGCAAATGTATTTACATCGCATGTTTCATACACGAAGCAACTCAATGTGCCTCACGCAACCAAAAGCACGACATCTAAAAGCGTTTTAAAAACGGAACAGCTGAAGACGTTCACAAGCAAAGCAAAGAGAACAAACGTAGCAGGGTCAAGTCCTGAAAAGAAGAAAACAGTCAGAAGAGAGGCCCTGCTTGCCAAATAGTGAGCATATCTTTTGATCTAATGCTCCTCACTTGCCACAACGTGGATGTGGCTGATAATTTCCGTGCACTTGCCTTTTGTCTCTTTTCGGGTTGAACTTCAACTTGCCAAGTAATAATCCTAGATTGACTCCCAAACACTTTATATCACATTTATAAATATTTTCCGAACAGTACCCTTCTTATTTGGGGTGGACTGGCAGCGCACGCCACTGAAGGAGACCAAAAGACTCGAGGCGCGCTTGATGCCTACTCCGGCGCTTCCCAGATGTTCCACTTTCTTGTTCATTTGCATCGTTAGCATCCAGCTATGATTGATAGCAGTAACTCTTGCATTCAAATAAACAGTAATGCTTTTATATTTCATTGCATGACTGAGCAATGGGAATCCGGAGAGATGATCACATATCATCTCTGGCATCATCCATCATTTCATGCTGTTGAACTAAAACGTGCGACTCCCGAGCAAGTCACTACCCTCTGATGTCCTCCCTGTGGAACAAACACAGAGGAATCGTCATCACAGGCGCTCGATGGGGAAACGTTTTCTAGTGACGGAGGAAGACCAGCAGGTGGCAGTATGATACTTGAGTCTGTATACAGCGGTAACCAAAGTCACAGCAGCTCGATTCCGGTGGCAGCACTTGCAAATTGTTCTTATATTATTACCGTTATTGGCAGTATTACATTTTTTTGCTGCCATTTTAAGAATCATTTCATCACATCAATTTTATTCAGTTAGTTCTCACCTCCCGAAATGCCGCCCGGTCAAGAAAAACACAGCGTTAAAAACGAGTTTCAGTGAGTATTAAAATATGGAGGCTCGTTGTACATATGTTATTTTCAAAAACGTTTTTGTTTGTATCATGTTGATTCGCTGTATATTCGTCGTTAAATGTTCTTCAATGGAGAACGGAAATAGTCATTTATCTCAATCTATTTTTTCAAGTGCTTTGCCTGTAATCAGCTGAACTCAAACTGTTCATTCACACACATTGCCAACACCCTTTTCCATTCTGCAACGTTTATTCTTTTTTTTTGCGAAGTCGACGTATCACTCTTCCAACTGGCAGAGTGTGCAGCATCGTTTTCTCCGCTACATCCTCACGAAAAGCAATTAAAAGGTGGTCCAATCTGTGCCTGTCTGACCCTGTCGCTTCAGTCTGCTCACAATGATTTATCGTGCATTGTTTTGACTGCAGAACTCCTGTTGACTGCAGCTGGGTTATAAAAAAAAACAAACAAAAAAAGTATTTGAAAAATAAACAAAAACTCACAGTGGTGGGCAACTACTGCAAAATTCCCCAAATAAAGAGGACCAGTTTAAAAAAAAAGGCCCAAAAATTGTAATCCATGAATGCTTCTAATATAGAGTACTATACATTTTCTGCATCTTCTTTTTTTTTTTTTTTTACATTCAGAGGACTTTAAGTCAAGCTTGAAAATGCTGTTAAATATTTTGCAACTCTGTTTAAATGAAAAAAAAACAATGTTGCTGCCTCATCTCAGAATCAGAAATATATTTTTAAGGAGAAGAAGCAGCAGAGAAGGAGGTTAAAAAAAAATCAATTAGCGCTAAATTTATTCATGGATTTTTTGCGATCAATGCGTCCGCTGTGAGGGGCTCGCTGGGACCCGGTTCATCCCAGTTAATGTGTTTGAAGGGGGAATTACCATTGATGTTGTTTTCTCTTCCTCGCAGGTCAAAGGGGCGCAAAGGAGCTGTCACCGCGGCCGACGGAGGAACTCGTTTCCGCTCCAGTCCTTTACCCACAAGGCACCTGGATGGGGGCCGTGACGTATATACAATAAGGTCAGCTTGCTGCGAGTGTCTGAGTGGAGTTAATTGGGAATCCAATCTTGGTAGCTCTTTGAGGCTGAAGGGTAAAACCGACGCCTCGCTGTGCAAGGCGATGGAGTAGGGTGTGGAAAGCTAAAACAAACTTGGACGGCAACTCAAATTTCCCGTTAATTGCACTGAATTGAACACACTAACACACACTTACCAGTAGTTGCCTATTTTCACAATTCGGTGTTAAAAATTCAATTAATGTGTCAGAAAAAAAATCTTTTAAGAGCGTGGCAACATTTTTCAATATTTCGGGGGCATTCTTTGTTAACAGAGTCATTCTGACTTGAAAGCAGTACGTGATAACGTCATCTGTGACCAAAATCAGTCCGCCCGAATATAAGCAGCCAATCAGAGACAGAGGGCGTGACTCGCGAGGTAGCCAATCATTTGTTGCACATTCACAAGAAAATTTAAAACAATTAAAAATGAAGGATGGATTTTATTCAGTGCACTCCAGAATGTCATTAAATAGTAAAGTCGACCAGTCGACTAGTTTGGATAACCCCCGAGCCGGGACTTCAAATGGTTCCCTCCCCCTTTTTCTCCCAGCCAATCATCACAAGGTATGTAATATACAAAAAGGGGTGAGGTTGTGTGTATTATTTTTGTACATGATGACAAAAATATCATACTTATTCATAAACATCAAATGTCTTGTAAATGATGACAAAACCTTGGTGCAATTCGAAACCACAGCATCAATATTAATCCCGATCCGCTGGTTTGAGAGGTGGAAAAAAAAATCTCCTTTTCTTCTTCCTTTTTTTTTTTAATTGGCTACAACCCATGCAGTTTTAATTGACCTTTCATGACCGCCTCCTCCCTCCTTCCCGATTCTCGCACGCCGCTTGACGACGCATTGGAAATAAATAAATAAATAAACCCTCCACCTCTGAAATCACTTCTCAAGGACCATCCTACTCGCTCCTTGTATTGATTTCCAACCATTTTCGCAGACCGAGCGATATTCCAGGTCAATGAAACATATTTGTGCATTTGGAAATCTTTTTTTTTTTTTTTTTTAATTATCCCCCTCCCCTTTCTCTCTCCTGCATCCGGAGGCTGTGAAACTGCACTTTTGGCCTTACAGCGTTGCACACGTTCTCGGCGGAGCTTGACATTTTGAGCCGCAACAGAGACTAAATGATAACGGTTTCCTTGTAAATACGCTTGCCCGCGGGCGGGACAGTTTAAATTGACCGAGGAGGACTTGTTTAGATATTCGCAGCTCATTCGAATGTGAAACGCAAAAGCGCGCGGCACTTTCTCTGCATTGCCTCGGTGAGAGCAACCAGCGAGGAGTGCATTGATAATTACTGCAAATGAATATTAGTATTTGACCGAAATTCTCCCCTTATTAAAAAAAAAAAAGAATGACACAATTACTACTGTATTTATTTGGAGGCCTCCTCGCCATGCACGATTAAATCTCTTTCCTTTTTGTCCCCCCCGACTTGTGCTTCAGAGGGAATAATCTGACGCGTATTTTCTGTTTCTGCTCAAGCCGGCCTCTTCGTTTGAAGTGTTTGGCGGGCGTTTGATCGCGCTCATTAAGACTCTCGGCACTCTCACTGCAGGTCATTTATTTGGATTCCAAACGTATCGTATCACACCGCCGTATGCGTTTGCATGCACATCGAAGGACGACAGCAGAACATTTTCACTCCAAGCCGAGCGGACATTCATTCATTCATTCATTCATTTTCTGATCCACTTATCCTCACAAGGGTTGCCGGGGGGCTGGAGCCTATCCCAGCCGTCTTCAGGTTTTAGGCGGGGGACACCCTGAACTGGTTACCAGCCAATCGCAGGGCACACACAGATGAACAACCGTCGGTGCTCACACTCACACTTAGGGACAATTTCGAGTGTTCAATCAGTCTGCCATTTTACAAATGTGGGAGGAAACCGGAGCAAACCCACGCAGGCACGGGGAGAACATGCAAACTCCACACAGGAAGGCCGGAGCCGGGATCGAACCCGCGACCTCTGCACTGTGAGATTGACGCGCTAACCACTGGCGCACCGGGCCGCCCGCCGAGCGGACAGACATCCTGAAATACAAACGGCGACGGAACCAGTTCAGTTGCAGCTTTTTTTTTTCTTGTGCAAGTGGCATAAAAGAGAAACCGAGTTTGTGATTGGCCGTGAAGTCCACGGAGAGCATGGCTAGCACAGCCTAGTTTTTGTTGAATATGATTACAATCTGCAGTTATTCTGCTATTACAGTTTACAGAAAGCAACCGCTGCAGGTTAATTTTATGGTGTACATCTTGGGAATCATATATTTATGTCGTGATCCTGTTCTTATGTGTCTCCAGCAGGTGGCAGAAAATGTTCTTCAATGGAGAACGGAAATAGTCATTTATCTCAATCTATTTTTTCAAGTGCTTTGCCTGTAATCAGCTGAACTCAAACTGTTCATTCACACACATTGCCAACACCCTTTTCCATTCTGCAACGTTTATTCTTTTTTTTTGCGAAGTCGACGTATCACTCTTCCAACTGGCAGAGTGTGCAGCATCGTTTTCTCCGCTACATCCTCACGAAAAGCAATTAAAAGGTGGTCCAATCTGTGCCTGTCTGACCCTGTCGCTTCAGTCTGCTCACAATGATTTATCGTGCATTGTTTTGACTGCAGAACTCCTGTTGACTGCAGCTGGGTTATAAAAAAAAACAAACAAAAAAAGTATTTGAAAAATAAACAAAAACTCACAGTGGTGGGCAACTACTGCAAAATTCCCCAAATAAAGAGGACCAGTTTAAAAAAAAAGGCCCAAAAATTGTAATCCATGAATGCTTCTAATATAGAGTACTATACATTTTCTGCATCTTCTTTTTTTTTTTTTTTTACATTCAGAGGACTTTAAGTCAAGCTTGAAAATGCTGTTAAATATTTTGCAACTCTGTTTAAATGAAAAAAAAACAATGTTGCTGCCTCATCTCAGAATCAGAAATATATTTTTAAGGAGAAGAAGCAGCAGAGAAGGAGGTTAAAAAAAAATCAATTAGCGCTAAATTTATTCATGGATTTTTTGCGATCAATGCGTCCGCTGTGAGGGGCTCGCTGGGACCCGGTTCATCCCAGTTAATGTGTTTGAAGGGGGAATTACCATTGATGTTGTTTTCTCTTCCTCGCAGGTCAAAGGGGCGCAAAGGAGCTGTCACCGCGGCCGACGGAGGAACTCGTTTCGCTCCAGTCCTTTACCCACAAGGCACCTGGATGGGGGCCGTGACGTATATACAATAAGGTCAGCTTGCTGCGAGTGTCTGAGTGGAGTTAATTGGGAATCCAATCTTGGTAGCTCTTTGAGGCTGAAGGGTAAAACCGACGCCTCGCTGTGCAAGCGATGGAGTAGGGTGTGGAAAGCTAAAACAAACTTGGGCGGCAACTCAAATTTCCGTTAATTGCACTGAATTGAACACACTAACACACACTTACCAGTAGTTGCCTATTTTCACAATTCGGTGTTAAAAATTCAATTAATGTGTCAGAAAAAAATCTTTTAAGAGCGTGGCAACATTTTCAATATTTCGGGGCATTCTTTGTTAACAGAGTCATTCTGACTTGAAAGCAGTGCGTGATAACGTCATCTGTGACCAAAATCAGTCCGCTTGAATATAAGCAGCCAATCAGAGACAGAGGGCGTGACTCGCGAGGTAGCCAATCATTTGTTGCACATTCACAAGAAAATTTAAAACAATTAAAAATGAAGGATGGATTTTATTCAGTGCACTCCAGAATGTCATTAAATAGTAAAGTCGACCAGTCGACTAGTTTGGATAACCCCCGAGCCGGGACTTCAAATGGTTCCCTCCCCCTTTTTCTCCCAGCCAATCATCACAAGGTATGTAATATACAAAAAGGGGTGAGGTTGTGTGTATTATTTTTGTACATGATGACAAAAATATCATACTTATTCATAAACATCAAATGTCTTGTAAATGATGACAAAACCTTGGTGCAATTCGAAACCACAGCATCAATATTAATCCCGATCCGCTGGTTTGAGAGGTGGAAAAAAAAATCTCCTTTTCTTCTTCCTTTTTTTTTTTTAATTGGCTACAACCCATGCAGTTTTAATTGACCTTTCATGACCGCCTCCTCCCTCCTTCCCGATTCTCGCACGCCGCTTGACGACGCATTGGAAATAAATAAATAAATAAACCCTCCACCTCTGAAATCACTTCTCAAGGACCATCCTACTCGCTCCTTGTATTGATTTCCAACCATTTTCGCAGACCGAGCGATATTCCAGGTCAATGAAACATATTTGTGCATTTGGAAATCTTTTTTTTTTTTTTTTTAATTATCCCCCTCCCCTTTCTCTCTCCTGCATCCGGAGGCTGTGAAACTGCACTTTTGGCCTTACAGCGTTGCACACGTTCTCGGCGGAGCTTGACATTTTGAGCCGCAACAGAGACTAAATGATAACGGTTTCCTTGTAAATACGCTTGCCCGCGGGCGGGACAGTTTAAATTGACCGAGGAGGACTTGTTTAGATATTCGCAGCTCATTCGAATGTGAAACGCAAAAGCGCGCGGCACTTTCTCTGCATTGCCTCGGTGAGAGCAACCAGCGAGGAGTGCATTGATAATTACTGCAAATGAATATTAGTATTTGACCGAAATTCTCCCTTATTAAAAAAAAAAAAGAATGACACAATTACTACTGTATTTATTTGGAGGCCTCCTCGCCATGCACGATTAAATCTCTTTCCTTTTTGTCCCCCCGACTTGTGCTTCAGAGGAATAATCTGACGCGTATTTTCTGTTTCTGCTCAAGCCGCCTCTTCGTTTGAAGTGTTTGGCGGGCGTTTGATCGCGCTCATTAAGACTCTCGGCACTCTCACTGCAGGTCATTTATTTGGATTCCAAACGTATCGTATCACACCGCCGTATGCGTTTGCATGCACATCGAAGGACGACAGCAGAACATTTTCACTCCAAGCCGAGCGGACATTCATTCATTCATTCATTCATTTTCTGATCCACTTATCCTCACAAGGGTTGCCGGGGGGCTGGAGCCTATCCCAGCCGTCTTCAGGTTTTAGGCGGGGGACACCCTGAACTGGTTACCAGCCAATCGCAGGGCACACACAGATGAACAACCGTCGGTGCTCACACTCACACTTAGGGACAATTTCGAGTGTTCAATCAGTCTGCCATTTTACAAATGTGGGAGGAAACCGGAGCAAACCCACGCAGGCACGGGGAGAACATGCAAACTCCACACAGGAAGGCCGGGCCGGGATCGAACCGCGACCTCTGCACTGTGAGATTGACGCGCTAACCACTGGCGCACCGGGCCGCCCGCCGAGCGGACAGACATCCTGAAATACAAACGGCGACGGAACCAGTTCAGTTGCAGCTTTTTTTTTTCTTGTGCAAGTGGCATAAAAGAGAAACCGAGTTTGTGATTGGCCGTGAAGTCCACGGAGAGCATGGCTAGCACAGCCTAGTTTTTGTTGAATATGATTACAATCTGCAGTTATTCTGCTATTACAGTTTACAGAAAGCAACCGCTGCAGGTTAATTTTATGGTGTACATCTTGGGAATCATATATTTATGTCGTGATCCTGTTCTTATGTGTCTCCAGCAGGTGGCAGAGGAGGGCCTTGCCTCCTGTGTGCACACCTGCTGCCAATGTCTCATCAGGTAAGCCCTGTATTTAAGGACTGCCTCATCGCCGGGTCTCTGTCGGTTTATTTACCTTGTTTTCTGAAGCTGTCATTCATCATTGTCATTTTTGATCTCTTGCTTGCAAGTATTTTGTCTTTTGATCTTGCTCTGGTTTTGTTTCGTGACATTGGACTCTGGTCGTTTCGTTTATGTTCTCAGATTTACGATCACCTTGCCTATGCAAGCGTTTTTTGTTTCTGCATTATTTTTCCTGGCTCCTCGTGACCAGAGATTTCTCTTTATATTTTGCCGGTGCGTTTTTGTTAATAGATAAATATTTTATTTTGTACGGATTTTGTTTTTGTCTGTTTGTGGGATCCAATCACCATTCAGTTCGTCCATAAAGTGTGACATTTCGACGTATGGTGTGAGATGATCAGGTACGTTTATTTGATCAGAAACGGGATTTGTTGACTCGAAACACGTAGAGGGATCTGTACAATATGTTTGTGTTACCCACGACTCTTGCTTTTCTCTCATTTACATGTATTTAAATGTTTATACCGTTTTACGATTGTGGTGAATACCTTTGAAAATTAAGAGCCATAAAAGCTATAAAAACATACCTAGGTAGTATATAAAAAAGGGCTTTTCTACATCGCAGATTCCATTTACCGCGGGAATGTTCTGGTACGTAAGCCCCGACGCTGGATTGGCGGTTTACTGTATTTTCTTATGAGACATGTTTGGCCTGAAAATTTCTTCGGCGCTGTAGTTTGTTTCCCATGTGCATTCGTGACAACCGTGTGGCGGACGCACGACGAAAACTCGGACAGGATTCCTTTTTCAACTGAGCGCCACTGTGATATTGATGTCATTTTATCATCCCCGCCGGGTGTGCGGGTAAAAAGACTTAGAAATGTATAATTCATATCCTTGCAGATGGTGATAGCGTCTCCCAGATCGCTGATAGCGTTTAGCGCGTTGCGGCGTCTGGCTCCGGGGGAAACATTGCCTCATGTCACATCCTTATCAAAAGACTGTTTTGTTTCCTCTCATTTCGCACTCAAAGCCTGCGAACCGTCACATGTGCGGACATTAACCCCCCCACACACACCCACCCCCCAGCGCAACAATCCGCTCTGCGCGAGATCAATTGTGATTGTGCTCAATGTGAATGTGTATCAAAGAGTCCCCGTAGTCGATGCCTCCACTTATAAGGTAATTTACTGACAGAGGAGAGACCGTAGGGACTGAGCGGAGGCTGCTTGCAACCGGGATAGGCCAAAGGAGATTGGGGCTGTGTGGGAGGAGGTGAAATAGGGGGGGGGGAGTGTTGATAAATCACGCGACTTACACAATCCTACGTTCAAGTGAAAAGCGAATATATGCACGTGGAATGTCGTAAGAGGCTGCTTTAAATATAACCAGACCTGTGGCATGAGCGACCTTTGTTGACTCAATTGTTTTTTGTTTGTTTTTTAATAGTGCCCACCAGAGGGAAAAAAAAATCTCAAGATACTTTGTGTGTGAAACAAATTCAGGGTTGTATTTCTCATACGAGGATCAGGAAAATAATTCAAGTCAAAAACTTTAGGCGGGGTAGACATTCGGGGTTGAGCCGATTAGTCGACGAGTCCACGAGTGGAATTTACGCCTCCACATCGCTGTTGAAAGCGCTCAGTCCACGAATTGCTAATCGGAATTTTGTTTGAGTTCATCAGGTTTTGACATTTAGCTGTTCTTGTCGGCCCTGTTCCTTGTGCCAACCAAGCAGCTTCCTCCAGCCGCTTGGGTATTGTCCGGCTGTGCCTAGTGCCACTTTCACACACCTTGTTTGTCTGTTAGTTATTAAAAGACTTTTTTTTTTAGATTCATCCCGGTCCTCCGCTTTCGCCATCAACTCCACCATGCAAATTCATATCGTGTTTTTCTTTCCTAGGTGGTAGTCATGTCAATCTCACCTGAGTGTGGAAATGGCTGTCTCTCCCGGCTGGTAAAAACACTCGAAGGCTTGCTTTGTAAATTCTGCTCAGTTAATGGTCAGAGCTATTTTAGGATGGGAGGGGGCGGGGTAATAATATTGACCTCCGGACTATAGCCAAGTTTAAGTCACAAATTTATAGTTACTCGAGCCCCGCCTCCTCTTGCAGCTTGAGGTGGAGCGGCAGGTAAAATACGAGACCCGGATTTGTCGGGATTTAGAAGTTTGTGTTTTAATGGTAGCCTTTTTAGTTTTTATGTGCGTCTATGCAATGGCAGGTGTGAAGTCAGCCCGAGTTTTATTCTTTTGACTTATGTAGCAATACCGCTGCTTTGCAAAAAAGCTCAGTGACAGGTTCTAAAAAAAACCTCACCCGATCCATCAACATGCAAGATAAACAGCCAAAGAGCCGCAGAGAGGAAGGAAAATAAGAAAAAAAATCCCCGCTTAATGTGGCTGAATATGAAAAGAAGTGATTTTGCCATCTTCTGGCAGCAGCGTTGCCACTTTGCGAATGCAAACCTCTGAAAACCTCTGGAAGAAAGGCGTGAGAAGGCATGAAATCATATTTCAGCTAATTGTCGCAACACGCTAAAAACAACAGGCATGTGCTGCGGGATAAAAAGAAATCACAATATTTTTGACAACTTGTACATTTTGACCTAATTATGATTTTTGCAGCGTTAATGCGCCTTGGCTGCTTGGGACTTGAAACTCTTCTCGGCTCCAAACTTGTTTGCCTGTTTAATGGAAATTAAGCAAGCACGTGCCTTTTGATATTGAAATCATCCCGCTGCATTCCAACAAAGACTTTTAGCTGCCCTGGTGGAAATGAGTTAGCCCTCTAAACAGGTCCATAAACCACAACAGGACCGCGACTCCCCTCACTTCTTCTTTTTTTTTTTTTTAACTCATTCCATGCAATAAAATGGCAATTCAATAAAGATACTTCACTTGGAAACGTTTCCCTTTTTTCAGTCTTGATTAACAATCAAAACAATGTCGCCGTTTTCAGTGGTCAAGGCTGATAATGCTGTAAGCTAACACTGTATGCTAACGGCTCACTCACAGACCAAAAAGAAAGATTTACTTTATTGTGCCATTCCACACTTGACGGCTTGGCGTGCGCTCCAAAGGCCGACCCGACTAAATGTGAACAAGCCCATTAAAAAGTCCGCTTTACACTGTCAAAGCTAACTGTACATCTTAAGAATAAAGAAAGAAGTTAGCATAACCTAAACCTGTAAAACCGATAGAATCACTAACTCCAACAAATCAACTTAACTCGAAGATGAATTTTTGAAGTAGTAACTCCGTTGTTAGGAGTTGGTTGGAGGGGGGGGGGTTCTGCTTAATTTGCTCAACTTTCAACTGCTTTGTGTACTTTGAAGGGAGCTTCGCAAGTGAAAGCCCATTCACTGTTTTCAAAACCTAGCTAATTTGCTTGTTTCAACAAATATCGGGACTCAACTGAAATATTTTTTTTAATCGACGACTTAAGCTGTCTGAGTGACTGTCTTCAACTTTAATGTATCATTGCGATTGGTTTCCTCAAACCATTTTGAGTTTCACTAAGTCATCAGGTTTTCCGGTGCGCATACATATGTCCCCTTTCATTTAGTTGGACTATAATCCTATTTGGGAGTGTTCTACCTGGAACTTCAGCGCATAAACCTCTGGTGGGACATTAGCATGTCCGGGCCCAGACATCATCAAAGCTCTTCGGGCCGGCCGACGGTCCTGCGCGAAGGGTAAAGGTGTGGCAATGCCATTAACCGGACTGCTTTCCTGTTTAGAAATCATTCCGGCACAAACACTCTCACTGACGGGCACTTATGAAAACATTCTGGAACGTGAGCGCGAGTACTTTTTTTATTGTGCTAAACAAACTTTACACTTAGTATACGTTTTTACGGCACACGCGCACCACTCGCATGCGCGCGACTCCCCGTCTTCCTGCTACTTTGTCTCTCGCGCACTCCCTTTACTGGAAGGCCACTCTGATGGGCCCCGTCCAAAGGAGACCACCATCCCAGCTGATTCCAGGGGGAGTCCTTCAGAGGCAGCACTTCCAGTGGCCTCAGTGCATTAAGGCTTTTACCTTTTGCTCCTAAAGGCATCGGGACAAAAACAGGCCGAGCTCTCGCTCTCTCTCCCCCACTCCACCGGGGGAACGAGCGAATGTATTGTCTTTGCCGAGGACACTGATCACTTAGAAAATCGCTCATTAATTATTCAAAAAATGGCATACGCTATTGCCTGCACCTTTAGTGACAGGGCGGCCTCTCAAGGCTGGGAAGTGCAGAGACACACCCTGCCCGTTCCACAAGAATCAATACTAGGCCCCGGGTCGTTTGCTTGCTGCCGTGCTTCTTTCCTTCGCTGCCCCGTCCCACGCGTGCTGTGATTTGAATTGAAAAAAAAAAATTTTTTAGGGCATTTATTCATGAAAAACCTTGAAGTGCCAGCTGCAGACGGAGGCCACAAGGCTGAGGCGGGCCACCATGAAGGCCTGAAGGCTTTGGAAAAACGCCCTTGGCATGTCGCTCACTGCACTCCGTTGCCGTGTTGTCAAATTCTGCCCCAATGGCTTTTTGGTGTCTGCGCCGCCGCAGCTGATTAGCTACAATTCAGCCGGCTGAATTTCCAGCATTCATTCTCTGCACCTGGAGGCTGAAACTGCCTCAAAGATGGACACATTTGAGAGAGAGAGTGAAAAAAAAAAAGAGAAAAAGCGGGGACCAGTCTGGAGATGGGACCACCCAGTATTTGAATACTTGAGGTTTTCGACTTTCCTTTCTTCCTTCCCCTCCACTCGACGTTGTTACCAAGTTTTCCCTGGACCAGACTTCTGGAACACTTTGTACTCCTCAGTCACTGTCACCGACGAGAGCAGCCCTGTGTCCTGTCCCAGACTGCCAGACCCCCCGCTACCCACATCCCCTCACCCCCCCATTTTCTTGGAAGGCCTCCCATTTTTCCTCTTACTCGGCCTCAGAGCCTTGAGCGTTTATTTTGCACAACCACAGCCCACTAAAAAAAGGTCAAGCACCCCCACGCCAGCGACTCCATCAAACAAATGAAGTGTGATTCTCACTTAATCGTCGACAGTGAAATTTCTTTCTTTTTGCTCTCATTCAGCGGAACCGCTAGAGTCCAACACGCTCGGTTTCAGAGTACCATCTTGAAACCTTTCCAATTGTTGCCAGGGGAGGCGTGCGTGACCCCAGCGAATGTACTTTTTGACTAGAATAGCGTATAATTGCACATCCATGACAGTAGGTGGCAGTGGTGCCATATATATATATATATATATATATATATATATATATATATATATATATATATATATATATACATATTTGTCAGAGACTCGACCCAAATTAGTCACATTCATATCTTGTTAGCAGTTTTAACAGTGAAAAGTCCCGCTTTAATGTAGCAAAAAAAAAAAAAAAGGGCCAAAGAAAAACGCGATACTTTAATCCTTTTGCTTGACGAGTTGAGCTCAAGTGAAGTTTTAGGTGACTTTAGAGCCATCATTTTTTTTCCGTTAAATTGGAATTATACCTCTTTCGGGACATTTTTCGGGGGTTCCACTGCATTCCTCGTTGCTCGCCAACACTTCACCTTGTCAGATTAGGGTCAAGCAGTACGCCGGTGCTGTTTATTTGTGGTTTACTTGGCCGCTTGGAGCGCGTCTGTGGTGTAGCTTGTGTCACGAAAGAGTGGAATAAAACACAGACTGGGGAGAGGTGGGGAAAAAAATATCATAAGGGTGAGGAAAAGTATGCGGGGGACATGAGTGGGAAGGAGGATGGGGGGCAGTATAGTGGAGGGGTGGCGGGGGGGGCAAGGCTGGCTAATAGTATCTGACACACTGCAATTTTGAGGCTTATATCAACATTGTTTTTACAGCTGTAATTAAGCCACCTAATCAGAAGCACATTGGTCGGGACAGTCTGGGGCCGTGAGGGGGCAGACACACACACATACACGCACAACTGTGTTCCGCCCCGCGGCAAAGCAGCAGCAGCAGTGGCGAGGTGGAGGCCAGCCAAAGCAGCTGTGGGTGGGAGATCATCCTGAGTGTGACACACACTCGCATAGCACGTCAGCTAGCTCAGGCCACGCTGAATGCAAATGCAGCATCATGTGTGTTTGGCATTATAGTTGCTTGTGCCTGTGAATTGTTGCCATAAATCATTCTGCTGTGTGTGTGTGTGTGTGTGTGTGTGTGTGTGTGTGTGTGTGTGTGTGTCATGGTCCTTTAGTGTCATGCATATCTGTGTTTATCAAACTCTCCCAATCTCACTTGCATGTGCGCTCGAATGCGGTTCTGTGTGTTTAGCGAGCACATGTGCATGCGTGCGGTCACCTTGGTACCGCCGAGGTTCACTCCACCCTTGTCAGGGCTGGCTGCCGAGTCACCCAAGTCTCAAATGGCAACCGAATACACACACACACACACACACACACACACACACACACACACACACACACACACACACACACACACACACACACACACACACACACACACACACAGTGCAGGACACGGAGCTCGGTGGGGGCCAAAGTCAACAGATGAGCTGGTCTGAACTGGCTCGCTGTGTGTTCTGATTGTAAATTGTGCTGGTGATGATTAGAGAACTCCAGCACAGGATGTCGACTCTTAAAACTGTCCAGAGAAAATAATTTTTGACCATGTTCAGGAAAGCTTTTTTTTTTTTCTTCTTTTTTTTACACCCCCCCCTTCCTCCTCATCCTTCTTTAATTTAAACATCATGGGGGGATGTGGATGAAGTCGCCGTATAAATTGGTTTAAAGCCTCCAGAGTAGGAAAAAAAAAAAAGAGAGGCCAGGCAATGAAGGCGGCTGTAGAGTTTCAAAGTGCATACACTACAAAGTGGCCCCTAAAAAAATAAGACGACCAGAACAAAATCATGAAATTACAGTGGCACCTTGACATATGAGAGTGGCCTGACTTGGTTTTCGCAGCTGCTTGGACTTGCAAGCAAAAATCTCAGCACTAGATGGGGTGGCTGCAAACTCGACACACGCTTTGGCATTCATGAGAAAAATGTAATCATGATATATTTTCAGAACATGATGTTCGACGAATAAAATCGTGACGTGAGAAAATTGTAATGATGCAACATTATGAGCGCAGACAATGTGGAAGGAATCTGGTCTGTAATACACTGAAAAATGAAATGGTGTGTTGAATTTATTTTGTCAAACGATTGCATGGAATAAAATCATTTGGATATGAATAGAGAGTCCACTTTTATTTTGTGCAATCACTTGCTGAAATAAAATTAGGTCAATTCAACAAAAAGTTTAGATTACGGTGAATTTTTCTCAAGTTTTGACTTTTGTTTTGAATTCACTTCGGTTTTCAAGCAGATTATTTGTAATTGTTTTTTTTTTCATAAAATGCTTCATTTTAATTGAGTTTTTATTAGCTTAGTATTAGTTTTAGTTTTTTTCCCCTCGCTTTGTAAAGAGTAATTATCGAGGGCAGAACAAATACAATCGTCACGATAATTCATTCCTCTGACTTTTCTTCTGTCTTTTCTGAAGTGTCCTTTTAGTGCGCACATTTGTGCATACGCCCACAAGTATCCCTAAAGTGTCCCATTTGCGTGTGCACATCTGCGATCGCTTTGCCTTATTTGTGTATCTTTGAGCAAGGGGAAAGTCTTGCACTCGCTTGGCGCAGTGTTAATGTGCGCATAATCAGCGTTATCTCTCTTTTTGTCGTTATTATTCCAGCGTGGCTGTCAGAAGC
Source organism: Hippocampus mohnikei (assembly GCA_026261675.1). Classification (NCBI taxonomy): domain Eukaryota; kingdom Metazoa; phylum Chordata; class Actinopteri; order Syngnathiformes; family Syngnathidae; genus Hippocampus; species Hippocampus mohnikei. The sequence continues at coordinate 15,864,042 of JAKGUB010000326.1, forward strand.
GAGAAAGATCAATGAGGCGGCGTGTGTAGCACAGGCAGAGGTTGATGGGATGATTTATTCTGCTTCTGCCATGACCTCCCACTCGCCGTGTCATGATGTCATCACCCCGAGACGCACAACAAGATTCGTTTGTGCAGGGAAGGAAACTAACAAAGACGGATGACTGTTGATCTGCTTTCGCGTTTTGTATCTCCGGCACGTTTTGTTTTTCGAGTTGTGTTTTTTTTTTTGCAGGTGCGAAAAATGTTACTTTTGGCATGGAAAAAAACCAATGACTAATCCAAACTGTACATTTGGATTTGTTGAGCATTGCGCAGCCAGCTGGCACTTTGCAGTCTCGCATTCTTGCTCTCCTGCTGCGTCGCCCGACTTTGGTGGCCGGGAATGTGGTTCGAGCAGGGGTGCCCAACCTTTTTTGGACCCAAGATTTACTTTTCAAGCCAGTCAACCTTCGACGATCGACCGTGACCGCACGTGCGCGCATATGCAAACGCGTGCGCACACGAATGCGCACAATAGAAAAACAAAGGAGAGACAAGCATTTGGGAGTTTGCGAAAAGGAAATCACCGCCTACCTTAGTGGGATCCGGTGATGGAGGTCGAGCGCCACCGTAGGTTAAAGGCGGCCTGCTTTAATTGAATTGAATTGAATTTTTAAAAATATTTTTTTGTGTGTGAAACTGATAGGATGCTTAGCGTGCAGTATACACTAACACACAAATCTTTTTTTTCGGAAAAAAAAGAGTCCGGCTTCAGCCTTCTTGGGTGGAGTTTGCATGTTCTCCCTGTGCTTGTGTGGGTTTTCTCCGGGTATTCCGGTTTCCTCCCACATTCCAAAAAAGATGCATGGCAGGCTGATTGAACACTCTAAATTGTCCCTAGATGTGAGTGTGAGTGCGGATGGTTGTTCGTCACTGTGTGCCCTGCGATTGGCAGGCGACCGGGTCAGAGTGTCCCCCGCCTACTGCCCGAAGACAGCTGGGATAGGCTCCAGCAACCCCCGCGACCCTAGTGAGGATAAAGCGGATCAGAAAATGGACGAATGGGTAAATTACAATCTTACATCTTTTATTTTGAAAATTCGGAAAAAAAGAGAAATTAGAATGAAGACAAAAAGGTTGAGGACAAAGCGATCGGAAAATGCATGGGTTCTTTTGATCCTTTTCATTCGTAGTTGATCAGTGTTGCCCGGCAACCATTTTTACGTGTCACTCGAATGGATTTCACGAATGACAGAACAAATAATAAGAAATGATTCTCAGTCCGACTCACCATCGTGCTGTTACATTGACTGCGGTGCTTGTAAGATACGCTTTCAGGTGTAGTCTGCTGGAACGGAATTTGTTTTTGCCAATTAACCCTTTCATGCACCCTGTCACCTAATAACATGATAATTCGACCACTGAAAGAACCGCTGTCCCTCAAAGGGTTAATATAATGTATGTTGACGTTCGGCCATCGGCGAAATGCTTGGGAATAAATTATGGCCAGGTGTTCGCGTTCCCCCCTAAAAAGAACAAACAATTGATTCCGAATCCGTTAGAAATGGAACACAAAGCGCTGTCAAGATTGAGAGTTCAACATTTTAATCCGTATGATGAGAATGAAACTTAGTCCGGTCAAGTCTTGTGGTTCGTTTCGTGCCGCAGGAAAGCAAGTCGTGACTCCCGAGCGCCAATTTAACATTGCGGTACAGCACTCGAATTTAGCCTGCGCCTGAACCGATGCTATTACAATGTCAACACAGGCCATCCAACGCGGAGTGAAGTATGTATCCCGACTGCGGTCCCGTGTGCCCGACGTCTTGCGTTCTAGAACGTGCGTGAGGACGACTTGGAAAGGAGGGGGGGGGGCAGATTTATATTTTTTGCTCCCGGAATATTCCTGGAGATATATCTGGCGCGACCGAGGGGAGCGGGGAGGGGAGGGGGGGGGGGTGTTTATGACAGTCGCTCAGGTTTCTCCGGTTCAGCATTTTGTCACCGTGAGGATATTGAGTGGCGACACGGGCGGCCATGAAAATATTCCCTTCCTCACCCTTCGTCCCGTTTACACAGCCATTTGTCTTGCTGTCTTACTCATGCGCTCGGCTAATTGTCTTCCACGTCTGACTAAAATGCAATCGATTTGTATTTTACAGAGAAATAATAAGACTCGGACAGCATTCCAGAAATCATCTGGCTGTCCTGTTTGCAGCTCGCTTCGCTGCGTAATGAGTCTGTCTGTCTCTCTTTTCGCTGCGTCGCTCCTTTGTGCAAATTTGGTGAAGGCCTCGTTTCAAAGGCTTTTTGCTTGAAGCTAAATACTTCTCTGATTCTAATAGCACTCCTGAGACCGGATCACTTATCCTGATATGAATGTAAAATGTGGAACGCAGCGTGCAAGACAAAAGTGGAGGTAATAATGTCGATGGTCAGGAAAAAAATAGCCAAGAAATTCCTTCAGTCATACTTGACGGATTCTAATGATGACGGCCAAAACTTTGTTTGGGAAACTCTTTCAACGGCAACTTCATGAGTGTTTTTTTTTCTCCCTCTGAATATTACAACTCATAAAATGGCATTTGCTCTTGTACAAACAATACCTTTATTTTCCCGCGCCCCACATAAAACTTTCAAGACTTTATTCTTCTGTTTTTTTCATAATGGTCCAACTTGATTCTTGTAAAATTGAAAGTTGTCATGCGGCTGCAACTTCATTCTTGTCAAACAGATTCTTCTTGTAAAATTCTGACGTTTTCCCAGTCTTTTAAAATGTCTTTTTCTTTAAATTAAAACTTTTTTTTTCCTCAGTCATTTTTCTTAGGGTGGCACGGTGTGGACTGATTAGCACGTCTGCCTCACAGTGCAGAGGCGCAGGGTTCGATTCCGGCTCTAGCCTTCCTGTATGGAGTTTGCATGTTCTCCCCGTGGGTTTTCTCCGGGTATTTCCTCCCACGTTCCAAAAACATGCGTGGTTGGTTAATGGAACACTCTAAACTCTCCTTCAGTGTCAATGTGAATGGGAATGGTTGTCTATGTTCATTCATTAATTAATTTTCCAATCCGCTTTATCCTCACAATGGTGGCAAGGGTTGCTGGAGCCTAACCCAGCCGTCTTTGGGTAGTAGGCGGGTTGCAAGCCAATCGCAGGGCACACACAGACGAACAACCACCCACACTCACACTCACACATAGGAACAATTTAGAGCGTTCCATTAACCTGGAATGCGGGAGGAAACCGGAGTACCCGGAGAAAACCCACGTAGGCAAGGGCAAAACATGCAAACTCCACACAGGAAGGCCGCAGCTGGAATCGAACCCACAACGTCTGCACAGTGAGGTCGACGCACGAACCACTGGCCCACCGGGCCGCCCGGTGGTCTCTGTGTGCCTTGCGATTGGCTGCCGACCAGTTCAAGGTGTCCGCCGCCGGCTGCCCGAAGAAAGCTGGGATAGGCTCCTTGGCGCGTGCCCATAACCCTCGTGAGGATAAAGTAAATCAGAAAAGGGCTGACTTGGGGCGAATGACAGACTACATCCTGAGCTCTTTGTTATTGGAATCACAGGAGAAGGTCTAATTTAGTCGGAGGCAACGATATGGTGCAATAACATGGCAAATTGGATCCAGCCGAATGGTCAATATCCTCAATCGATGCTGTTCAGATTTGGACCTTGCAGCCCTGAGTTGGATCATTTCCCGTAGAGTAGAGAAGAAGAAACGGATTGGGATTGTTGAGCAGTGGGGATTTTGTTTATTTTCTTTGCATTTGCAAGGTGGAGTTTGGGAGGGATGCGAGGCAACTCTTTTGGGTCAAAACACTTGTGGGCAAACAAAACAGCAGGAACGTGTGTTGTGGAGCACTGTGTGTCATTTGGAAATGCACACAAGGCATGCGGGTGCTTGGTTTGTTCACGGCGAGGTTTCTATCAAATTTCTGCTCGGTTTTGACTTCATATTTTTCAACCTTGTGAGTAAATTGGCATAATAATCAGAAAAAATGTGAGAATAAATATACCGTATATGTGTGTGTATATATATATATTAGAGCTGTCAAACGATTACAATTTTTAATCTAATTAAAAACTCAACTGTCATAATTAACTCAAATTAACTAAAAATTAATCATGATTGCTCACTCATTTTTTATCGTTTCTGAATTTCCTTTTATATTTTTGTCCTATTTTCCCCATTTTAATGCTCTCATCAACATGGAATCATGAATCAGTTTTCTATGTGCAAAATGCAAATATTTACTGAAATAACAATTTTGATTTTCAATTTTACATGAACATTTTTCACTTGGAGCAGTTATTCACACATTATCTCTCACACAATATTACTGTCCATCAACAACAGTGAAAACAATATTTTGTCAAACAACAGCTGCTTGAACAGCTCTTTTTAGGGAATCAAAACAGCGCAATATAACATTATAAAGTGCACATCTAAGGTAAAAAAGTACTCAGCCTATAATGGATTTAAGCCATGGTTGCATACTTCGTTTTTCTCAAATTTGCTTTGAACACAGCAGTCAGGCTATGCTGATTCTGTTGGTCCTTCTTGCTCGGAAGTCTCTCTACGGTTTTGTGTCGACATCATTTCGGATTCTTGTAATGGAGGCTCTCGCTGGCAATCAGTAATGGTTGTTCAGTTAGGGATTGTCGGTCAGCATGGAAGGATCTCTCGTTCTGTACTTTTTGGATCATTTATTGGAGCACTTTGCAGCAGAAGTAGGAGTAGTAGTAGTTGTAACAGAAGTATCAGAAGCAGGTAATAACCTAAACTACACATAAATGCAGTAAAAATTTAATATATCTATCTTTCTGCATCGCAATGTAAATATGTATATAATTGACATTAATGAATACCTTTATCTAACAATACGTTTAATAAATAATGTAATCAACCCTGATTTCACTATGTATCATTATCGTCATCATTATTCATTGTTTTAAACGTAAGAAACCATTCAACACAAACATAAAGTCGAATCGAACAAAAGAACTACAAGTCCCAATACTCAATCCCGGAAGTGGAGCGCCGGCATGAACATATCAAGTCGAATCGAACAAAAGAACTACAAGTCCCAAAGGTCCAACCCGGAAGTGGAGCGCGGCTGCAACGCAATTTACTTCTTTAAACGTCAGATTGCAGACGGACAAACATGACAACTATGCACAAATGAGCTAAATAAACACACCCCTGTTCTAGCAACATTTTAGCCCACGCTGTTTAAATTGCCGATTGCTTCAGCAACTTTGTTCTTTGTCGTGTCATCCATTTTCTTCGCTTTGAAATGATCCACAGCCGTCTGTCTGAGAAGAGGGCGGACTACTCACGTCAGCGGTGTGCTTGGCCATTAATTAAGTGGTATTTCAGACTCGACGTGCTATGATGATAGCTCAGTTTACGACTGCAAAACATCAGGTCATTTTGGTCTTGTCAGTGGAACAATCTGGCAACTTTTTAAAGTAAACTTTCCATTCATAAACTATTTAAATATCCGTTTTGGTGTCTCGCTGCCGTGGCTGGCAAAACAAACGTCGTGGACTTGTGCAGCGCTTGATGTTTTGCTTCTGGTTTATTTATAGAAACAACGTAACATCGCTGTGACGTCTGCGCGTTAATCTCGCGAGAAAATTTTTGATCGATAAAATTCATTTAAATTAATGCCAATAAAAACGCGCTAAACTGACAGCTCTAATATATATATATATATATATATATATATATATATATAATTTATATATTAATTTAAATGAATTTTATCGGGATCAAAAATTTTCTCGCGAGATTAACGCGGCAGACGTCACAGCGGATGTTACGTTGCTCTATAAATAAACCCAGAAACAAAACATCAATCGCTCTGGACAGGTCCACGCACGTTTTGCCAGCCACGGCAGCGCGAGACACCGAAAACGGATACTTAAATAGTTTATGAATGGAAAGTTTACTTTTAAAAAGTTGCCATTGTTCCAATGACAAGACCAAAGTTACCTGTATGTTTTGCAGTCGTAAACTGAGCTATCATCATAGCACGTCGAGTCTGAAATACCACTTAATGGCCAAGCACACAGCTGACGTCCGTACTCCGCCCCCTCTCTCAGACCGACAGCTATGGATCATTTCAAAGCAAACAGCGTGGGCTAAAATGTTGCTAGAACAGGGGTGTCTTTATTTAGCTCATTTTTGCATAGTTGTCATGTTTGTCCGTCTGCAATCTGACGTTTAAACGAAGTAAATTGCGTTTCAGCTTGGGATAATCAAGCCGGCGCTCCACCTCCGGGATTGAGTATTGGGACTTGTAGTTCTTTTGTTCGATTCGACTTTATGTTTGTGTTGTATGGTTTCTTACGTTTAAAACAATGAATAATGATGACGATAATGATACATAGTGAAATCAGGGATGATTACATTATTTATTAAACGTATTGTTAAATAAAGGTATTAATTAATGTCAATTATATACATATTTACATTGTGATGCAGAAAGATAGATATATTAATTTTTTACTGCATTTATGTGTAGTTTAGGTTATTACCTGCTTCTGATACTTCTGTTACAACTACTACTACTACTACTTCTGCTGCAAAGTGCTCCAATAAATGATCAAAAAAGTACAGAACGAGAGATCCTTCCATGCTGACCGACAATCCCTATTCAGGGGGCCGTGAAAAATTATAGGCTAAGTACTAGTTTACCTTAGATGTGCACTTTATATTGCGCTGTTTTGATTCCATAAAAAGAGCTGTTCAAGCAGCTGTTGTGTGACAAAATATTTTTTTCACTGTTGTTGATGGACAGTAATATTGTGTGAGAGATAATGTGTGAATAACTGCTCCAAGTGAAAAATGTTCATGTAAAATTGAAAATCGAAATTATTTCAGTAAATATTTGCATTTTGCACATAGAAAACTGATTCATGATTCCATGTTGATGAGAGCATTAAAATGGGGGAAAATAGGACAAAAAATATAAAAGGAAATTCAGAAACGATAAAAAATACGTGAGTAATCATGATTAATTTTTAGTTAATTTGAGTTAATTATGACAGTTGAGTTTTTAATTAGATTAAATATTTTAATCGTTTGACAGCTCTAATATATATATATATATACGAATTTTCTAACTTTATTCAACCCACAGTTGAACAACAATACATTTAACATTGGTTTCTTAAAAACACAAAAGGAAAAAAAAAGTCTAGTGAAAGGAAGGAGTGCATCCTTTTTTTTCCTCCCCCAATTATCTTTTGGGTCAATTTAACACTCAACTTAACAAGAGGGCAATCAAATCACTGTGCGGAGGTTCAGGGTTCAATTCTGGCTCCGGCCTTCCTGTGTGGAGTTTGCATGTTCTCCCCGTGCCTGCGTGGGTTTTCTCCGGGTAATCCGGTTTCCTCCCACATTTCAAAAACATGCATGGCAGGTTAACGGAACACTCGAAATTGTCCTGCGGTGTGAGTGTGGGCGTGGATGGTTGTTCGTCTCTGTGTGCCCTGCGATTGGCTGGCGACCGGGTCAGGGTGTCCCCCGCCTACTGCCCGAAGACAGCTGGGATAAGCTCCAAACACCCCCGTGTGACCCCTGTGAGGATGAAGCGTTTCAGAAAATGGATGGATGGTTGAATTACAATCATACATCTTTTCTTTTAAAAATGAAAAAAAACTGAGAAAAAGAGATTAGAATGAAGACAAAAAGGTTTATTCCGAAAGCTTCAATTATTCCCCCAATGTCGATATGATCTGCAACATACCAGAGGAGTTTGAAGTCGGAACGAAACAATTAGGCCAGCTTGTGGCCATCTGTCAGCCCGATGTAGGAAGGTGCTTCTTGAAGTGAAATCAAGCAGCAGAGCAAAGGGAGAGGAGGCGAAGTGCGATGGAGATGCCAAAGCGGCCAGAGGACTACACAGCAAAGGAACTGAGCGCCGGGCAGGGAAAACACCGCCGCGCTGTTCGTTTGGAGACATTCTGTCAAAGTCGGGGCCTGGGCCTGACACCGCGGATCACAGTTTGACGGACGGTAAGAGTAGCTCTCGCTGACTGGGTCCTATTAAGGTGGATGTTTTCAAAGTTTCGGCCCGGCACTGGGGAAAAAATAGGAAGGACACAGAGGGGAAGTGGAGCCTGAGTGGAGCTGACATGCTTCAAGAAAGACCCTCTTCCCCAAACGCCCTGTCGAGGGTCAAATCGCTTTCCTTTCTTCCTCTCACGTCTTCGCCTAACCGACTGCATGGCTAATGGAGGGCAGGGAATAGCTACAAGTCGCAAACAAGGCTCCAGGTATATCAAATGGGGTCCTCGGTCACATGTCCAAGTCTGAAAGTCTGAACTTTCACGTCCGAAGTTACCATAGCTAAAGTCAAGTCGAGGAGGCCACGAGTAAATTTCAAGCAGCCCGAGTCGAGGCGAAAGACAGAAATAGAACAGGAATAATTCTGGACGCGGGGAGACCTTCTTCTGCACCTGTATGGTTGAAAGGCTCCACAGTCCCGGGTGTTCATCTTTCGGACATAATTAAATCGTCTATTTGGGGAAAAGAGAGTCCGCTGGGAGGTAACGTTAGTATAGCCGACATTTACCAGGTGTGCGGCGGGCTTTAGTTAGCGATACTCACACATTCACAATAAACACACAAAGCCTGCTTTTGTCGCACCCCTTATTTCGCCACATCGGATCATATGTTGCTTTATCAGTTGCATAATTACATGTAGCAGAACCATGAAAATGGAGTTTTGAGCATGGTTGACCCCCCACCTGCTGGTGGGGTAACGCCATTTTGTTGCATTTGGTCCAAGAGCCGATGGACAGATTCTGAGCTTCGTGGATTTGTGTGGGTGACATCATCGTATTTCATTCATAAATATGACAAGATCATTCTTTCATCCCTCTGAATCACTGTAGGAATCAATATCAGCTTTCAACTGGGCGAGGAAGCACGATTGAGGGCGCAAGACTCCAATTGGCCACTTCACAGCAGCAAACTTGACGTCATTCGCGATGGAGATCTTCTCACAGAAAAAAAACATACTTTGCACGTGCTGATCTCCTGCATGGACTGCGGCGAGTCAGTTTCTGTCACGTGGACCGCGCCCCTCTCATGCGCTGAATTTAAAGGCAATATAACGAGGACGGGAAGTCTGCTATGTTCACTTCTACAACGGCGCAAACGCCGTTTGCACAAAATGACCACAACAGAGAAAACTCCACCCATGGGCGCAGTTTTAGCCTAGCAAGTCCCAAGTTCCAAAATGGGCAACTTAAGTCTGGCTCAAGTCAAGTCATGTGACTCATGTCCCCCACCACTGCCAAGTACTCACGCACATCTACGTTTGAACAAACTCCGCCAAAGCGTAAATCCACACAAACGTTCAAATCCGCGTGTGTCGTTCTGGTGTACTAAACGCGGGACGCCGGGCGAGACCTTTTCCTAGTCCTCTCCTGGATCAATGCTCCCCTGCTGTCACAGTGCTGTGAGCAGACAGAATCAACCGAGAGAGGCCTCGCTCGAAGTGCAGAGGCACAAAAGCATGGAGCGCTAGCGGAGGGGGGGGGGAAGGGAAGCGAGGAGGGGCGTCGGACGCTACGCTCGGCCGTGTATGCGGAGGGTCGTCAAGCGAGAGAGGCCGGAAAAAAAGCAGACACGCCGCACCTTGACCACCTATTATGAAGCTCTTTGCCACGATGTCAAGTGAAAGCAAGTTAATTGGGTGAAGCTGTAGAGCATGCGAGGGCGGCGCTGCAAGCCTCTCGACCGCTTGACAGTTGAGTGTCAGCGGGACCCAGTCAAGTGTGGCTGAGAGACAGAGCCCTGTCACCGGGCCTAAAGCGGCGCCGCTGGGGCCGTTAAAGCGGTAAGACGCCCCCCACTTCCCCCACCCATCCCACCACTGCCCACGTACGCGTACACATGACACACACCCAATTATACTCACTCATGCCCTCTTGGTGCACGCCCACTCATTGTCCCAAATGATTATTTTGAGACACGGAACCAAAAATGTATTATTCCGTGCAATTGTCATGTCCTTTGACTTGTGGGTTAGTGGTTAGCATGTCCGCTTCACAGTTCTGGATTTGAATGTTCCAAAATATGCATGGGTGATAGGTTAATTGGAGAGCAAATCAGGGGTGTCCAAATTACGGCGCGGGGACCAAGGGTGGTGGCCCTCCTTTAAAATGTTGTTGTTGTTGTTTTTCTTAGGGTCCGAGTTGTTTTCTAAAAAGAACTGTCACACCATCTGCAATTGTCAGTGCTGTCAATATGGCAATTCAGGAGTACCCAGAGAAAACCCACGCAGGCACATGGAGAACATGCAAACTGCACACAGGAAGGCCGGAGCCGTAATCAAAACCCAGACCTCTGCACTGTGAAGTCAACGTGCTTACCAGTCGTCCGCCGTGCCGTGTGTGTGTGTGTGTGTGTGTGTGTGTGTGTGTGTGTGTTCTGGAGGGCTGAGTTATTATAGCTAAAGAAAAAAAACATGCTTGTCAGTGAAATAAAATGAAAACTACTGAAAAATGACAAAACTACATTTAACGCTTTTAAAATGAACAATAATTCCAGTTTCTTTGTCAATTCCTATCACATATGAGCTTTCGGGATTCATTTTAAAGGAATTGATTTTGGTTTTTTTGGGCGGCCATAGAGAACGACGGTCATACAACGGTTTGGCCAATTCAATCTTCCACCATAAAAATACTCCAAATATTGAAAAAAAAATCAAATGAATAAAAACTAAACTAAAACAAAACATTTTTTAAAAACAATAAAAACCCACAAAGCCGCTGTGAAAGCTGAGCTGGAATTTGGGCAGTCAGTTAGTCAGCCTCTTGATGACTGATCACATTTGAACCCGGTCTTGGGTCTCGGGGCATCCGTGAATTCCCTTCCGGAATGCAACTCAAGTATTGCGATCAAGAATTGACACTGTGCTTTTGACAATTGGAAAATTCACGAATCGTGGAAACTTTCATTCAATTCATATTTTGGGGGGGTGGTTCTGTTCCTGTTACGTTATATGTGGAGGTTTATGAACCATGACTGAAAGATTGACAAAATATTTCGGTCATTACTTCTGATGTTACTTTAGGGCATATTTGTCATTAACCCTTTGCTTTTAACTGCACGGTCTGAGATCGGACCGCCTGCGCCGCTCTGCGCGGTAGCGACAGACGATTCCGCACAATTAGCCAAATGGGAGACCGCGCCGGGACAAAGTCCGACTAACAGCCTTGTCAAATGCTTTGTGCCCTTCAGAATAGAGACTGTGTTCTGGCCCATCAGTTTCATAAGGCCGACATTATGGATGGTTGAGTATGTTGAGGCACCCGTGGCAGGAGGAAAATCCGCTGCCTTCCTCGCCGCAAATAATATAGCGCTGCCGGCGAGGAAACTGTCACAAACTCCGGCCTCTCATCGATCATTCAATCCTCTTTAATTAGGGTCTTTTTGTCGTACGGAGAGAAGGGCCGATAAGTAGCAGTCGCAGGAGGAGCGAATGATACAAAAGAGATGGTCTCATTTCCATCTGACAGCATGACGGAGATTGAAAGTGAGCTTCAGCAAGATAAATGGAGCCTGCCCGATATTGTCAACAATGCGGACGCCCCCGGGGGGAGTCGCTTAGCAGTGAATGTTTGGGGGCCTCTTTCATTAAGTTCTGCTTAGGTTGGTCAATGACATGTCAGGTATGAGGCTCAAGGCCATTATATCGGCGAGCACCTTCGCGGGTAGGTGGGAGGAGGGGTGGGGCTGTGAGAGTTGGAATCAAAGCATCCCGGGTTAAGATTTTGATCCAACATGGGGTAGTCAAATGCTCCGAAGTAGCGTAATGGGGCACCGGGTGATCGCTTGTGTTGAGCTGGAGCCCATCACAGATGACTTTGAGCAGAAGGCAGACTGCAGCCACACCACTCGGGTGTCCAAAGGCCGCATACTGGGGGGAAAAAAATAAAATAAAAGGATCCAGGGGTCACTTTGAAATACTTCAATTTCTTTCACTATAACTATGCTGGACACACTAGTAGCATAATTATTTCCATTTTTACCTGAAGAGTTATTCACCTACATCCTGATACACTGGAATTTTTCCCCTGTTGTCAGAATGCTAGCGCTAACTGCTAACCGCTTCACGGCTCATGAAATGCTGCTAACAACTCGGCAAACTGCTTAAGGGGCCATTACGTCTTCTCGCTCCCGCTGGCCTAATCGGTTGAATGTACAGTCAGGCAGTCAAGTTAAACGGCCATAAGCATGAAGGAGTTCAACAAGATCACAATTTGTTCTTTGCATAGCCATTTCCCGGACTTTGAACCGCGAATGACGATTATTGTCCAACGTGTACGTCGATGGGTCTTACACTCATCGGGTGATTACTTCCAATCGCTCGGTCAAAAATAGTCCGTGTTTAAATACGCTTTTTAAAATGTTTTAAGTCATTAAAAAAAAAAATTACAAATATTTTCCAGGGGTTAAAATATCGAAGGACAGTCGATACAATTTGAATACAGCATATTAAAAAGGTAAGTTTGTGAGATGACGTTTTTTTTTCTCCAAGTTCCCTAACAAAGGGCAACAAAAAGAAGGAGGGAAATCAATAAGCCATTTTAGTGTCTATCTATCAACACGGATTCCTCCTTGTCTGTTTTAAAGCGGGGGGAAGGCGGGGGGGGGGGGTGAACGTGGCACTTTAATAGGATAGCGCAAGGCGGTTTGAAATGTATGCCAATGATTCCTGTCATTTCATGGCAGCCCGGCCATGGTTCACTGAGCGCCCACTTCCTCCCTGTCAGCTCCACTGGAGACAAGCATTTAGTTGCAAACTTTGAGCAGGTTGCACAAACCAGATATGATGTGACTGCTACTTCCAATTCCCATCTTTCTCCTTCAAGCTGCGACGCCACCGCCGGTCAAAAGCCAGCCGGTGGGAGAATGTTTCCCTCCGAACTGTTTAGCTGAAGATCATGGTGAATAACCAAGCAGAGGGGTTAAAAAAGGAAACGGGGAAAGAGACAGATTAGGTGGGACTATAAATGACAAATTACGAACCGAAAGTGGCCAAAAAAAGTTTACATGTTCAACTGCCTTCATGTCATGAAAATCTTCTCAATCGAAATTCTTATGAACAAAATTTTCCCTTGTCTGGCATTTTTGTCTTGTCATTCAAGTATCCAAGTAATATTCTGTTTCACGTTTTTTTTTCCAATTTGAAAAATAATCCATCCACCCATTTTCCAATTCACTTTATCCTCACAAGGGTCGTGGAGAGTGCTGGCGCCTATTCCAGCTGCCTCCGGGCGGTAGGCGGGGGACACCCTGAACCGGTTGCCAGCCAATCGTAGGACGCACAGAGACGAAGAAACCATCCGCCCTCACACTCACACCTAGAGACAATTTAGAGTGCTCAATCAGCCTGCCCTTCATGTTTTTTGGAATGTGGGAGGAAACCGGAGCACTCGGAGAAAACCCTCGCAGGCACGGGGAGAACATGCAAACTCCACACAGGAAGACCGGAGCCGGGATCGAACCTCTGCACGGCCACCTTAAAAAATAATTCTTAAAAAAAAAAATAATAATAATAAAACGTTGCTTTAGCATCGACATAACATCATAGCTAAGCATGCACCCCCTGTGTCTCAACCACAGGCCAGTTTAGTCAGCATCAAGTTCGCCCCGCTTGGGCCCCGATGACAGTTTTTGCGCGTCAAGGCCACGGGCCCTGCATTTTCTGCCTTGTAGCACACCAAAGTAAAATCGCTTGTCAGGCCGAGGTGTCTGTGAACTGACAAGATGCCCCAGTGACATTTCAGCTCGAAAGAGCAAGTGTCTTGCAACCGAGTGGTCAAATATCAGAGAATAGGTCAAGCAGGGCGGAGCTGAGTGCTATGCGGAAGGCCAGTCTCTCCGCCAAACGCCCCCTTGACTTTGACAAGTGGGACCGCTGGGTGGGGGGGGGGGTCAGCGGGGCGGCTTTGCGACCGTACAAAGTGATGTTCTGTTGGGCATGCTCAGACACCGTGCACCTTATTGGCTTCAAAAAGGAAAAGACATTGACATTGATTAATCTTCGTAACCCCCCTCCCCTCCTCGCCCACCCCCTCCGACATGAAGCGAGTGGTAGGCAGGGGAGTCTTGCAGCCCCATCAGATGGGCCACTCCAGTGGTTTGTACGGCGCATGGCGCCCTGAAATGTACTCTGTCATTCATTAGAATATCTTTGACACCTATCATGGGGGGGGGGGTCGGCCAGGCTCGACGGGCAGAACCTCGTCTCTTCTGATCGCTGTCACCTCCTAAGTCTTTTTCGTTTGCTTCTAATGGACGAAGTTGCACCTCACGATCGGATGGCGGTCGAGTGTGCACATGTCCCGTGAATTCCTGTTTGTCGTGGTGATACGTTTGAAAATCCATGACAGAGAGAGAACATACAAAAAAAAAAAAAAAGTGTGAGAAGATACTTGAGTCTTCAGTGTCTGGGCATGAGCGGTGGTTGATAGAAGATCATGTGCAGGGGTGGGGTGGCCATTGGGAATTTGGGGGAAATATGTTCATTTTTCCCAAAAGCTTGGTGTATTTATGGGCCGGCTCTTACGAATATTTTTAGGCCTGTGGGTACATAGTCCCAGGGTGAATTTTGTTCCCAGCACGTCCCTGCTCATGGGAGCAAACTTATCCTCTCACAATATACTTCAACAATCATGCCAAAGATGTCCTTTTAAAAGATAAACCTACAGCTCTCACATTATGTTGGCATAAAAAGCAGGATTACACTGGACAACTTTCAAATGCAGTACTTGTTCTTCTCTCAAATTTACACCGTCTCACATTAAATATGTGTGCTGCCATCTAGTGGTCGAAAGAGGTTGCTATTTTGTTGATTGTTCATTGATTGGTTTTGTACAGTTAATAACTCTGACCCTTTTGGGGGGGGTTGGAATCACGTGTAATTCCACTTTAGACCACTAGATGACAACACAATTAGTTTGAGACTGTACATTTGAAAGAACAACGACACAGGAAAAACTGTCCTGTATTTCAGCACAGACTAGTTTTTGTTGAAAATGATTTAATGCCATCCGGCTGGAACGTAAACCCTGCGATGGAGGAGGGATGATATATTGCACAGGAGACTAAAATTGAGTTCTGAATTGAATATAGAAATTCTGCGAAATAGCAGGACCGTGAACCTGGAACACGCGATTTAGGGGGGTTAACGTCACCATCGAAACCCATAAGAAAATAACGAGAAACCGATCGTTTTCGCGATAAAATGGGAATTTGTGTGACCGGCAGGTACGTCCCATGAAAAACCTTGGCCTGTGACACTTTTGTCTTTGTCTTTGGAAAGAATTGTTCTTGTTTTCAGCCTCTTGTTCCTTATGCGGGCAAGAAAAAAAATCAAAACCAAAGACGGCAAAAAAAAAAAAAATGAAAGCAGCCATTTATTCCGCTTTGACTTTTTTTTCTAGTGTTTTCCTGCCGTTTTTTACATTTCTGCCGCACTTCAATGCCAACGGAAAGCCGAGGAGCGAGAGAGGGAGAGGGAAATGGAGAAAGAGAGAGAGAGAGCACCCGTGTCAAAGTCCTGACAGCCATCACGGCATTACAGCGGCGCTGACATAAATATTTAACACTGAGGGGCAACCTACAGCATGTCATGTCACGGCCGTGATTAGGGTGAACGGTGACCCCCCTCTCATATAACATGGTTTCTTGTTGGAGAGTGGCGGGCAGATGGTCGGAGGGGGACGGTGGGGGGCTGCTGGGGTTGGCACGTGTCAGTGCTTCATAGGTTCCTATCACAGGAAGGACATTTCCACAAAGCCATTCCTTTAGAACAATGTCCCCCCCCCCGCTGTTCTTCCTACTCGCCTACCTGCTTATTCTTCACGTCTACATGGAGCGGAACTGTTCGCCGCCTCTAAATCATACACGGCCTGGGCCTGCCCGATGCATGTTTTTGTGCCATTTGCCCTGAACCCCCCACACACACACACACCCGTCCATCCCATACATACACGTCCATCCCACACACACACACACACACACACACACGTCCCCCCAAGACACCCTTTAAGAGCCCGATAGTGTCGGTCTGGAGAGAGCCGTTAATCGTTGCGGCAACATCATTTGTTTGTTTATCATCGATTGGCTCCAAGATGTTTTTCCAATGTTATGTCATTGTTTGCGTGCCGTCAAGGGGAGACCCCCCACCACCCCCGTGAATAATTCCACCTTTAATTGGAAAGAAATCCATACGTGCAGGATCCACCGTACCTTGAAATAATTACAAGGCATCAAGGGGTAATCGATGCCGAGGCTTCACCAATCAAAATGCGTCCAAATCACCGACGTAGGCCGGCAACAATATTCATTAATAAAGAAACGCAACGGATGATGGAAGACGGTTACTGAACATCCGGTTGAAGCTCGATTTGCAGATTTGGAAAAGACCCTTGGAAAATTATGATCTCACACCCGCTTAACGACACATTAGAGAGGTTTTAGTCCTACAGCCTAGTCGCAGACTGAGATTTTACAAGGATTGAATTTTGCAGGGTCACTATTTACAAGACCACAACTAAGGTAGATTCCTTTAGGCATCCCCCCCCCCCTCACCCCCACCCCCAATGCAAATTTTCCCCATCATGCTCAGTCGTATTTTTACCGGTGCTTCCCCTTCGTCCATGCCGCCGTCCTTGTGATCGTTTCTTGTTCGCGGTTTTGTTCAAACTCATCCATTGGTTGTTGGTTGTGTCGCGTCACCGCAAAGACCGACACGTTTGATATTGTTGTAATTACAGTAAATACGCGAAACCAAGGGCGTCCCTGTGGTCCAGTGGTTAGCGCGTCAACTTTACAGAGCAGAGATCGTGGGTTCGATCCGGCCTCCCTGTGTGGACTTTGCATGTTCTCCCCGTGCCTGCATGGGTTTTCTCCGGGTACTCCGGTTTCCTCCCACATTCCAAAAACATGCATGGCGGGCTGATTGAGCACTCCAAATTGTCCCCAGGTGTGAGTGTGAGGACGGTTGTTTGTCTCTGCGATTGGCTGGCAACCGGTTCAGGGTGTTCGCCGTCTAGCGAAGACAGCTCGATAGCCACCAGTGCCCCACGCGACCCTTGTGAGGAGAAAAGCGGTTCAGAAAATGGATGGATGAATGGGTGTGAAACCAAACTGTTTCTCCGCCACAATTAAATAACAACCAAACAAAAAACAGAAACGGCAACTTGAGCGTGCCCATGTTTTCTGTGTGGCTGTGGTATTCTTACCCCGCTTGATACGTCGTCAATTCGATATTTCGGGACGAGGGAGTTGACACATTTTTCCACTCGCCGATCGCCCTCCCGGTAGACGTCACATTACACCGGCGCTGCGGTCATACCCAGGCTCCGTCTCAACAATTCCGTGTTAAGTCACACACACATATTTTGTGGCCTCCCTTAAGTGCATCTGTGTTTGTTAAGTGCCCCGGGCCGTACCATCGAGTGTGATGTTAATCCAATTCGTTCTTAACGTTTTGTTGACGGAGAAGTCGCCGCGTGGTGGACGGAGAGAGGTTCGGGACACACCTCAGGGAGGGGGTCTGGGGGATATTGAGCAACTCTCCCTGGGTAGAGGAAGGAAACAAACAAGAGGTGATGAGGACGGCCTGAGTGCTGCTACCTGTCCCTGTGGTCATTTCCGCGCATGCCCTCTCTTAGTCGCGTACGGTGAGACAAAAGTCTCTTGTTAAATTTTAATGGCAAGCCTTTTTAGGCCAGGCCTATTGTCTTTCCCATCAACCACTCTTGGATACTCGCGTCTCTCCAGTGGACGGTGACAACAGAGAGCCCCCCCCGGTCCAGTGTCCAGCCGGCCTCTTTAGCGGGCAGACGGAAGTGTGGTGTTATTATTATTTCATGCCTCAGAAGAATTCGCCGCTCACTTTAGAGCTCGGCCGTTGCCGTCGGAGCCTCGTGCTCGGGGAGCGCTCTGAGTGCACACACTATTGTTCACTTGCCATTTTCTTTACATGCCCCCCAGGCGGAAAGAGACTCTTGTCTTCAAGTAGAACAGAGTGTAGCCTAGCATGTTAAGCTAGCACACACACTTGAAGGAGCTAAGAGGCGAAAAATCCACAATGGTTTCACTGCGGTGCTCAAAATGGACGCCCACAAAATGCCACACATGACCGCCTTCGGAATCAACGTCGGAATATCAATTTATTTATGCATTCCTCGGTTCCAACCTTTCACCGGCCATTTAAGCCGCGTAGCGGAGACATCTGTGGCTGTAATTAATGAAGGAAAGTAGAGTGGCGATGACCTTTTGAGCCGGCTGATTGACACAGGTAGACACTTACAATCTCCTAACCTTCACAAATGTCAAGAGAAACCTAAATTCTGACACCTGTCCGCCCTCCCCCTCCGCCCCGTACTTTGAGTCTCCTTATGTTTACTATCACCTTATTGATTTGTTTGCCAGGAGTCTGCGGAGCTCCATTAAATATTCACAGCTTGTTTTTCCCCTTTCACCATCACTTTATTCTAAAATGCAATTTGTCTCCGTGGCTCCTCTTTATAAGCTGAGTTCAGCTTACAAGTTGTAGATACATGAAGGAAAATCCTTTCTGCCATTAATTTTTAAATCTCTATTTCTTTGGATCTCTCAACCCCCTTATCTCCTTTGGCAGTTTGCTCATTTTGTCGGGGAGACGGGCTTCAAATAATAGCGGGCCGAAAGGAGCCCCCCCCCAGCGCACTTACACGCCCGATGACTATCACTGTCTGGACGCGGTTCATAGGAGGGACCATCCCATCCAGCTTTGTAATTGATCCATGGCCTCACGCGAGGATTTTTCCGCTGCATAAATATCAAAGTCAACTTTGTGCGCACTTCTGTCAAGCAACGCAAAGTTTCCTGGTTTTGATTTTGGTGGCGAAACTTTTCTCCCCATTTGTTGTCTTTGGATGGAAAACTGTTACAAACGGTGCATATTACAGCATTTTTGTTTTGTTTTGGGGGGGGCTCCCCCTCTCCCCCTCTCCCCTTCTCCCTCCCTTCAGCTTTAATTCCGACGTTCCCAGTAGGGTGAACACTGACGTCTTTGCTACCGTCAGAGTGATTAGGTGTGGCTGCGGAGGGCAGCGCCCAACCCCTCGTCTTCGCCGCCGGCTAATTTCCTTTGACGAGCGGAGAGGATGCGTTTGGGTTGCGTTTGAGTCTTTTAACGTCGGAAAACTTCAAAGGGTCCCGCCTGCTCTTTGCCTATTTTGAATGACAGACAAAACACCCTGGGAGGAGAGAGAAAGCAAGCAAGCGAGCGAGAGAGAGAGTGAGAGATGGAATCGCTTGTCATTCTTTCAATGTGTGTTGATATTGTGGAATATCTTGACAGTATCGGTTCGGTATCGACTACACGCAAAGTATCGATACTAATTAAATGGAGAAAAAAAAAGGTCCTGGTGCCACTTCCACAATAATTTAGGTACATACTGGCTGTATGACTCATGTAAATTTGCTGCATTTCCTGAAAACCAATAATGCACTGTAAAATTAACATTTTTATACATTTCAAATTTTTTTGCAGTTAATTTGTTAATTGTCTTGATTACACTAGTCAACTTTTTTTTGTTGTCAAAGTAACCTTTTCTTAATTTCATTTCTTTATTTAGTGATGTATTTATTCATTTGTTTTTGTTTTAATTTTGTATGTGCGCTGATTCCAAGCCAGGTTCCAAAACTGGGCTAAAAATATTTGATCGATAAGATCCCCAGTTTTCTTAAATAGTAAGAAACAAATGTGCATGCGGGTAAAAAGCCGGGATCTGGTTCACGACAACCATGACCAAAACCAGATGGAAACGGAAGCAATAAATAAATAACTAAATAACTGACAAGGGCTGAATGAAACCAAAGAACGAAATCCAAGTAAACTGACGAGACTACGAGGAACACCTGGACAGCTGAAGGAGCTGATTGGGAGACTCAAGGGACCGGCTTGACGGGAACAGGTGTAAACCTGAGGAGGGAGATGCTACATATACGCCACAAGAAAAAGCAAAACCAAAAATAACGTGGACAACACAGATCATAGCAATTTATTTGCTTTTCTGTCAGGAATTTAGTTTTGATGAAGAATCCTCTCACCAAAGGTAGATTTCTCATGTCAAACGTCATTATTTAATTGATTCATATTTGATCGAATTCATGTATGTCTATTGGGGCTTTTTTTCTGTTTGTATTTGTTATTGTCATTTCTCATCTGACGTTTCATTGAATGTAGCGGTAGCTAGTGTGATGTTCAAGTCAAGTGAAATTGCACCTTTTGGAGGTTTACTGCTTTGGATAGCCTTCATAAAGTTCATTGACAAATTGTTAAATGGCCGGCTAGTATCATATCTTAATTTGGTTGAAAACAAGAAAAATCACACCAAGTACGCCCCCCCGCCCACACCCTCCATTATTCTTATTTGGTCTTATTTTATAATAAAGTTTGTGAAACTCGACTCAGAAATCAGAAAGTATCAGCAGTTGTTATTCTTTTATTTTTGACAATTCCAACTTTAAAAAAAAATCTAACCTTCTGGCCATCCATAACATCTATGTGGTTTTCCCCCCTGTATAAATTCAGATTTTATTCTCGTATTCTCATTTGGACTTTCCACATATTGCAAATGTATTTTTTTCACTCAACAGCGCCACCTTATGCTAATAAAATCACATTTGTCATATTATTACTTTTATTGTTACTACGTTGTTTCTGTCACACTTTATCGTTCTAAATGTAATCATTTTACAACATTACTCTTGTAAAAAAATGACCAGCCATATGTCCAGTATTTGTTTTTTAAGTTTAGCTTGAAAGAAGTCTGTTTTCCTTTCTTTGGTATAAAGTTGTATGAGCCCGCGTCATAATATCCCCAAAATGGTATCGCGAGATGTACGAATGCCACGCCCACTCCTCAACTAAGAAGCGAGAGGTGAAGGTGGAGGCTGTTACGTTTTGAACGGAATCCTCTCGTTGGGCGTCTCCAAGCCCCCTCAAGATGGCCGTTAATCAGTTTGTTCCTGTCGGCTGACTTACCGCGAGAGAAGCAGCGCTAATCAGAAGTGACGTAGCTCTCGCGGTCCTCGGGTGTCAAGGAGAAGACGGCGGGGCGGAGTTGAGCCTTCGATGACGCCTGGCAGATTTATTACCTCCACCCCGAGTTGCGGGAATCTTTTCGAAAGTATTCAAAATAAATAAAGATGACTTTAGTGTTAAGCAAACTGGACACGCGCGGAAATCTCAATTGAAAGGCGCCACAATGCCAGTGCTCGACTATGTTCATACTTATTAATAAACATGCTTGCTTATAATTGTTTTTTTCCCAAAATGCACAAAGCAAATTGAAAGAAAAATTCAAATAAAATATTTAAAATTTGTTTTTTCCCCCCAGTGTCCATATATACTATATTCGGTTTTTGTCTGATTCTGAAAATGGATCACTTTTATCGGTGCAAGTTCATAATAATTAATGTGGTGCTTTTCATTGATGTGTATTATTAGATGTATAATTTATTTAAATGTATTGATTTTATTATTAAAGCATCATGTGGTTCAATGTGTGGATTAAAATGTTTCAACTGTTAAAAAAAAAAACCCAAAAAGTAAAATACAAATGCATTAAAAACAGGGAGCAATGAGAATATCCTGGTTGAAAAATCGAGTGATAATCAATAGTTAAAGAAGCTTCTATATTGAAGGGAAACCATATTTTCAACCAACTCCAAAATATTTCCTTGTGTTGTGCGTCGATCGTGTTTGTGGTGAAGAACGTCGAAGTGCATGTTAGGCCGTGGCCTCCATAAGTTTCCCCATCGAGACTCCCATTAAGGCTTTGACCTTTCCGTGTCACTAAAATGGCCTTTTCACCCGCCGATGTTCACCTCTGACCCCAACCTCTTGGCACAGGTTATGAATTGAGTATTGATCACAAAGATGGTCACATATCGATAGTATTCTGTGACCAGTTGTCATGGCATGTCATTACGACTTCCAGCCATCCTTTTTCAACTGATTGTCACATTTTCTCCTTAAGTTGCCATTATTATTCCATTTGCTCATCAGGGGAATATTTTATTTTTTAAACACGTTTTTTTTTGGTTGTTGTTAGGACTTACAACGTACACCAATGATTCACTGTTCGACTTTCTTGTAAAATTTTTCCCTTTATTCTCCCAAAATAATTTTTTCGGAATGATCACTATTTAATAAAAACATAATCCTATTGCTGAACATGTCATGCCGGTATGTGCTTTGTTTTGACTATTTTAGAATTTGGCCGACCATTTTGTGCTTCAGTGGGCATTCTGACATTTACGCCTACAATGATTGCAACCCCCCCTGTTTTTAACTGCGTTTATGAAACTACCAAAACCAAGTCTAACCCGCCTCGGCACAGATTTACAGTGCGCCTCGCACTCGACTTGCCCTGGGCACAAAAAACGAAGCCCAAGATGTTTGATTTTTAGAAGCTTAATTTAGTTTTGATCAAAATTGACATCCACCCATTTTCCTCCTGTTAATTCCATATCTGAAAGTCTAACTTTATATGGTAGTATATTAATTTTATTTTTTCACCTATTATTGCAATGTATGTCTGGTGGGGGGTGAATCCCATTTTGAAATTTCATCACTGTAATTTTTTTTCCAATGAAATTATTTCTCATAATATTGCAATGAGACTCTTCTAATTCTACGACTGGAAGCTAAAGTTTCTGTTTATTTCCGAATATTGGATGCTATACATTTGGCGCATTTTCTTCATCTTTGCGCTCAGCCGGCGAACAGTGAAGTCACATGTGCGAGTGTGCGTCCACACGTTCACACAAAATTGTAGGACAGGGTGGTAAAGGTCAGTGCGATGAGTTCAGGAATGACAGGAAACAATGAACCTTCCCGGGTCCAGTAAATTAACCCGTGTCACAGGCCGCTCATTCCCACTGATCAATACTGAACACTTTGCTTTCAGAAAATGAGGGTCATCCTCCGCGGGCCGCCCACCTCCCCCGGGACGGACAGGAACGCTGATAAAACAATCACCATAAAGAGGTTCCAGACTCGCAGCTAAAAAGGTGGGTGGGTAGAGGGTTCGGGTGTGGGGGTGGTGGTGGTGGGGGGTGTACTCGGCGTGCGGAGGCTTCCTTGTGTCAGCGCGCTCCTCGCTAAGAGCCGCTTGCCAGGGCTCCGACAGCGGCGCGGTCGATAAAGTGGATTTGAGATATAAATGTTTCCCAGAGCCCTCTCCATCACGTGGAGACACCTGCAGGGTGGTGACATAGCGTCTCTGTCACCGCCACGGCAGCTTGTTTTCAGCCCCTCCGTTGCTGCCGCTTCAATACTGTGTTGGGGTCGCATTTGACCACTTTTGGCATTTGGTTGCAATAAAAAACGTACCCTAAATGCCATTTTAAAAATGTTTAATCCCCCCTCCCCCACCTTAAAATTTGAGGTCATACAGAGGTCAAAGGGTACCTCGACAAACGTATGCACTTGCGAATCACATAGGCTCCCTAAATAAAAACCCTAAAATATATATAGATGTAGATTTTTATTTATTTTTTGCCCTGGGGAAAAATTGACCAAAAAAGTGTGTGCACGCGCACGGGCACACACATTTTTTTCCCTTCATCTCCTTTGTTGGAATGTAAGTAAAAGTGTCAATATTTCAAGCATCACGTCCCTGAAGGACCTTTTGCAGATTCTTTTTTTTTTTTTTTTTTTTTTTTAACGTGCGGTGATACAACATCAATCACGGTGAAGTGAATTTGAGGCAATCTGTTGCACAACTGTTGCCATTTTAAAAGTTTTCTGACCTGCAAAAGCAGTCATAGACGTCAAAACTGTTTTAACCACTTAAAATCTTCACCAAAAACAAACCAATACGGTTGAAGGCTTCTATTATCTTGCTTGGCGCAGATCTGGCATGGCGCGCACCGTAAATCTGCGCAGAGTTGGGTTAGAATGGGTGTGGGTCATTTTGTCGACATGAAGGTGGTTTGCCAGCCGACGTGATTCACCTGCAATCAAAGAGGTTCCTTTTGATTCCCTGGAAGACCAGACACTTGCATTCCACACTCAATTCATTCCTCCACTGGTATGCCTCCTGACTAACCTCAGTTTGGGGCAGCGGCGGTGTTGTACCAGAGCATATTAACGGCTTAGATAAAGGGAATTTGAAGTCGGTCGGGGCTGCTCCACTGGTTTGGAGAAAGTGCTTGGAACAGCAGAAGCCCCCCCCCCCCACCCCCACATTAGGAGTCATTCCCTCTCCCGGTGACAAAGTGGCCTCAAGTCTTCATTTTCTGCTGATCCAGTGTGAGCCGGAGGCGGGGAGGGAGCCGCTGTCATCAGTTACACGAGCCGCCGTTGCCTAATTGCAGCGGACCGTCGATGCATGCATTTGGTCCTTTCTTTAGGCCTACATTATTTATTGGTGGGAAAAATGCTATTGATTAGCGATGGCCTGGCGAGATAGAAGCGAAGTTGCTGAACAGCCGACAAGACACTGTAACTTTGATGCGAGTGTCATTGCGGTACAGCAAAACGGTCAACGTGGTGCGGGATGACTCGCTCGATGCTATTGGCGCTCTGTGTGGTTTTGGCCCGCGGTCTGAAAATGGTCTCATAATTTGCTTGTCGTTTAGCCGCGTTAGTGTAAGGTTTGGCTAGACTTTATCAGAAACGTGGTTGATCATCAGTCAAGTTATCGCGGCTAAGTCTCGAATCTCACCGGGGTCAAATCAAAACAAGACTTTCGAAGCATTCTTGGGTGAAATGTGGTGACCGGTTTCAGAAAGCATCAACTCAGAGCATGGAGCTCATAATTCGCTGTTGCTGGCTGGCGGGCGCCACCTCCCACAGACGGCCAAAACTGGTCCGTATCAATGACAACTCAGAAAAAGGCGCGGCAATGATGCGTTGGTAGCCGCAGCTGACGCGGCTCTTTGGCAAATGTCCGACTGTTCTGAACTAAATCCCATTCGACACCGCGAGAGGAACTGAACCATTTCAGTCCGGAGAAGGCGTCTCTTTTAAAACTTCTGTTTGCGAGTTTCATTGGCATTGTTTGACCTGTTTTCTGTTTACTGCTTCTCTCTGCATGCCAGCCACGCTTAGCTCATTCGCCACTTGATTCGTTTTGCCGCAAATCACGTCAGCCTCCTTTTCCTGAGTAGAAGTTTGACCTTGGCTCTTCCTACTTGCCGTTTGCCTGCCCCCCACTGTGGCTGTTTGCTCTTGTGCTGCAACGTCATAGCGGTGTGAGGTTCTTTTAATTCCCTAATATGTGTGTACCGCATTTGGGGCTATGCTCTTACCAGTGGTACCCTTTTTTTTGGGGGGGGGGGTGATTTTTCTATCAAAGTTGTTTGGCAAAATGTGAAGTTTCATTTTTGGTCAGCGCAGGTTGTTTAACCAACAAAATACTGAATGACCCCCCCGCCCCCACCGTCTCCCCCAGGCCATTATTGTGTAAACTGTTTGAAAAGTGCTTGAAGGTTTCATTAAATGTTGAGTGCTTATTTCGTTTTCACAACTGAATCAAGGTTTTATTGTAGTCCCAAATTCACGTGTCATCTATTTATTTATTTGGGGGTCGGTGGGGGGGGGTGAAGGGGCTGGCACTCGTCATTGGCTTTATAGGCAGATTTTTGCATGTTGGCGCACAAACTTGCCATGTCATCCCTTTCGCTCAGGTCACATCATAGAATCATTCCCTTGATCGCTTTCCAGTGCTGTTACCTCATTACTAATAAAGACTTTAGCGGTATGAGCACATTAGCTTTAGGGGCGACGCGGAATTCTCCGCAGGAGTCCCCCCTACCCCCCTCAAAAAAATCTGAAATTGCTCAAAAGCAGCCCTGCACCGCAAATATTGCTCCCAGTCTGCAATGAGACGCACACAGTTGTTGTGTTGTTGCTTGGCCAAGCGACTACTTTCTTACGTTCATGTTTTACAATAAGTCCTCCAATAAAACAAGGCTTGGCTTTCCCGGGCGAGCAGAGAGGCACAAGGCCTTTGTAAATCCCGCTTTGCCGCCTTGCTTTAAAGACCTTGTGCCTAGCCTACCTGCGATGTTTGATTCCGTGTAATTGAAACAAGGAGAGAGCACAGTCCTCGCCAGCATATGGCCGCGCCATGTAAGGTAATGTTTGCGCTGCAAAAAGCGGCTAATGAATCCGAGTCTTGGGTGCTGGCACGACGACTCCACTCTCACAAGAGGCTGAAAAGCGCCTTGGGATGCTGTCCCCATTTTTCCTCCCCCCCCTCTCGAAGCAGCTGTGAAAAGTTTAAAACGCCTGACCCCATAACATGAAACGGTGAGGGCAAACATTCAATATATTACATTGGCATCTTGGTGTCATTATCCAGTTTATTGCCATTTGTACTCTGGGTTTTTTTTTAAATATGCTTGGGATTGGCTAATAATTGGGAGTGCCTTTCAAAATTCTCCATGGATCACAGGGGCGTAAATGCCTGTGTACCTGCAATGACCCTGGGAGGTTCCCCAAGAAGTATATGATAATTAGACCGACTGTCCTAAAAAGTATATTTTTTCAGACACACACATCAAAATCTGCTTTTTTTTTTGTCTATACAGGAGTCCGGCAAATATCAATAATGTTGGAGCTGCCAGGAATGTTTAGATAACACAAGCGACGCCCAAAAATAAAAAACAAACAAAAAAAAAAAGGTAGTTTGCAGCTATGCTACCAGATATCCATCGAACCTCAAGTGTGAAGAGATCTTAATCCACTAACTGGACCGGAAAGAACCTTAACTGGCCTAATCTGGAGGCTCTCTGGGGTTCTCGCAGGTACTGATGGACTGAGATGGATGCTATCTGGTGTTGCGTGCTGCTCTGCCGGGCATTTAAACAGCATTACCGTCGCCGGCAAGGCAGAGGAGGCCATTAGAAACTATGAATGATGGTCTCCTGACGAATCACTACGTGTCGTGACAAATGCGCGTTTTATGACACGCCGCAGTTGTTTGTGTCAGCGCGAATGACGGATGTTAGCTCCTCTTGTTTGCGCGTGGTCGGCTCGATGCATGGCTGCACGCTTGTGATGCTGCGAGCGTAATACGATACGGTCGCACTTGCCTTTCTTTGTATTTGCTTAACCGGTTCAAGTTGGAGAGTTTGTCATGATTGTGAAAAGAAAATTTGGA
The DNA here is from genome assembly GCA_026261675.1 of Hippocampus mohnikei. Classification (NCBI taxonomy): domain Eukaryota; kingdom Metazoa; phylum Chordata; class Actinopteri; order Syngnathiformes; family Syngnathidae; genus Hippocampus; species Hippocampus mohnikei. The sequence goes on from JAKGUB010000326.1 coordinate 15,891,230, forward strand.
TGAGTTCAGAATGCGTCACCGACTGAAGGTATATAAACGATACCCTCTAATAAAAGCTTATCTTTTGCCATGTGGAGATTAAAAAAATAAAAATGGGTAGAACCCAAGAACCTGATTTTTCGTTGATGAAAACTAACCAAATAATTAAAAGGGGGAAAATTATGAAATAAGATAAAAATGTAATTGTTTTAAAAAACAAAGGAAACTACTTTTTACCTTAAAACTGTAATCATATTTAACATTTCCTTCGTTTTATCTTTAATTGAAGACATGAGCCTTTGCGTAATTTTTTTTTAAATGTTCAATTTATTTTACTTATTTCAGAACAATTATAACCCTGATAAAACCTGACAAACCTGATAAAATATTTGACAATTGATTACATCAATGACGTCACGCTGCTATTCGCTGTCAAGCTCTTTCTCAACTTTGTGGCCAATGCTAACGAGTCTTTTGCTAGCATAGCGCTTTAGCGCCCGTTTATAGAGCACAAAAATATGTGAGTCGGTGCGTCTTTCAGCAAATTGCGTGTGCCCGAGGGACAATTTTGCAAATGAGCCACCATTCACAAAATCGCTGAACTCTAGCTTTACTTTATCGGTGATTTCGTTTAAACATGAGCAGTTACCCACTAAGCCTGATAGAAATGCACTGCTAACCTGAAACGGTTAGTAAAAATAATAATAATAAAAATTATGTTCAGTGATTCAACCAGCTTCTCCGGTTTGGTGCAGCCTCTTCTATTTTCTTGATCCGAGTGCCGAGTGAAAGTCAATGGCGATTAGCTTGATAATATGATTACGCGCCACTGGAATTGATGTTTACTCTTAAACCCGTCAATGCAGGTTAGCTTCGAAATCATGCATGATGCGGCGCTTGAGATCCAATTAATAACCGATCATGCCGAACTTTGACGCTGATCGTGTACCACCCTACCAGAATAGGGGGCTCAGAATGTGTTAAATTTCGAATGTTGTTTTTGTTTTTATTTTTGTTTGGATTAAGCAACCATTTAAACCTTGTAATTTCTCTTGGTAAAAAGCTTTAATAAATTAAAGATTCAAGCTTTCAGTGTTATTCCGATCCATTTCTAGGGGGAGCTTATTTTCGTTTAAACCAATGAAATAATGTTTGTTTGTTTTTTTTTTACTTTAATGATCTGTGAATAATAAAGTTTGGGATCACCTCCAATTAAAAAAAAGTTGAAGTAAATACTGCACCATCTCCTCAAATACATTTGAACAACAGCACTGTTGCTATTAGCTAACAATCGAGTGGCCTAGCTTGCGGCGTTTTCATTGTCATTCATTTTGGGATATGCTTTGCCTTCTTGTAGCTGCGAGTGTGGGTGACTTTTGAAATGTGCACATGAGAACAAAAGTGGGTATGGTTTTTTTTTTGGGGGGGGCCGTATTATGAGATTGGTCGCTGTGGTCCGCTTTGTGCCCACCTAATCACACGCTCGCATAGATCGGTTGAAACCTCATCTTCCCGTTTGAAGACGCTCCTCCTCCCTCATGTGATCTGATTAGTGTTTTTACATGGGACGCCAGCCCGGCCCAATTACAGCGGCTTGACCACAATGTTCCAGTCGTTTGATTGGGACGGAGATTCACTGAGGTGGAATGGTAATTTAGGGCGGTTAAAGACAGAGCCCCCGGACACGCGGCTCCCATAATGCGTCGAGGCGGGGAACAAAGGTGGCCCAATTAGTGCCCAGCCAAGAGCGTCTTGCCTCGGATTGCTAGCGTAGTCGTACATTAGAGCAGCGGTGGGGAACCTATTTCCTTATCAGGGGCTGTTTCACTATTTACAAGTCCTTGGAGGTTCATACTTCATATGCGGGGATGGGGCGGGGGGCAGAAATGGTGTGGCGATAGAACAAATGAAGATTTGCACAATCTCACATTCTCTTAAATTCTGCTTTGTAAGTCTTCATCCTGTGACATGAAAGAACTTTAAAATGCTTTGCTCGGTCGTGCTGTTTTGTTAGCGACAGTGTTAGGGAATAGCAGGCTGAATATTGGCCCCCAAAGAACAGAACCATAAATGAAAACAAGGAAGAAGTGTGAAGTTGTTATCAGGAAAGAAATAACCAAGAGGAAGTAAAACCAATGCACGCAGGAGGCTCCGCCCATCCACAAAACAAGATGGTGGACAAAAACAATAACAAAGCAGCCGGATGAATCCTAATGGTCCTTAAATGGGCTCAGCAGTAAACTTCTCAATGTCTTTGTGTCAAAGTTATCAACGGTGCTAATTAAAACGACGACCTGTTTATTTTTCCCTCTTTGAGGAAGGTTTTTATTCTGTCAATTGTATGAAAAGGATTTGGACCCAACACTGCGGGGTGGACACTTGACCGTCGAGTTGAGCTCTGAGCGTTGTTTAGTGACCTGAGAGCCTGTTCACGTGTTGCCGTTTTGGTTAGCAAAATGCTACAAATGGGATCCTTTGTTCATTTTTAACTAGCTTTCTGTGAAGCAAAAATCAATCCGAATATAATGAAACTGCAGTCTTTTGACCAAAATAACAACATGGAATTCATAGAATTTTGGGGGGTTTTGTTTTGTTTGTGCATTGAGTCGGCACTGTGGACTTTAGATAGTCAGTCAGAGATTGTGGATCCAGAAGAGGGTGCCACAGATCACAGAGCAAAATCACGCTGCCTTGCTCTTCTCTTAACTCTGGCGCGAGTGCGCACACACGCACAGACACACAAATGTGCACATTTGGTGGTCGTTGCCTTTCCTGGCAAGTCCATAACTGCCATATCCTAATACGGTGCAGCGTAGCAGGTTAATTATCATCCAGCGAAGAGGAAGCAGCAAGCCACAAACAAAAGTACCGGGAAAATCGGGACTAAAATGATTTTGTCCGCAGAAGGGGAATAATTATGCTTTTATCCCTCACATCTCTCTCCTGGTCTTGTCTCTTTGTCCTCCCTCATCCGCCCCGTGCGTGTGCGTGTGCGCGCGTGCTCCCACCGGACCCAGGTGAGGAGTTATTTCTGCATCTGGCTTGAGGTTCCTCGGCGCTTTTACATAATCAAATCAATATTGCTATGATTCAGCCGCTGGCAACGGTTGCCTCGCGCAAGTTGCCGGCTTATGAGATACAAACAAAAAAAAAACCTTAGTTAAAAATCCCTGGGCTATTGATTTTTTTGGTTTTTCTTTCTGGTGGTGCTTCTTCTATCACCTGTTTTTCATCACCTATTTGCCCCTTGTTGCCGCCTGTGATCCGGCCGCTAGGCCCTGGAAAAAAAGTATTTTTGAAAGTGGGTGAGGCGTGGCGATGTATGGCTTCAAATCCATCGCGATGAGTTGACTGACAGGAGCAGAAGTGTGGCTGAAAGCAAATCTGACAGCCAGATGTTGCGATGAGTGTGAAAACACACCCATTGAAGCAAAAGCTCTCGAAAAAGGCACATGCTGGCGTTAGCCAGGTGCTTGAGGTGTGGCCGTTTTTCAATGGGCGCCGCGCTTTGGGCTGTTTGTTTACATGACGTTTTACACTTTAGAACGGTTTCCAAGTCAAATACAACTTTATTGTCAAATGTGCTGTACAGCACAGATGAAATTTCTTCCATCTCAAGACGACATGCAACAAGAGGAGCCGCTGCGGGTGCCCGCGCCGCCATCAAAAGAAAAGTTAACATAAAATCAATCAAATAGCTCTCAAATATGAATGTTTTTCTTTCCTACAATTATGATCCTTTACTGCAGCGGTGTCCAAACTATGGCCTGGGGGGGGCCTCCCACTATTTTTTAGCAGCCCGCAGTATATACTTAAAAAAAAACAAACTTTGACCTGACCCGTAGTGCCATTTAAAAAAAATTAAATAGAAACGTGGAGAATAAGATAAGATAAGAAAACCTTTATTAGTCTCGCAAAGGAGAAATTCCCAATTCACAGCAGCAAAGTTATGAAAGGAAGAAGGAGAACAACAAAATATAGCAGCTGCTGGAAAGGCAGCCACTCTCGCGGCGCCATCTTGAAGTCAAAATAACAAAAATAACACAACACAACACATAGGACACAGATAGTCGTGGGATCTTCACCACTTTCCTGCAGACACTTTGTTGTCTGAAGCAGTTATAGATGAAAGAGGAGAGGATCAAAGTGTCCTTTTACCAATGGATCAGAAACGTCATGCCGAAAATGTGCACACGTCTGCTACAAGCTAAGTTTTGAAAGCAAACACAAAGTTGTAGCGTCCATTGACAAAAAGAGATGAGTTCACTTCTCCTGTCCCACGTAATCCGCTTCAACTCCAAGCCGCGACTCCCGGTTCCACATGCGCATTGGCGCTAGCGCTAATGCTCCTTTCTTCTCATCGTCGGCTCCTCGATCCTTGCATCCATCCAGCCGCAGACCGTTCAACAGCACCGATCTCTCCGCTGAACAAAGCGGGGCTGTGAAAAATGCTGCCCCGGAGCTGTCCAGCAACGGCAGTCAAATGGCGCAGACATTCCTCCAAATCAAAAACAGCGCTGCCATGCTGCCGAGAAGGCGCAACCACCAAGCACCGAGTCTCCTCCTTGATGAATGCCCTGGCCCAAAAATGCTGAAAACAGTCCACATCAGGTCCGCACGACGTAACAACAAACACAAAGTCCAATTATGGACGGCTGCCTACTCGGGCGCCATCTTGGACTTACGATCTTGGACTTAGGATGTGGGCAGTGTTAGAAGTGTGGCTGTTGAAAAAGTGGGTGATATGAAGGCAACTGATAATAAGGTTTTTCTTGGTGACGAAGTGCTGCCTCAACCAGGGAAAATTATTATTCTTATTATTTTTATTATTATTTATTTTTTTCTGCCCTTAGTTATCATGGTGCCCAAAGCCAACCTCTCCAGCGGTCCAATAGTGGAGTGGATTGAGTCAGCAGTTTCCACAATAGAAAATGCAATCTGTGTTTTTTATGCTCATCATGAGAGATCATATTTTTCTTCACAAATTGGCCTTCCACAAGGAGAAGCTGCTTGCCTCATTGGTATTTTCATATTTCGCGTTTCACGTCGTGCTCTCCGTCAGCCTGGCAGGTGCTTGGACGACAACAGTTCTTTTGCAAGACTCAATCCAGCTGAATTTCAGCAACATTCAAATCAGTGCTGCTTGGTGATGAAGTGCTGTCAACTCAAATGAAAATCCAATGCTTTTATTGTCGTTTTTTCCCCCCAACATTCTGTAATCCCACATCCGCAAGTAGAAGGGCAATGAAAACTGTCCACGAGAACACCATTTGAGGAATATAAATACACGAGACTGATATGAATTTTTAATAGCACCTGTGTTTTATGGAAATCAATCCATCCTCCATGTCCCTTTTGATTGGCATCCCTGCCTTCCCTCTGTGAGAAACTTGAGAAGATGGGTGACAGTGTGGTCAGGAGATGGAGCGCAGGGGGAGGTGACAGAGGACGTGTGGGTGTGTGTGTCCGTGCGTGTGTGTCGTGTATATAGCACATATCACATCGCATTGATTTGGTCCATTTGGTGGACTGAACATGAACCCAATAATCAGATCTTGCTTAAGCACGCGCTTCCTCCGTAATTGACTCTCGCGTATTGATTAAGATGTTGATGTGTCCCAGTCCTGCTCATGTGCTAATGCAACAGAGAATCAGCGGGACCACCCCCTCCCCGCCCCACTCCATTCACCGCACCCACCCACCCATTCACACTCGCTCTGTGACACTCCACGCCCTCACTGACCAAGCCAACAAGGAACAAGGCTGTCGCTGGCCTACGACTAATAGATAAAGTTGTCATGTAGATGTTGCCCGCATATCAGATGTCCCTTTCAGGGCTGTTTAAACAGTTTTAGACAGTCAGCAAGTCAGATTACAAAAAAAAAAAAAAATGCTAACAAATCTTTAGCTTCATCATGTCAAATTTTTGGGGCCCTGTTTTTGTGCACTCTGTGGACTTTTATTTCTTATGATGATTTTGGTAACCGGCACTGTTTGAAAAGGGACGTTTGCGCCGTTGTAGGAGTGAACGCAGCCAACTTACTTCCTGGTTGATCGAAAGTGACTTCATGCCTTCCCTTAAAATTCAGAGTTGGGCTTTGTTTGTCTTTGTTGCGGAATCGGAAATAGACATTTGACAATTGGGTGTTGATTTTAATCGGAAGAGGGGGAATGCCCATCAGCGGTCTGATTATCAGAATCTGTGTACCACGCCTTGCTCAATGTTAAGACACTTTTACATTTCCACCCATTCTCTGATTCTGACAAGCACTATAATGACAGAAGTTTCTTTTTTTTGCCACATTTTCTGGCAGTCATAGTGGGTTCTTGTTGTGCGTATAACCTTTTTGGAGGGCCGCTCGCATGCATACATTGGCCCTTTCCGAGCGCGGCTCGCTTGACTCAACTTCTCCGGCGTTGCGAGGTTACGGCGGAGAAGCCCACGCGCTCTCTTGGTTGAGATTAACCCTTCGCTCCTGGGGAGCGCCGGTCCCTTGACAAGGAAGTCCGTTGCCAAGGATCTGTTGAAAGAAACTTGTTGTGCGTCTCCCGGAGCAGCGATGCGATTGCGCTCTTCTCCGAATCTACGTGTGGCCTCCAGGCCTCTCCCGTCCCGATGGGAGGTCCGCCTGCAGCGAGGTGAACCAGCCCACCCCACGTCGTCTCTCTGGAGTGGGCCCGCACCTCTGTGCAGGCCCAGGGATGGGCTGGGGGGTTCGGGAAGACGCAGCCTCTCCCGGGCCTCCAATCACCCTGCGCTACCGTGGCCTTGGGCTCTGCAGCCGTGTGATAATCTCTGCCTTTCGCGTTTCCTTCGGCCCCGCGTGAATTCATCCTGTGACCACCTGGCACTCGCTGTTTGGAATCCGAGCGCTGTTTTCGCTTGGCTGTGAGGGACTGTTTTCCAAAAGAGTCCGACAGCCCCCCCCCCCATCCTCCCTCCCCTTCTCTCTCCTCCTGCCTCCTCGGCTCTCCTCCTCCAGCAGAATGTTTTAACCTCTCGCAAAGACCCTGCCGTACATGCCGTTACGGTGGCAGGAGTGGGCTTCTTCTTCGCCTCGCCGGGACCTGTGTGGGGGGAAAAAGGCCACGGCTGCACTATTTAAGTTTTTTTCTGCTCTAAGACAAATTGAAATGCGGCAGTGCGGGGCGGGCGGGCGGGGGACGGGGGGGCTGCCGAGGAATGTGGCAGTCCGCAGTCAACAGCTGCCGTTTTTTTTCCTGTGAATAATCAGCGAAGTTGACCCGCGGAAGCCGAGGATTGCGTAAGGCGCAAAATTAAAGGTCGACGCAAACATGTGGCGGAGATTTCTTGACTTCAAACTCCTTTCAAAGCCACTTTGGCGACCCCAATTACATTATGGTAATGGAAACTCGAGAGGCAGATGAGAGCTGCCATCGACGGTCTCAATAATGCGGCTTTGATGGAAACGGTGTATGAAGGAGATACGATTTTCATCAACCTCCAGAACCGCATTTGACTATACGGTCTTGCGTGCGCCGAGCCGAGCCAGTCGCGCCACACTCAAATAGCTTGTGGCTCCCGACATTACAATTTCATATTTTGTCTCTTGTTTTCCTTGTTTGTGCAAGGAAAAACATTGGAGAGAGGAGGAAGAAAAAAAACAAGTACATGTTTTGAGGCAAGAGCGTGCTTGGCATCACATCAATCTGCACTTTTCCATAATTGGACTTTGCTGATTATTGATTTGTGCATCCTTCTCATTTTCTTCAAGCGAGCATTTGGAAAAGAACTAATAACAGACACGCTTTATTTGGTTGCGATAAGATGATCAGGTGTTTTGATTTTGGCTCATAGTGGCGTCCCAAAGCAGCTCATTTTAAATACTTGGACAATGAGCAGCCATGAAAATGAATGCGAATATTGATTTTTTTCCTTCTATATGCCTGAAACAGATACATATTTTTGGCACTTTCAGGGTTTTAAAAAAAATGTTTACAGTTTAGAAATCTAAATACTCAGTTTATACAAGTTTTGTATAATCTTTTTTATAAATGGATCAAATAAATCTGACTGGAACGACCAAAGCAGAGTCCTCTGTAGATGAAAATATTTGACTTGCGAGACCTCGAAAAAAAAAAAAAAAGCCCAACAACTTGCAACCGACAGATTCAGGGTGTGTGTGTGGGGGGAGAGGGGGGGGGGGGGTTACGCGTTGACTTTGTAGCCTCAGCAGAAAGTCATCTAAAACAAGTTCTGAGACATCCGAAGGCCTAAGTTCCGAAATGAATGAAATATTAATATTTCTTTTTTTTTCTGGTTTTGTTTTTTGCCGGGCCACTGTCACTCCTCTCATCCGCAGGACGTCGTACTTGTTAGCCGGGCAGCTAGCGGCGACGAGCCCCCGTGCCCCCCCCCCTCGAAAAAACAAAAGTGAAGGAGTTGCTGAGTGGGCAGGTGTCAGACCTCTCTCTCTCTCACTCTCTTGTTTTCCTGGACTAACTGTTTGTACGGCGCTGCCTCTGATCATGAAGGCTAACCTTAATCGCGGTGGGTGAAGCCCAGTCGTGGTGAGCTGTCATTAAAACATCCCCCGTGGGCACTGGAGTGGGGTTGTAATTTTTTTCGTTTTTTTTTTTTTTTGGCACTCAGGGCGATGGAAGGCGTCATCTGAGGAATCGCTTGGACGAGATGGCTTCACAACTTTTCATCCTCGCGATACGCAGCAGTTGTGGTGCGAAACATAAAAGGGGGCCGGGGATACATGCTGCGGTTGCGGGCAACTTCAAGCAAAGAAGCATCATCAGCTGCTTTTTTTCCCCCCTTTCACAAAGTTTCAGGGACCTAAAGTAGCTGAAATCCTAAAAACGAAAAAAAAAATCTGGTGCGTTTGATTGAATTGAAAAAGTTGAATGCATCAAAATGTCACGCAAAAACGGCTTCGGATATTGCAAAATTGGGTCAGAGAATTAGTCATAGAATCGGAAATTTGGTCACATTGAGTGGGATTGATTGTCGGCTCGAGTCAATCAATGCCTGTTTTGAACGTTGTGATGCGAGTCACCTGAAATGCAACATTCGCTCACGATAAAGTGCGCTTTGCCTGTTTGTGACACAACATTGTTCACACCAAATTATTCTTGGAGCCAAAAACTTCTGGCATCTGTCTTGCTGCTCCAGATTTGTAGCCTCCTGTTTCATAGTGGCACATGGTTCGATTTCCTTCATGTCGCAGTTGTTCCTGCTCAATTTTTTTTGTTTTGTTTTTCTAAATGCCGCAAGATCACACTCAATCAAGATCTCAATTATTGTTGACTTTGTGGCTCTCTAATTGCAGCAACGCATGTATGGTAGACAGACGATACATGGGAACCGGCAGTCTTGGATTTATTTTTTCAATATTTTTGTTTCATGATTATTGGGGCGAGCAAATCCTGTTCTCCATCCAAAATATTACTCCCCCTAAATAATTTATTTGGTTTTAAAATGAATAAATGCATTTTCCCAGTGTTTTTGTCATGGCCGGTCCTGACTCTAACCAAACACACACACACATACAGTAATTACAGGCATATATTCCTTATCCTCTGCAAAAAACATTCTATTTCTGCATCTTATTGAGCCCCTTCATAAAACTATTCATTTGTGTCTGCAATGCTGAATTTTACTGCCGCCTGCTGGCCATGACACACATCAGAAATCCGGTCATTTTAGTGGGGGGCAACGAGAATCGGAGAAAAAAAAAGAGACTCTTAAGGCAGACTTAGTTCCTTTTTTTGATTTCCCACCATTGCTCATTTTGTTTTAGTTAACTTTTTTGCTACTTTTATTATTACCCCCCACCCCCCAATAACTTCTTCATACTGGTATGACAGTTGCGATTGGCTCCTGAGGTGTTCAGCAGCGCTCGTGGGTTCAAGCCAGATGCACCAAGTAAAAATAAATAAATAAAATAAAAAAGAAAAGAAAAGAACCTGAGCAGAAGTAAACAAAACTAAGACTTGGACTTGGGGCGGTGATACTTAATTGGGAAGACTGGTTTTATCCCCGGGGCTCGTCAAATCACCTCTGCCGGTTCACTGTGACGTGGCCGAGCGCCAGGACTGGATTGATGCCATCGCTCCTGGCGTGCGGTGAACTTTGCTTGCGCGCCGGCTCGCTCGCACGGTTTCTCCTCAACCGATCCGGTGCGCCCTCACACTTGCCTGGCTTACTTTCACCCTAACGTCAGACGCACCCAAAGACTTTTCGAGACACTTCAGATGAGCTCTCAGAAATAAGAGCGTTCGTTTTTCAACCGATGGTGCGGCGGTAGACCAGAACAGAAGGCGTTAATCACCCTCTGAGGTTGCGCGCGTTCTCATTTTGGGTCCCCATCCCCACCCCGACCCCCACCGCCCGCCTTCCCCCCCGCTCACCGATGCTACAGACTAATAAGCTTGTCCCGTAATCACGTTAGCCGCCGTGTCGGCCCCAGCCAGGGGACCTAATTGGGACAGAGCTTCGGACAAAGTGAAAATTAATAACTTCGGCGGAGCTCCTGGCGCATTGTCTTCGCCGAGCAGCGCGGCTCAATTAGAAAGCGTGATACGATAAGGTCTGAGCAGCGCAGGGGGGATGACTCAATTACGACAGGGGACTGGACTGTTGAGCGCAGACCCGAGAGGAGACGCCGGGGCCATTTTTTATTCTTAAACTGCTGCTTGATGCGCTCCACGAACGGGCCGTGAGTCGCGTTTCAGTGCCTTTTTGGTGAAGTTAAAGGAGATGGCGGCGTCTTGCAAATTACTTTGAGGCGGTCTGGAAACATTTCGGCAAACGATCTGTATGAAAAATCCTTTTTTAGGTTTGGGACCGAGCCCATCTCGGGAACTGCCCGCCTAAAAGTCGTCATTTTTGCCTGTCGCTTAAATCGGCGATCGGCAACCTTTATGACACTGACAGCTACTTCCTGGGTGCTAATGAAGGCAAAGGGCTACCAATTTGGGACTGTTGTGATTATTAATCAAGTATATTAATTTGTTTGAATACACGGATCATTTTTCTGATTTTTTAAAAATATGCAACACTATTGACCAAAAACCCAAGCTTATTTCTGTACGTCGTTTTAGAAAAGGCATTATTAATCACATTTACTTAAGTTACAATACATTCACTGTACCCAAATTATATTGATAAAATATACCATAAAAACGAACAATATTGCTATCATTGGTCATTTGAAACAAACGCAAGCCTCCTTGAAAGGCACTAAAAAACAAGGGATTGTATTTTCACTGGGCGGCCCGGTAGTCCAGTGGTTAGCACGTCGACTTCACAGTGCAGAGGTACCGGTTCGATTCCAGCTCCGGCCTCCCTGTGTGGAGTTTGCATGGTCTCCCCGGGCCTGCGTGGGTTTTCTCTGGGTGCTCCGGTTTCCTCCCACATTTCAAAGACATGCATGGCAGGCTGATTGAACACTCTAAATTGTCCCTAGGTGTGAGTGTGAGCGTGGATGGTTGTTCGTCTCTGTGTGCCCTGCGATTGGCTGGCAACCGATTCAGGGTGTCCCCCGCCTACTGCCCGGAGACAGCTGGGATAGGCTCCAGCACCCCCGCGACCCTAGTGAGGATCAAGCGGTTCTGAAGGTGAATGTATTTTCACTCTGGGAGGCAGCACTTCTTCACCGAGACGCCCAATGACACGTGTCATTTACTGTGCATGTGGTGTATGTGGCGGACATATCGCTATTTAAAACCGATCTGGAATGGCTTCCGCCATGCTAATGGCCTTTTTCTGGTTGTATAATAGGACACAGAGTTGTTCTGTAAGATGATGAAAGTAACTTGGCCTTTTAAAAGCCGACAGACGGATGCAAATCCTTGGACACTTGGATGTCGTCCCCCACTCCCCTCTTAAAAATCTTGGAAAACTGTCAGATGATAATTTGCGGGCCGAGGCGGAATCACTGACTTCCTCCCCCGTTTTTACGACATCGTCATTAACAGCCTTTGTGCGCATTGTTTTACTTTATTGTCCGGTCCAAGTCGATCCGAACGTGCGTTCCCTCTTCCTCCTTCCACACGTGCAAACCATTGCAACCACAACACGTGTAATTTAATTATCAACTTTTTTTTTTCCCTTCTCCCTTCCCTCCGTGTCAATAATTTGTGTGCGTCGCGGCACAAGCAGTTTGGTCGGAGACCAAAGAATGGGCGGAGTGCAGATGCTTTTCTCTGGAATCAGGCACACCGTTCTTATCTTCAATTCAACATCTTGTCCCACCGTTTTCCTCTCTGACCCGCCTCCCTTGTCGCTTCCGTCTTCGCAGGTCATCTCGGACCTGTCTTGTTTTTGCACCTCTTGTCACACGTTTTACTGGGCCATTGTTTCAACAAGCGTCTCCTGGAGAATTGATGGCTTGCGTTGGACGTAGTAGGAAAGGGGACGTCAACAGAAACTTTCATGGCTTGGCATAGATCCCACACCATAGCCCTCGATGCCAACCCTCCTGATGTTTTCCTGGAACACCACGGAGGCGGAATAGATGTCAAATAGATGTTTTAAAATAAATAAATAACACGAAACAAAAATGTGGAGTTCATCAGAGGCAAAACGTGGGAACATTTTTCTTGCACTGGCCAAGTCATCTCCAGACTTAAACCCTATTGAGTGGTGGTTCTCAAACTTAAACTAAAAGAAAAAAGTTTTTAAACTTCAAAATCTACTGAAATACTCACGAAAAATTCCCTCGCTGCTCTTAAATCTGCAGTACTACTCCTGAAAAAGTTACATAAGTACCCTTTAATCAACTAAAAGTTGTCTAAATGCTCTCAAATCGATTTGAAAGCCTCCCTAAAATTACTTAAATACTCTTAAATCTCTAAAGTACTCACTCAAAGTTACTCGCATACTTCCATTGTTTTGAGAAACGGACGATATGCTACACTGGTCGACAATTGCAGTTGGACTGTTAATATTTCAAGGGGTCCAAAGGCCAAATAACTAATGTCAGGGGGCATTGAGGATTTCAGGAACAACTTTTGTATTATTTCAGGGGCCAGTTCTGGCCATCATGGCCGCTAGCCTTATTGTGCTGAATGTTTCGAGTTTCAAACGGGAAGGTTGATGTGAATGTGATTTTGTTAAATGTGTCATTGGAATGAAAAGGGATTTTGTTTTTTTTTTTGTACATTTTTGGTCAATGAGTGTTTTTTGGTCAGGTTGAAAAACGTTCCCAAATTGAATTGAATGAGCTGGATGGTTTCAAATGGGAATGATGTGAATCTGTGCCATTTGGAATGAATTGAGGAATTTCATTTTTTTGGAGTGTTCTGAAATTGGACCGATGTGTATCGGTTTCTTGGACACTCTATATTTCATTTTAGCAGAATAAATATTTCAATAAATACAGCCATTTATGTACCCTTGTTCCATAATTTTGCGTCCACGCTAGATGCATTTATATTGCACTTAATTGAACTGTGTACAGCTTTCTGAAACATTTATTTTTGTGCATGCAAACACTTTGTTTTTCCAATGTGGAAGCAGATGCGCGTCAAAAGAATAACAGGCATATTGACACAATGAATGCTGTCAGCATTCACACAGCAAGGGAGGACTGATTGTTGCGCGCCCGGGCACGAGTACCGTATTTTCCACACTAAATGGCGCACCTAAAAGCCTTCCATTTTCTTAAAAGCTCACAGCGTGCCTTAAAATCCGATTCACCTCGCGTACGGTCATTACGGTCATATTTCGATCCCCAAAATGGCTCCTTGCTCGAGACACTTGCCTACAATGCAGATCATTCTGTTGGCATTTCCTTGAGCGTAGCTCCATCTAGTGGATGCATTGTAGATTGTGTCTTATAATGCCGTGCGCCCAATGTATGAAAAAAAGGATAAAATAGGCCATTCATTGACGGTGCGCCTCAGAATCCAGTGCGCCTTTTAGTGTGGAAAATACGGTACTTGGCCATGGCACGGAGCGCCTCGGTAAGATTTGCCTCAAACGAGCGCACCCATCCAAAGATGATTCTGTCCACATCCCGCTGTAACATGAGGCTGGAGTGTCTCAGGCGCTCCTTTTGCGAGGTAGCCAGACGCTTAGCAATTCAATCTCAGGGTTACATCTGCGTGTAACCTTGTAAAGGAGTCCCTCCTGCCACCGCATTATCGTTCTCACTCGCCGCCGTTCCACCCGTGGAAGTCTCTGCTGCCTTTCACGCAGGTAATGCAGACAAATGGGCCTTTAATGCTATCCGCCGTCACGTCCGACATTCGCTCGCTTTGTCATCGGTTGCAGCCCGTCCTCCTTTTTTCTTTTGAAATGGGTTTCTTCCACCTTGAAGCAGCACTTTATTGTGGCGTGTTATTTCGTCCAATCGGATTAAACGCACAATAACTAGGGATCCATTTGAACCCAATCCTATCGCTCGAGCTTCCTCGGTCAATTCCATTAGCTGTCATACTTATCCAGAAGCTTTCGGAAGCCAAATGTGTAAAATGAGGCATGGTCAATAGCGCCCTGGGTGAGTGTTGTCATTTTAAGAAGTTAAAAAAAAAAAAAAACCCTTTGATGTCTTTCCAATGGGGCGCCAGATCAAATCAACGACAGCGCTGTCTCGCCTTTAACGGGTTGACTCCTCCCCTTCCCGCCCCTCCGCGAATACACTCTTAGCGCAAAGTGGTCTCCTCCATAAAATTTGGAGTGTAGCTAGTTTAGCCACGTTTGAGCTTTCTTATTTTCTTCTGTGAGGCACCCCACCCCTCCCCGCCCCTTTTCGGTGTCCCCATCCTGAAGTCATTTTTCCGTACAGAGCCTTGAGAGGGGTGAGGCAGGAACTTGGGCGTGTGACTCCCTGTGGCGAGTGCTCCTCTCTGGGCGTGTTCGGTGGATCCCACCCTCTGATTCCCCCACCGCCACCCCTCTCCTCATCCTTTACTGCTGCCTTTTGGGACTCTCTTTTGAGGCTGAGGAGTAAAAGGACACCAATGCCCTGAGCAGCCTCTCAGATTTATTGAAACTTTGTGTCCCGTCTCAGTAGTTCATTTGTCAGGAGACCTAATTTACACTGGCCCTTAAGACTAATTGCAAATTTGTGAAAAATGCTGATGTCTTTGGAACCGAGCAGGGATTTTCCCTCCCTCGGTTGTCCCTCGCCATGCATTTGCTAATGCGTTTCATCTGTGGAGCATAAAGTAGACAGTGTTCCTGTCCTTGTGTGTGTGTGTGTGTGTGTGTGTGTGTGTGTGTGTGTTTGGAGACAGTGAGAGTGATGGCGAGAGAGGGAGAGAAACCGAGGTGAGCGAGAGAGCAAACGCTCCAAGTCAAAAACCCCTGATGGAACAGGAAGTCGTGACAAAAACTAAAACGCAAACGGTATTTACTATTTAATTCAATTCAGGGAGCCCGGTGCCCTTTTGGAAAAGCGAGACGCATTGTCGCTTGTTAGCAGAGAACCATGAGGTGCTGATTTAAAAAGTATGCTTCTCTCTGCCATTGGGCTGCTGCCGCCGGGTGTCTTGAAAAAGTTGCACGGGAAAAATGCTTGCGTCAAAGTCCTCCATGGATCACGGATGATAGCATGTTTTTCGTTGTATTTGGTATTTTCGTATATATTTTAGCTGAAACGCGAAATGCGGAGAGCCCACCCAAAAAAAAAACCCTTGGGTTGTATTTTCACTCGTGGTGGCAGCACTTCATCACCAAGCCAAAAACGACACTGGCCAATTAGTGTACAATGTGTCAACACCAAAATGATAAGACCGGGAGTTAGTATTTCTTTTGTTTGGATTTTTGTTGCTTTAAAATAAATGTGTTTTTAAAATAGATTTGTTATTAATTTTTCCTAAATACTTCTTTTTAGGTTTTTGTAGTTGTTTTCGTATTTGTAGTATTTGTTGCATATCATGCTACATTTGCTAACTGCAAAGCTAGTAGCTGTGTCGTGTGTCTCGGTCTATTTGGATTGATAATAAATTGTCCATAACGCCCTCCCCGTACCATCCAGGAGCAAAGGAGTCCGTACTTTTTAAAATTTTTATAAAAATATTGTTCTTTTTTTCATTTTCTGAACATAAAACCAACGCACATGGGCTTAATGCCTCTGTCGAAACGA
The DNA here is from genome assembly GCA_026261675.1 of Hippocampus mohnikei. Classification (NCBI taxonomy): domain Eukaryota; kingdom Metazoa; phylum Chordata; class Actinopteri; order Syngnathiformes; family Syngnathidae; genus Hippocampus; species Hippocampus mohnikei. The sequence goes on from JAKGUB010000326.1 coordinate 15,907,273, forward strand.
ATACAGTAGTTTATCCCAGCGTCGATGGACTTGGTCTCGGACGGACTTGTAGTGCGACATCTCGTCCGGTTCAAGACGCAGAATATTTATCCGGTATTCTGACAGCGTGACCTTTTGTGAACGACAAAAGGCCACTCGTGACTGAGCACATTATTTAGTGCCCACTAGTTGTGATCTTCAGGAATCAGGCCTTGGGTGTTTTTTTTTTTTTTGTGTGTGTAACTTTTAACATTAATTGTGCTTGACTCTTTTTCCTCTTGTCTGACAGCTGAAATTTTTCAAATCACATGAACCTGAGCCTGTGTATTTAATTACGACGTTAAGAAGGCATGGAGGTTGACCGTGCGGCGAGTTTATTTGTATTTATTTCCTTTAAGGGGGAGGAACATTTGTTTGGAAATCCGAAAATCCTGTTCGACCTCGGCGGCTGCGCTGTATATTTGCACAAAGTTTAGAGGGTAACTTCTGCCGTGAGCAATCTTCCAAACTGTAATAATAGATTGTAGTCGGCGCTTCAATGAGACTGCGTGCTTTTGCGGGCGCGTCTTCATAACGGAAGGTCAGATTCCTGAGGCTTCTGCAGCAAATGTTTCACAGATCTGAACATGTGAGAAGAAGCGCAGGTCTGCCGCTAAAGACGGATCACGGTTTCACCTCCGGCCATTATACTTCATTTCGAGAGCCTCCAAGAATAATGTTTATATCCTTAAGAGGATGTCGAGTATTACGGAGAGCGTGGCCCGACGTCTGTGGCGTTGCGCATATGGGAGGAGAGCTGGCTAAGCAGATGTGAGCGCCGAGCACATGCTGCTTGATTGAGTCATGTGGCTGCGTCTCATCGCCTCCAATCAGGAGATCTGCCCTCGTTCGGGCTTTCGACGGCATGCTTTGTGGCTCGTTTCATATGCGAGTATTTAGACGCTGACAGATTCTTGTCGTGGACCTTGCGTTTCTTCCTTCCTCACGCAATTATTCTCATTGATTCGCTTTGGTAATTCTTGCAAAATGTCCTCAAGGAAAGAAAAAGGGGGAGAAAGGGGAAAAAAAATCCCTCTCGTGTTTTGAGGAAGCAGTTTTGGCACATTATTTCACAGGAGAAAGCACCCCAAGAAAAAAAAAATCTGTTTAGCTTTAGCTTGAAGGGTCGAGCAATTATCTGATTATGAAAAACATTACATGTCAAAAGGAACAACAATATGTAATTGGCGCGATGCATGCGCGAGCCGTGCGGGACCAGATGTCGAGATGTCAGCGTAATGGCTTGCAGCTTGGCCACACAGTGTAAAAAAGGGCCTCAGACGGCAGTAAAAAGTTTCACTGGTAGGACCAACCGCTTTCCATTTGGCAAAATTCACACCGTTATGGGGCTTATCAAGGATCGGAACAATGACGTCTGCGGGAGGGGGGGCCTTGAGCGGTGCCGGTTCGTGGACTCCCGGTGGTTCACAACAACAACTCTTTTAATGGGCATGCTTTGTTTCCTCCATGTGCACCAGTTACCTGTCCCACATTCAAATAAATTGCAATGTGTAGACCTCTCCTGGTTAAACTGCAGAGACACATGACACACAAGTAATCGCATCCAGACAAGTTTCAGCTCTTTTTTTGTCTTTTTTTTTTAAATGGTACGTCTTGATAGCACACTCTTTGGTGTTGACAACAAAAAAACAAGTCCACTTCATGACAATTGGTACAGAAATGAGCAAGTTACGACTTATTTTCAATGACGACTCATTTCCTTTTGATGGGGAAAGTTGCCCCTGCCAACATGGCCGCCACGAAGGCGCAGCGTTTAGCCGGGCTGCTCCAGCGAACTGGCGTGTGTCCGTTTCTTTGACGCATTACACACGACAAGCAATAGACCAATCAGAGGCCGGTATTTGCGGGCCATGAACCCTAGCATTGCAACTGTTGCTATGCTAACGTTCACGTGGTTTTCGTCAATCATGCATATTCAATCGTGAGTTTCATTCTGTTGGGATTCTCCGCATGGATATCAACGGCAAGGAAACGGGAGTTTTACTGACTTAATGCGATTAATTTATTATTATTTTTTTAGCATTTTACAATGTTTACAAAAAATTAAATCGGTGAAAGGAGTCTAAATTTGCCCTATTGAATATACACGAGTGAGTTCCAACTCATTTTGTTATGGTCAGTGGTCACCAATTGTAAAACTGTAATGCCCTTATATGTGGGCAAGGAGAGCCTGAGTCAGCGATGCAATTTCAGCTCTTTACTGAATGATACAAAATGTGTAAGGAAGCACTTTGACTCGCAACGCCAATGCCCCCTTTAAAAAAATGGATGAATGGAATTTTCAATTCAAAGTGATGTTGATTGAACAATCGAGAAGATTGTGCCACTAGCTTGGTCGTGAAATGAACAAAACTATCAAATCAATGTAGCATTGTAGTTTAAAAAAAAAATATATATATATATATATATATATATATATCTGTAACTTCTGATGACAATCCAGGTGAAACTTGGCCCCGCCCCCACGGTACAAAGATCTTAGTTGACCGAGATGTGTTGACGTCTTAATTGAAAAATTCTACGACGTTACAATTGGCACTCTCCGTTGTTTACAAAAATAGCATAAAAAATGCAAACAGGTCAGGATTCCAGTGAATTTCTGTGGCTCAATTCCACAGGAAATAAAATGGCAAACAGTTGCCTTTCGGAACAGCGAACCGTGATGGGAAGAGACACCCTCCCTCTCCGCCTTGCCCAAATGTGGCCCTCAAATAGGGAACACATTCAGCCGGGCGGCGGGCCAAGACATTATCTTCCCGGATCATACACTGTAAATATTCCCGATTGGATAGAGCACATCCCATTTTTCACATCTGAGCCTCCTCCCTTCGATCCCATCAGAAGTCGCTGGATTTGATGCCCGCTGGCAGGCGCCGATGGTGGCCAAGACGGGAGTTGGAAACCAAAGCCAGAGACGGGCCTTGGATGCCTTTCCTTTTGATTTGTGTTGCAGCAGGAATGCAGACGTTTTATGCCCTTTTTGTCCAGCAACGACGGCCAAGATTTTACCTCACGGTTCAGACATGTGAGGTCAGACAAAACATGCTCAACCGGCCCCCCGCCCCCCTCCCGCCCCCATGTGTTCTCCATGGATGAACCGTCTACAGTATTTGCGCATGTGGCCGTCAGGGGCTCTGACTCGAGGCCCTCACGTTTGTTTGGTCCATCGGATTTGTTACTTTTCAACATTTCAACGTGATCACGCCAACACGTGTTGAACTTTGTTGAAATTTGCCACAGTACCGTTGGAATTGGTGAACGATTCTCAGCAAATGTGACGCATCCTCATCTGCATTTTGTGTCCTGACATGGTCATTTGTGTTTGTGATTTTCTGGGGGATAATCAACAGACAGCAGTCTGTCTACCAACCAATGACAGGATCCCAAAAAGATTTTTGGTTTTGGTAAGGCACATTGTTTTGGCATTAAGTGGACCCTCGGAATTATTTTTTGAGAGGGCCCGGTGGTCTAGTTCATTGACCTCACAGTGCAGAGGTCGTGGGTTCGATCCCGGGTCCGACCTTCCTGTGTTCTCCCCGTGCCTGCAGGGTTTTTCTCCGGGTATTCCGGTTTCCTCCCACATTCCAAAAAAGATGCATGGCGGGCTGTTTGAAAACTCTCAATTGTCCCTAGGTGTGAGTGTCGGCGCGGATGGTTGTTCGTCTCTGTGTGCCCCGCCGTTGGCTGGCGATCTGTTCAGGGTGTCCCCCGCCTACTGCCTGAAGACGGCTGGGATAGGCTCCAGCATGCTTCGCGACCCTTGTGAGGATAAAGCGGATCATAAAATGGATGGATGATTTTATTTATTTATTTGTAATTCTTTCCAATTTTTAAATATAATTTGAAGCCACTGTAACTTTGATGCACGGTTTAAACCTTTGCACTGCACTTCAGTATAGGAAAATGGAGAAAAAAAACTTAAAATGTGTTTTACATTGAAAAAAAAATTAAAATCAAATGCAAATGTTTTATCGTCAAAATGCTAAACGCAACTGAATCGTTATTGTTTTACCTACCAGCAGAGGGAGCCTGTGTAACAATCGTGGTATTGATACCACACTTTGAGTATCATTGCTCTAATCTTTCTCTCGCCTCGCGAGCAACCAATTTTTTGTCCACAATGGCCGCCGTAGCTGCCAAGAACATACAGCCGGGTTAGCGCCGCTTATTGGACGAAAGATATGAATTGTCACTGTTTGGCTGTTTTTAAGGTGTGTCCGACATTTCTCCTGCTTCACTTCCATTAATGCCCGAGCCATACAAAAGTTCATTTGGAAGAGGGTGGGGGGTGGTGGTGGTGGTGGTGGGCTGGGGGGGGGGGGGTCTGCATGTGTTACAAAGAAGGAATTTAGTTTTGTGTTGATTTGATCTGATGTGTGTCTGCTTCCCAGCGGTGGTGCAATGGTGGCTGCGGTGGGATTTTGGAGTGGGTGTTTGCTCCTTTTCAACAGTCTCTCCACATGGCCTCCTGTCTCCTTTTGTCTTTTTATAGCCTCCTTCTGGGAGAAGCTGCACTCTCCCCGAACGCAACGCAAGCCAAAAACACCTCTCAGTTCCTTCGCCAGGGCCCGTTACCCAGGGAATAGCGCTATCCCTCCCTTACTCCACGCCTTCCATCATCTATCCTGCCACCCCCTCCCCAAGCCAGCCCGGGCTGGACATAGAATTTGTGTGTGCGTGTGTTTTTGGAGCGCAAGTTTTGTTATGTGAATCATAATGTTACACTGCAAACTCAAGCGTGGGCTTCTCGGTTATTCCTGTCACCTTTCTGTCATCTTCATTTCATCATCTCCCCCTCTGCAGTTGGAAAACGGCGCGCGTCGTTCTTTGCGCTATGAAATCGTTTGGACAAGTTTTATTGAAAAAGTCTGCTGACCAGCGCGTTCGCCTCAGTCCCTTTTTTCAAAATGGCTGCATTTTCCCCACTCGTGGCCTTTTGGAAAATGGCTCCGCCCATTCTTTCGAAACGGTGCATTCGACTGGTTTTAGTTTTTCGAAGTGGCTTTGAGTGTATTCCGCTGTTAGAACTGCAAAAAGTCTGTGGTTGGCACCATGGTGATTATGTAATTAAGTGGAAGAGGCAGAGAAGGTCCCCAACTAATCTCCAGTGATAGAGCGGAGGAGAATATATGCCTTTTTTGTATTCCTGCTGCATTTGTGTTTAAGTGTGAAAATCATACCTCCTCATTATCGCTTAAAAAGTTGGCAAAGTTGAAGTGACCTATCAGGAGGACGAGGGAAAAATTTGATCCTGACCAATTCCCACATGCTCTCTGTCCCCTCCATGCCCCCTTTCTCACTTCATAACCCTGAAGCATTTGGTCATGAAGAACATCGCCGAATAGGTATCGGTGTCCATCAAAATTCCTGGCCCGAATTTCGGTAACAGTACATCCCCCAGTTTAAAGAATGTGGGAGGAGTAAAACTATTTTACAAAATGTCTTTGGTCTTTCTGTACGTGGATTTTCATCTATTCCGGGTAGCTCAGGAATATATCCGCCGTGATAAATGTGGGCTCATTATACTTCTCCATCTTATTTTCAGTACATCCGTTCCACCTGGGCCAACGCGCCACGTCGTCCAGTACAGCGCCACGGCGCGGAGATGCTCGTTTATCTTCGAGGCCGTCGTAGCATACGGAGAAGGGGTTGGGGACCGCACAGATGTCCGCTAAGTGCTGATGGAGGAAGTGAGCAATAGACACGCTCCTTTTGAGCTGTGCTGATGCAGCCGGATGCCGCTGTGCCTCGCAACCATTATTTGCCGAGGAGGGGCAAAGAGAGCAGCGTGAGTTAGCATATGTTTGCATTTGCCGTCCCATCGCGAGCATCATGAGCACGTTGGAGAGAGAGAGAGAGAGAGAGAGGAGGGGCAGCAATGCGGAAGAGCGACGAGAGACTGCAAAGAAGTTTCAAAGTCATCAATCCTCTCGAGTCCGACGACGTCGATGGGAACTCGGTCCGAGGAAAGACTTGGATAATGACATCGCCGTGGCATCTGAGGGCGAAGGGTGGAAAGACGGAGCGGCTTTCGGGAAAGCGAGCTAGCGCTTTGAAGTCCCCCCTCCCCCTTGACGAGGGGCTTTGCGGCTGCCTGATACTGGCCACGCCACTCCCCGCACGGATTGGCCGCAGAAGCCACCCTGGTAGCTTATCAGATTTATGGAGGCTTAACGGGAGATGTTCAAGAGTGCGTGTGCTTACGTATGTGTGTGCGTGGAGGGAGAACCGGGTGACCCGGGAAAAGGGTCATCTCTTTAACAATTCCACCCGTCTTGCCAATTTTGCCCAAAAGCACCACAGTTGGGGTTTAAAGAGGTTCACTACAGGCCAACGTCGTCAAGATGAGGCCTGGAAAATGATCATTTCTTGTACTGTATTCCATACTGCCCCCCAAAAATGTACAGTTTATATTCGGTACAGTGGCGCTCGACTTACAAACGTCTCTTCATACGAAATTTTCAAGTCACGAAACGCCTCAAGAGGAAAACATTGCCTCTTGTTACGAAATCAATTTCAAGATACGAAAGGTAAAAATGCAGTATGGCTTGCTACTGGCAGCTCCGAGGTTCCTGGACACAACATACTTAGAGCTGGTCGACCAACATCTAACAGACCTCAGAGCTCTATTGCGTGTGCCTTCAACTAGCATTGCCTTCATTAATTCAGGACCTAAACCGATCAATGATTTGTAGACCAGTAGGAGAATTTCACAAATCAATTACAATCAATACTTAATAAATCCTGTTGTCTGTTGGTTGTTTCGATAATGGGTTGAAATGGTCATCAAGTTTGACGTCATCACACCAATATTTGACGCTTGCTTATGGATACTAAGCGGGGGCGAGGCATGGGAGATACGACGCTTCCATGGATACTAAGAAAAAAAAATTGCTACCTACTGATGTCGAAATGATGTCCCACCCGAGCACTGACATCAGATTTTTTTGACAGTGAAGAGGCGTGACTTATCATTGAGCAACGCGCTTCCACACGCCCAATATTTTGTCAACCAATAAAGCCGTCGCGGGTCCTTGTCAGGAGCGCGAATTCAACTTGACGGAGCCTCTTGATCCAACTCCTGCAAGCCAACTGACTGTAATGTCTTTTTGCTTCATAGGCAACAAGGTCAAAAATGTCGTTTTGCCCAATGAAAGCGTCTGGCTGGAACCAATTGCTACGTTGACCACAAGCTAATAGGATGTGGAAATGTTACCTTGAACATGTCTGCTCTTGGAGAAGAAAGTGCGCACCACAATCTTGTCTTGTCAGATTTCCACGGCTAAGGTTTCCGACACGCACTTCAAACTCCCCGCTAATGAGTGGAAAATCATTACCAGCTCCTGCACGACATTTTTTTTTTTTTGGTCCGTGTGTGCACGCCTGCCTTGGGTTTCACCGGCTTGTCTTTCTTCCAAATGTTAGCAAATCTTTTTCACCTCCAGCACAAACAAACACTCAAGTATCGCCTATTACAGCGGGTATCAAAGGCAGCATTTGTTTGCAATAAAACGCTGGCTTGAAATGGCTCCAGCGCAGATTTTTGTGCTGCAGTGCTGGGCCAACATTTTTTCATGCAACGGAAAGGTGGGGGGTGAGGTATGGGAGATATGACTGGGAGAAAGTGTAAAAGAATAACCAGACAGATAGGAATTGTTTCAACTGATTTTGTTTGAATGCTAGTACGCTTAAAGTTGATGCTATGATAGCTATATGCTAACGTATAGCAACCTGGGTAGCAAAAGCCCTGAGGCTGAATTGCTGCGGAGGAACTCAACACATCTTTCCTAGGACCACCTAACAAATCTGTAACTTTCTCACTTCAACTTTTTCAAGTTTTATGAAACTATGACGGGTAAAGAAGTGGACCACACTTCTGAACTGCCGAACTTATCTTGACATTATATCAGTGAATGGGCCAAAAAAAAAAGGCGCTCACCGGATTAAAATGGAGCATTTGATGGCAGTCTGAGTCGAGAAAAAAACGCAATAGCTGGTTCATAAATTTCGTACAACCTGGTCTGTAACTGGGTACAATTTTCACGAGAATATATTAAATGCTAACTTGCTAACAGTTGGGAAGCTACCCTCAACTAAGATGGCAACCTGAATATTGTCTTCCATCATTTAGCATGATTTTGATTGCGCCTTTGTTCTTGCTTGCTGTCATTTCTTTTGAGCCCCCCCCCCCCTCCTTAAGAGCGTATCGAATTTGGGACACGCTTCCCAGCCTCCGTAACAGATATGGACAATCGATAGGCACATTATAAGACTGTGTGACACTGAGACCCCCCCCCCCCCTCCACACACACACATCTCCGCTGGTACTGTGACAATGAGTCTCGTCTCGTCTCCCGATAGCCAGCGGAGGAAGGACAGATCACATTATCTCTGTGAGTGACATGAGCGCTTGTTAACCCTTCAAGTGACGTTGTCCTTTGAATATCGGGCCATTGGAGACATGCAATAAGGTGCTGTTGTGATTTTTTAAAAATTAGATTTTTACATTGGGACATGGTTTATCTCCTTCATAATCCAGAAGGGATTCTTTTCACCCAAAAGTGGGTGGGCGCTGGTTAGTTACCTATCAAATGGAGCTCATCTCGGCGGTGTAGCAACACGTCTGTCGTGGCATTCATGGCAAAAAAATAATGAGTGTGTCCCCCCCGCCCCCCCAGAGAGAATGTCTCCTTAGCTAGTTAGCTTAGCTTTCGGATGCCACTGATAACGCCGATAAGGACTTATTTTGCATGAACCACGAAGCACAATACCCAACCTGGATTCCACTTTTGGTGACAGTGTGGAGCAGGATCCTGGTTAAAGTAAGTCATTTTAAACTAAAAAGTATAAAACGTTGATAGCGCACAGATCGCCCCCCGTTTTTATGCTCCAGAATGGTATTGATGTGTAAACGGCCATTTTGAGTCCTACCGACCTCGGACAAGCATCAGTCCCGATTCCATTTTGGGTCTAAAAATGTGAGCGTCATTCCCAGGTGGTGCTTGCGAGCGAGCGAGGTGGGAGGAATAGTTCACGGTGGATAAAAAATGAGCAGTGGGGTTTGTCCGGGTTCAAGATGCGCTATGTCTGTTGGCAACCCGTTGGGCCAACATTGTTTGACGTTCTCGCCCGCGTGCCTTTTTGTGAGCATTTGAGGGCTTTATGGCTCGCTGTGACTCTGCCGCCAATCGCTTCCAGATGCCGCCGGTGTGGGAACCGGCGAGCGGAGCGAGAAGAGGGGTGGTGAAGGGAAGGGGGAGGCAGAGTGGGGGAAAGGATGAAGAAGCATAACCAGGTGTGGCCCATTGCGATCTGGGATGTTCTCCATGGATATTCAGCCCATTATGCACGTGTGCACTGAAGCAATAATGGGCCGCAACGTGTTTGCAGGCTGACACCAGACAGTCAGGACAACACATTTGGTGACTTTTTTTTTTTTTTCTTCGAGGCCTGTGCATGGATGGTGCCAAGGCACGGATTTCATGGCTCGAGTTGCGTTGTTCAGCACATTTGCTACTGGCATGGGTCAAACCAACATATGGCAGCACTCTTCTGAGCGCTGCTCCGATCACAACCAGCCAGCCCCACGATGGCCGACGTTTTTTTTTTGGGGGGGGGGCGGGATTGTAAACGAGAACGTTTAAAGTCCCAAAGCAGCAATGATAAATGTCCATGTTTCTCCCTGTAATTACCTTCAATCTGGTGTGTCCCCCCGCAAGCCGGCCCATCTTTTTATTTTTCAAGAGGACGGGGAGGAAGCAGTTGAACGTGACTGTGAAGGAAAAACATGGAAATGATAAGGCTCTTCCTGCTGGCTATTTGGAGGAAAGCCCAAGACATTGTCTCGTATTCAGGAAAATGGTAACGATATGTATTTTACGAGGTTTACATCACACAAATATAACAAAATAAAGTTGTGCCCAAAATTATTTAGACCATGGCCAAATAAAATGTTTATTTGGTGAACTGGTATTTACTACCTCTGAATGATAGCAGAAAGTGGCAGAAGACTTCTTACAGAATTACTCCATAACCATTTTAGATCATCGATAACATTTTTTCGATGGCTTTTCTGAAATTATTTAAGTGCCGAGGATTTTGGCTTCTCAATAGTAACTATTAGCCAATTTCTTTGGTAATCCCGGAAAGTGGCCTGATTATACTTCTCAAAAATATTTTAGGATTGTTTTTTTTTTTTTAAATCGGATTGAGCTCCAACACTGCAATACTCCGATTTTTGTGTGTTAGCTACATCATTTTTTTTTCTTTTTTAATTGATGAAGATTCAATTGATGAATATTTATCTAGTGGCTGATCATGCCCCCCCCCCCCAAAAAAAAATTGGTTAAGGACAAACATCTGTTGATAATGTGCAAATGAAATCACACAGCATTTTTTTGGTTTCTGTAATGCTTCATTCACTGAACCTTTTGAGGGACAGCGGTTACGACAGTGGACATGTCATCCACTTTGAAGGTACTTATTGCTATTCAAACCAATCATTTTTACTGATGTGGTTGAATGCTGCCAATTTGTTAATGGAACCATGAATTTTACATGTCAATTGGCATAAAAACGCTTGTGTGAATGATCCGCAATTTCAAGTACTGGATGGTAAACACAGCACATATGATTCAAGATTTGAATAAAAGGTGAGAGCTTGTGTCAAACCAAAATCACATTTGTCGACTGGCGCTGAATTTAATCAGAACTGCAATTTATGTGATCAAAACATAACACTCGCAACCCCCACCCCCCCACCCTCCCCGGCCCCCGCCCCCGCACCCTCCTTCCCTACATGTCTGTATTTGACTTCGTGGAGGGTACACTTCCCCTTAACCTCCTCAAGCGGGCCACCATCTCCAATTCCCCCCTGGAGATGAATTCCGCGTAGGCGGGTGACTCGCCCGTCTGACCGATAAGAGCACAGCAAGGTTCCCGCAACGAGGGTCAAACCCAAACTATAATAAAAATAATCACCGATAAAAAAATATTTAAAAAAATCGCAAATAGCAGAAAAATATCATCCCTGCTTTCCGCCCCTAAAGTTCTCCACGGCGGCGCAAGGCTATTACCTTGATAGAAACTCTCCTCGCCGCTCGGCCCAGAGTGCTAGCCGCATCTCAAGCTAATTTCACGACGATCCCGAATTATTCTCTTATCTCGGGCTTTAAAGGTTGTAAGGTTGATTAACAAGGCTCCCCGTCCTGTTTATCAGTTTTCAGGCGCGGGCACGGAAAATAGCCGGCGATAAGTGCACAGGCCATTAAACATTCTATTTCCCCTCATATTTGTCGGCATCCATCTGCTTAACTGATCTGCCTTCGCTTTAATTAAAAGGGATTCCCGTCTTGTCGGGGTCATTATGCAGCGGCGGATGCCGGCGGAGGAGTTTGTGATGAGTTCAGCGTTCCTTCTGTCCCAGGGTTGCCAAAGGGCTTTTTTCATTTCTGACGCCCGGCCTGCTCTCTCGCTTAACCCCTTCGCGATTGGCTAACGCTAGCGCATCCGCGTTGAAGCCGAGGTAAAGCGCGACGAAACCGACCTGGACTTTCCCGTCTGCGGTTGCAGCGCAATATTGTTGAGGTCTGTTCAATAAAATTAAATTGAAGGTGGAATGAAAGACTCATTTCGTAAACATCCCTCTTACAGAAGAGGGAATTATTCGCTGGTGTTAGCCTAATTCAACGTTAGCCTACTTGTGTTTTTGTCCACGTTTTTAAGATTGCCGTCATTACGGGGTGGCGGATGGTCGGTTACAAACCAATGGAAGGTATTTGTTTCCCCTTGTTGTCACATGAATGAAGTTTGAAGAATAGCAGATCAACGGCAAGGTTCTTATCGTGGATGATTGACATTTCACATTTACAAAATGAACTGATTGAAATGATAAAGTGCTTTGCGTTTTTTTTGCTTTTTCAACTCATTTCATGCACATTTTGGAGGTTTTCATTTTTCTATTGTCTGTATATATTTTTTTTATCTTACGCACAACAGATACCCCATTCAAAATAAAACTAATACTAAAACTAATGGAAAACCAACAACAATTTTAAATAAATAAATACATACATAAATACATACATACATAAAGAAAATTAATAATAAAACTAACGAACCCGCTCTAAAAACGAATTCAATTGAATTTGAAAAGCTGAAATGAAATAAAAATATGAAAACAAATCTAAAATTGAAATGTTGGTAAATGAAATAAAATGAATGAGTGTTAAAAAAAACCCTCCATTGACAAAATTTAAACTGTAAATATAACTTTGTTTTTGTCAAATAATGTTTTACTTTCTGGGTTTTAATTTTTGTTTAATTGGTCTGTTTTCATCATTTTTTTGGAAATAAATCTTGCACAAAAGAAATGAGCCATATAAAAGAAATAATAATACTAAAACTGAAAAAGCAACCTGAAAACTTAAAAAAAAAAAGAAACATGAACAAAAATAATGAAAATCAATTGAATTTGAAAATGAAAAGACAAAATGAGATTCAAACGACCTGTACTGGAGAATCTCAAACTATTATAACCCTGATCAGTGCTGGTCTTGATGAAGTCCGACTAGTACCAGACTGAAACAAAACTTAGACAAGGTGCAACATCCGACATCATTTTTGACAGGGGCGGCAACGGGGACTCGAATGCTGCGGCTTCTGCTGTCGCGCCTTTCTCACTCGTGTCTTACTGGAAAACTTTTTCCTGATCACTGGAGTGCGCCTCGGCCAGCTCCTCCAGCAGGCGTGAAGATGTTGCGGGCCTCCTAATGGTTTGATTTGCCCGACACTAGTTGGATCGATGCGGCTGTTTACAGTTTCTCCCTCTCCTCATCCCTTTTAGTCTTTTTTTCTAATTTAGTGTTCCCAAACCATGGACAGGGGTGTGAGTGTTGCGTGCTGCGCTTGCATCTTCACCCTCCTCCCCGCTCTCCATCACTGTCCATTGATGTTCCATTCACCCACCCAACTGCCCACTCCTACTCCTCTTTCACCCCTCTTCTTTCTTTCGTCTTTCTTGCTTTTTTTTTTTTTTTTTTGCTTCGGAAAGAGAGCTGCAAGCCTCCACACTTCTGGACAAGACTGATGGTTCGTCAATAGTATTAGCCAGCATTGCAGACCTCACTGGTGTAGAACTAAATTAATGATGCCCAGGCAAGAAAGAAAAAAAAGCAATTCGGGGCATATTGGGCAAGAGAAAATTATTTTAAAGTTTACTTCTCAGGTGGAAAATCAAGTGCCTCCGTTCGGTTTCGGGTCACACTGAGATGTTTGGATGAAAGCGGCGACGGTTGACTGTGTTCCTCGGTGCGTCTTCTAAATTCTCGTCCTTTGTCATCGAATTTCAATCACTTGCAATCAGTTAGTCCTGGATGGCAATTGATTGCCACTCAATACTGTCACTGGATGCAAGTGTGTGTGTGTGTGTGTGTGTGTGTGTGTGTGTGTGTGTGTGTGTGTGTGCGTGTGTGTGTGTGTATTTGCACTGAAATAAATGTCACCACGTTTGTAAATTGCTTTTAGTCACAAAGTGCTACTAATTTAGGATTATATTGAGAATGTGTTTAACACTTTATCTGTAGCAACAAACTATTGCGGTTTTAGATCCTTGTTTCCAGACAACACAAATTGTTTAAAAAAAAATAAAGCATTGATCACTTAAGATCATTTCTGTCAATTGCTGTGGATTTTAATTGTTCATGTTTTTCCACAGATGTTCAGTGGAAACTCAAAATGTGACTATCCGGAAGAGCGTACAATTTCATACAAGAAAACCGTCGGCAACAATTTAGACCGAAATTTTATTTTGAAATATTTTGACTTTATTTTGAAATTGCTGTTCAGGAAGTTGCGTGTTGCAGAATCTCTGTATGCTTTATGCAGAAACCGAGAAGCACTTGTCGAAATGGCATTTGCCATCCGCGATGCTTCGTTTTTCGTCGTTACTCCTCGTTGATTAGCCAAAGCCGTGTGATGATACAAAGCTAAAATAATCCCTTTGTTGAAACTTCATATTTTCTGACCTTAAGGACCATCTTTGATAGAAGACTGCCTTTGCTAAACGCCAGCCTGCGATCTGTTGCGTTGCGGCGTTTTACGACGTGTTGCTGTGCAATAAACATCTGGAACAGGAACTGGAGTCTCGATCAGCGGGCGGCATTTTGATTTGAACTTGAATTACATTTTCCGCTATGAAATTTGTCACTCTAATTATGATTGTGGTTTTTATATAGAGGATTAAAAAAGTGACAGTTGGCAAGTAATCGTAGCATCAGAGCGATTTGTGAGTTGATGTGAATATTTTGTCTCCAGGACGACGGTCAAGCTGTCAAATCGGAATAGTTAAGAACTTGCTCCACTATTAAATGTCATGAAAAAAATGTGCCTTTTTTTTATTAAACATAACGTGGCAACGAAAGATTGCGAACTCTTTTCAGTTTTAATTGAAAAGATTTCCTCCGCTCTTTGCCTCCTCCTACGATGACCACCCTGCCAATTTGCAAACACCAGCAGCGGCGTTGCCTCACACCGCTTAGCCTTTTATTAACTCTTTTAATCTAATCGTCCACTAATTGGTCAAGATAGCCTGTTCCCCGAAGACTTTTATCTTTAGGTAATTAAAATGCCCTGGAAAACCTGCTGAAAGATCACACTTTGATTGACACTTTCAAATGTGTGTGTGTGTGTGTGTGTGTGTGTGTGTGTACAGGTTGTGCAGCTGTAGTGCAAAAAGCCAAATGAGCTGCAGTGACAAAATGCCAGTGACTGATAAATCTTTAATATAAAAATTGTACAAGAATTCTGATACAAATTACAAGAGGTATTTGGACAAAATATGAATAAAATTCCATTTACATCCCAAAAACCCTAATGCATTTTATGCAAAAAAAAAAAACACTAAACAAAAACGAAATGGACAGGTATGATACAGAAACGAACAAAAAAAAACATTTTGGGGGGGAATGAATGAAGACCACTTCCCCCTGCCCCCTCCCCCCCTGCCCCCTCCCCTCTTTTCTGCAAAAGGAAAAACACCATTTTAGGTAACGTTTGAGGTGTTGAAAATCACCCCGCGTAATACATCCCGCTTTGCGTTGCCGCGTCACTGTGACTCTTCAAGACTTATATGCAGGTCCTCAAGTGTCCTACCTAAAAACGCTAACGTATGATTGGCACAAAACATCAGCAATATGCATTTACAACATTTTAAAATTTTTATTGATTGATTGATTTTTTTAAGACTGTTGACATTTCACAGGGTCCAGTTCAAATTAAGACGGGCGTAAAAGGAAAAAAAGTGAAGCATCTGCACAGACCGACTCGGCGTGTTGAATCCGTGACCCACCACCCCGGCGTGAGCTACATGAACACTCGCTCAGTGACGTGAAAAACAGTGATGAACAGTCCTCCGTTCCATTGTGTGGAATTTACCGACTAAATGATAAGAACTGAAGGGAAGGGATTCGCGATGGACGCGGCAGGATGAACGCGGTAGATTCTGAGCGTGGTTGAGTCACATTGATGTTCAGTTCGGTTCAGGTCACGACGGTACAGATTGTACGACTACTATACACCGGAACCTCGATTCAACGGACAGAACATGGTTTTTCTAGAGCAACTGACTTGTAGTAGACTAGAGCAGGCTAAAATGCATCTCGGAAGGTTCATTTTACAGCGGAAGGATTCGGTTCAGTGGGATTTTGATTTGATAAAGGATGCAAGATGCTGCCCAAGACCCGGCGAATGGGAAAGTAGTAACAGTGTCGAGGAAGTACTCTATGTTGTGTGGTTAACATCTTTGCATGCTGGGAGGAGTTAAGTTTAACCTGCGTTGTTATTGGAAGTAACAGAGAGTGTGTGTGTGTGTGTGTGTGTGTGTGTGTGTGTGTGTGTGTGTGTGTGTGTGTGTGTGTGTGTGTGTGTGTGTGTGTGTGTGTGTGTGTGTGTGTGTGTGTGTGTTTTTCCTTTGCGGTTGAGTTGCTCTTCCGGCGCTTTTGTCACATGTAAGACATTTTATTTTGAAGGGCAATACTGTAAGAGCAGTTTGAAATGGTGTTTGTGTTTTGATGTAATTGTGGTGTACCTGTGGATTAAAAATGATGAATATAGGCTAATATAAACATTTTGGGGGTGCGTCAATTACTCGCAGTGTTGACTTACTATGAAACAAATGGGTAGGAGGTGTTGTAAATACTGTACATATATCAGCACGTAACACTGCGTATTTTGTCCTTCCGTGTGTAGCACCAAGTCAAGTAAAACAAAAACAAAAAAGGCTTGTATAGTAGCGTATGGCATTGCTCAGACACTGTGAAAACCAAGGAGGAAGCGTTTTTCAAATAAAAAGGAAAAAAAATACTGGACTTAACACATCTCTACCCACCAATAAATACCCCGTTTCCCTTGGCTACTTGGACCACTGGATGCAATTGTACCATTAAACAGTTGTGTAAGTGTTTTTTTTTATCTTCTTTTTTTACTTTTTTCTTTTTCACAGATTTGCAATCGATGTCACAGCAAAATGATTTTTAAGACTCAAGTGCAACACATCAGTCGAATGGGGTTTTTAAGTACATTGATACCAAAAGAGCTTGAGTGGAGGGACTCTTTTGTTTCCAAATCAAATAGTTGAGGACAATTTTCGTTTGATTATGTTGCGCAATTAGCCCTCCTTTTTGTCTTTGTTGCCAAAGCAGGGCACACACATAATGACCTTTTGCCGATTATTTATCGGATTTGCCATCCCAAGTGTTGAGCGGCTTGAACATTTGCAATAGTCATCACTCAACTGTCTTCCAAGCACTTCGGGGTGGAAAAATCACTTTGGTCACAACTCACACCACGGGAGAATCACTCGGGATAATCGCTTGAGAGACGTTGATCCGAATCGTGAAAGAATACGGTCATCAACAATCATAAAGGAAAAAAAAACTAGATATACAGTGGACCCCCCACATACACGTGCTTTGACACCCGCAGATTCACCCCCAACAAACTAATAATAATAATAATAATACAATGAGTTTTTAAAAAGTATTCTAACATATTTTTCAGGGTTTTAGGAAGACTGTCTTTTTTCCCCATTTCGATCCATATGTTTCATGGCGAAAAGAATATTGAATGTTTATCAGCATTTATTTGAAGATTCTTTTGGGGCATTTTTTTTTTAAATCATTGTGTTTGTGCATTTTTTACAAACATAAAAGTGGGGTTTGGCTCTTTGCAAAACATATTGACCAAAAATCTTGCAAATATTTTTTTATATAAAAAAAAAATCTGTAAATAGGTGAATGTGAGTAAACAGGGGTCCACTGTGCTCCATTGATTTTGTATGTGTGTACCCCGCCTAAGTATTGGGAGGCGATTGTAGGGGAATTGTCTTTTTTTTCCATTTTTTTTTTCATACATTTGGCTACGTGCAGAAAAAAAAGAAAAAAGAAAACTGACGCGTGTATTTTAAAATTTACCGTCAAACCACACATCTCTTCACTCACCATTGCAAAAAATAAAAAAAGTCCTCAGTTCTAGTAATATTACACGTCCCCTTGTATTGATGCAAAGTGCAAAAAACGGAATCGTATACTAATAAAGCTCATATAAACATGAAGGGGGATCAATAGAAAACACAGAATGATATCAGTGTAGGAGCCTCAGAGAGCATGCCGGCCATATCTAACAAAGTAATTCACATGATATTGTTTTTTTTTTGGGTTTGTTTTTTGTTTTTTTTCCCTCTCTGCCCCCCTTCCCTCCTCTTCCCCCTCGTATTGTTAAAATGACTCAAGATAGTTAAGATGCTACCTCTTTCTTGCTTCTAGCTGGAAGTATTGTACTGGACTGTAACAGAAAACCATAAGCAAGAGAAGCAAAAAAAAAAAAAAAAGAAAAAGAGAAACAAACGACCATCATCACAAGTCTTACATCAAAAAGCCTCTCTGGGGCAATATTTACAAATGAAGCTGTCATGCTTTTTTTTCTCAGTTTTAAGGAGGGGCGGGGAGGTCATTTAAAAACTATCATGACACAAATACACGTTTTTTTTTCCCTCGATACTATCTTGTCTGCAGGCAAGGTCACAAATAAGAAGTTTGATAGATTCTTTGGAGATAAAACTGGGGGAAGAAGTTCATGAAACTCCAAATGAAGAAAAAAAGAGTTTTTTTTTTTTTCCATATAGCATAAAGTCCTCGCTCGAGTCATTCCGAAAGGAGGAAGAGTCAAGTATTCGGGACACAGGCGGTGGCGAGGACTCTGAGGAGGACTCGGAGGAGGTTCAGCCTATGAGTGTGGCAAAGGGCATGTTCTTGTGCAGGTTGGGGTTCTGCGAGTGTCTGTTGCGGCTGCGCACGGAGCTGAACACCATGTTGCAGCCGGCCACTTTGCACTTGTGCATTTCGCGCAGGTGCACCGTCTTGAAGTGCACGCGCAACGTCCCCTTGTTGCTGTACATTTTCTGGCAGATGCTGCACACGATCCCGCCGCCGCCGCCGCCATTCTCTGACGAGCGGCGGAGCGGCGATTCCGAGCGCGCCAGTCGGCTTTTTTCTCCGCTTTGGTCCCCTCGTCCGCCATCGCAGTCCTCCCCTTCGCTGTTGCCATCCTCGTCGTCCTCCTCGTCCACCTCCAGGTCGTCCAATAGGATGCCTTCGTCGCTGCCCTCGTCCGAATCGTGCGAGGAGTGGATGCTGCCGTTGGACTGGACGATGGACGTGGTGCTCAGGTCCAGGACCACGTAGTCGTCCGGCCCGCCTCGTGGGAAGCCGCGGTGATGATGATGAAAATGATGGTGATGGTGGTTGTTCTTCAGGTCTTGGTGGACAGGGTGCTGGGGGTACTCGTTACCCGTGGGGGAATGCTCGCCACGCATCAAGTCGGCAGCGGGCCCAAGGCCCCGGAAATCCATCCCACCCATCGGGTCCAAAGCCATGTGGTGGTGGTGCCCGGCATAAAACTTGGCCAGTAACTCGGCTCCAAAGTCCTTGGGCAGTGGCGTGAGTTGGGGGTCCAGGACGATGTCGTCCAGCTCTTTGGTCAGCAGTTTGCGGTGCAGATTAATGTTGGAGCTGTGCCTAGCACAAAAGAACAAAAACACAGTGGAGTGAGTATCAATCATTCTTATTTGGCCATGCAGTTAAATTGCTCAAACAGCCTCCACTCTAATAGATACCATACCCCTTCACATTATTATTATTATTTGATTTTTTGCTGTACTAGAATAAAGTGTAAGTGCACATCCACTACAGTAGGTGGCAGTGGCAATCTTTATGTTTTGCCATACTAGAATAAAGTGTCATTGCACATCTGCTACAGTAGGTGGCAGTGGCAATCGTTGTTATTTATGTATTTATTTATTTATTTTGAGCGACATTTTTTCTTGTTCCAAAGGGGGCGTGGGGGTAACAGAAAGAAATTGACAAGCAGTGCCTTAAGCTATATTTCACTGAGCAGTGAGGGTTGGCAAGTGTCTGTGCACGACCCGAATGTTGATCTTTACTTAGGGTTTGTTCAAGGTCGCGAAGACGTACGGCAACTGTTGCAAACAGCTTTTCCTGTCGCCGGGAAGTTTTCAACATATGTATCTTAATTTATGTAGC
Source organism: Hippocampus mohnikei (assembly GCA_026261675.1). Taxonomy (NCBI): domain Eukaryota; kingdom Metazoa; phylum Chordata; class Actinopteri; order Syngnathiformes; family Syngnathidae; genus Hippocampus; species Hippocampus mohnikei. The sequence continues at coordinate 15,926,907 of JAKGUB010000326.1, forward strand.
GCTTTCGCAACAGCTGCAGCTGTAACAAAGTGCTTTGCGGAACATTTAGCACAAAAATAACAAGACAACAGAACACATAACATAAAACGGACATAACGTGTAAATCTCTCTCTCTCTCTCTCTCTCTCTCTCTCTCTCTCTCTATATATATATATATATATATATATATATATATATATATATATATATATATAGATATATATATATATATATATATATATATATATAGTTTTTATATTGTTAAAAAGATATAGGCCAAAGTTGCCTTATTTGCTGCATTTGAGTACACATAATACCTTTACATGAATATCCATTATTAAATATCAAATATTGTATTCCATGTGAAATGTTATTTCCATTAGATATCATCTTTGTCTAGTCATGCAGTACATATGATGCATTTGGATAGATAAAAAAACTTCTATCCACTGCGTGCCTTACTCTGAATAGTTGCCTGCTACTGTGTGACTGTATAAGGACGAACACAGCTCTTCTCAGCCGGGCACAGACAGACAGACAGACAAACAGACAGACAGACAGATGTAGCAAGAGCAAGAGAGCATCCTGCCGGTGTTTACTGCTGTCAGCATGTCTGCACTGTGCACGGCCCTCAAATCCAATAGACTGTGACTCAATTAAATCGTCGGAGCATATTGAATGGGAGTTTATCAATTGATTCTAGCCGCGGTAATGTGATAATCAAGGCGGAGAAAGGATAGCGCGTTAGCACCGGGTCCTGGCAGCATGTATTCCTGTCACTCTGGTTCTAAGTTAAACATTTCAGATTTTTGGGGGGGATCTTTTTTTGTTTGTTTTGTGTTGCCACGGCAAACCGCGTAGTAAAACGTGCTCAATATGATGAACGAAATTCCCATGTGTATGCCAGGATGGGATTCCTCAGATTTTTTTTCCTTCCCCAGTAAAAGCACACAAAAAGCCATGCTCAGCGGTGCAAAATGCCTTTTTTTTTTTTTTTTTTTGCGCTTTGCCTTTGCAGTTAGCCAGGCTTCATGAGATGGGGGAAACACACACTTGTCACAATACAAAACTACAGCAGACAGAAAGCCCAAGGCCCACCATAACCACAACACCGTAACAGATTAGGGAGTTCCATGCAGGGAGGTGAAAAAAAAATCAAAGCAAAAATCCTTATCAAAAATAAATAAAAACAAGATGGGCACATACTGTATGGAGTCACAATGGATAAGTCGAGCTTACCAGCAGTGGCAGGGTTGGTGCAGTCAAAAAGGGTCCCTTTCCTTTAATTATTTACTTCCCTATCCGACATTGTCCTGCAAGAGGGTAGAAATACATTCAATTGAGGGACCCTTTTCCGTCAATCGGGCAAGAGCGAGCCCGTCCACTCGAGCATCGTCAGCATCAAGGAAGAAAGGGGGGCGCAGGGGGTGGGCGACCAATCGACTGGAACGCCGACTGTAATGTGGGACAATATGGCGCTTCCATACAGCGGATCAAAGAGAGGGCATAAATCCCGCCGTTGGATCGGAAGCCAAAATGAGCCGCCGGGAATTTTCGAAGTACTGTTTGTGTGGCTGCTTGGCAGTTGGCCAGTCAAGTTGGGGCTTCTTTTTAACAAAGTGGGACACCAGAGTGCATCCTGCTTCTCTGTCCAAATAGCCCCCATTTTTTTTTTCCAGAAGCCTGAAGATGGCGATGCTGTCGGTGATGCTCGGGTAGGCGGGCCCAATTGTTGGGTTTGAAATACAACAACACCTTCACTGCTAATAAGCTCTAAGTGAGTCTGCAGTAACCCCTTTCACAATTGTCAAGACTGTATTGTTATGTTGAAAGGAAATCACAAAAAGGATGTAAACATTAGGGCCACACAGGAACATTTTATTTATTATTAATTTATTTTTCCAAGGAAAAAGTCAAATCATCAAATTACTAATGCAATTGCAAAATTGCCACAAATTTATTGTACTACTAAATTAAAAAAAAAAAAAAATCCTCAAAAGAACTGAACTTTAATTTTGTAATATTCCAGACGAAAAACTGTTAGAAAAACATGAACTCTTTTCTCAATTAACTGAAAAAAATATTAAACAAAGTAGCCTAGACATCTTAAAAAATGTAACTTGGATCCAGATGATTTAATTTCATGCAACCACTTGACAAAATAAAATGGAGTAAATTCAACTGTGTGTGTGTGCCACATTTTATAAAACCCCCCTTTATGAAAAATTACTTCCTCCAAGCATATATATTTAATAAATGGATTATTAACATGTAAAGTATAGATACACAGATTCTTTTTCTTAAGAAATGAAACAAATACAAACGATTTTTTGAATGGAAATTACTTTTTGATAAAAATAACAAAAGTTGACTTATTTTCTGACTGAAAAAAAAATCTCAAATTAGTTTTTCCAAATGAAAAGTACAATTTAGGTGGGGGGGGGTTCGAATAATAATAAAAAAGGTTCATAAGAAAAGAATAAAAACACTTCCTTCAAACAATGACAGCTTGATTCTCGTAATTCTTTTTTTTTTCCAAAAGTGGCCCTAATACTAATACGAATGGATTACTCATAGTTAAACCCTAAGCGCACGCAGAGCTACGGTGAAATGAAAAAGAATATGACTTCATTCTTATCAATGATGAAAATAACAAAACACATTTTAAAAAATCTGAATACATGTGCATGCATAGCGCGCCAATCGCCTCATTTATCAAATTTAGACTTTCTGCCCACATGTCCCACCCCCCTTCCTAGCTCTGATGAATTCTTTCCATTTATTTGATATATTTGATATATTTTGGGGATTATGCAGAGGAGGAGGATGACGAAGAAGAGCGGAACATTTTCACCTCTCCCGCCCCGACATTAATCATCGTTCAGACTCATCTTGATTGTGCGCGAGTCCGACATCGGCTGCTTCTTTGCCTTTGCTGTCATTCGGGCTTCATTACGAGGTTTTCAGTGCAGGTGGGAGGATGTGGATATTATTGATATTTATCGTCTCCCTCTGCTGCTTTTCACTGCCGTTACCATTAACTGCTAACGGTTGACGCCAACTTCTTTTGTATGTTCACTTCGATCTTCACGATATGCATGACAAATTTGCATTCAATGGTGACTACTTTAACCCTTTCATGCACCCTGTAACTTGATCACATGGTAAGCCGTCCACTGTAGTAACCGCTGTCCCCCGCAGGGTCAAAATGAGGGTGTGCATCTTTCCAATGAAAGACGAGTCATGTCTCGACACGATTCAAGGACGGTAAAGTGCAAACATGCCATTCGGTTTGATTCAGTGGAATTATTGATTTGAATTGAGAAGGCACGACTCAGTTTGAGAGGGTATGATGCATTCTTCATGTTGTCATTTGACAGGATGAACATGAACTCGTACATACTGTAAATGGGGCATTTCTGTGTGTGTGTGTGTGTGTGTGTGTATATATGTTAAAAAAAAAATATATATATATAGGGCGGCGACACACATTTTTAAAAGTAATGGTTTGGTCTGTTATATGTTCAATTTCCTTCCCTTTCATCAAAAAAAATGACAATGGAGAAAACCCCCGGAAAAAATGGCGCGTTTGCAGGGGGCCTCGCATCCCATGAGGGGACTTGCAGGGGCTGGGGAGAATGAGGGGGAGAAGAACGGGGTGTATTCTCCAACATAATTAACCTTGACTCTCTCTCCGTTCGCGCCAGCCCTGCCGCAACGAGGGACTACCCCGCACGGCGCTGAACAGCGTAGAAAGAACAGGTTCAAGTACCTCAGTACCGAAGGCTAAAAATACGCTAAATTAAAATGAGATGAATAACTGGTGTCTCCATTAACGGGTCCAATAATGATGGCGCTTTGCTTCACTTAATCACGCGGCGTCCTCTTTCAACTCCCCCGTGGTAAATAAGCCATCTTTTTGCACTCAGTGGAGAGGGGAGGAGGAGAGGGGGCGTGGGGAACGCCCTCCTCTTCATAACTTAATGCCTGCATTTTTTTTTTTGGGCTAATTTGCATGAAAGGACTGATTTTCATAGTGTCGTACCTTCCTCGGAAGAATGACAGCATAAGCACGGTTCGGTTGTATTTAACTTTGAAGTTCAATACTGGTTTGTATTTCATCTTGAGGGTTATGTTTGACAAAAATACAGCATGAATATACATTTGTAGATACTTTTTACCATTTTCACGTCACTGGCAGACTTTTTAGTAATTGTTCATGTCAATTTTCATGGCAGTGATTAGGATTTGAAAATCACAATTGTTTTCTACTGTAATATTACAAACAAGTATTTGGGTAAACAAAAAAACGTCATAATCGGGTGTTTATTAAAAGAAATTGGGTGGAAAATATGAGGTCTTCAAGAAAAAAAAGTCTGAATGAGATTCTACAAAACATTTTGGGTGAATTTCAGAATTTTCGCACACATCAGGCACAGCAATTGCACCATGTTTCATGAAAACTTTGATCTCATAATCCATTCACCTTTGTGAATATGAATTTAATTTTATAAAAGTCCAACATTTCATTCATTCATTCATTTATTTATGTATTTATGTATTTATTTATTTATTTATTTGTTTCGCCGCAGCGATATTTCTTACAAAAAAGTGTTCAATTATTATAGTGGCACCGAACAATATTTAAAAATAAAAACAATAAGCACGTTCTGTAAAATGATTCTCATAATATCAGATAATTTTGAATAACTTTGCAACTGAAAATAACATTTATATTATACAATACAAATCGGCGAAACATTGCAAGAATTAAAAATATGGATACAAATTGTAAAACAACAATTTTCCCCTCCCGGGATTGCCACCAGTAATTTTATCCCTTTGAATTTGGACTTGACTCTCACAATATTCATATCGACATGTACAAATATCTTCTGATATCAGACTTCAACTGAGAAACTGTTCAACATGCCCAGTAAGTGCAGCAGTTCAAACGGTTTAAGAGTGTGTCCATACGTGAACAATTGTCAGTGAATTGAAAACAGTTCGAGTTGCGCACATTTTCTTACATTGGGCGGCGTCTAGTCGGGAGAGAGGTTTCATTTCTTCCAAGTGGATTGCAAATTATGTACGTACCACAATTTGAAAAAGATGGCACAGGTCATCGCAGCGAAAATAACGCAGGAATGATCTCGGTTCCACTTTCATTTGCATGAGAACGCTTAACGATGCAGCCCGACATTTCTTTCAGAAGGCGCATTTCAAACAGCAGCGTGCACGCCGAGCATAACGCGCAGGCCGCTGGACCTTTTTATATTAATTGCCGAGATGGAACGGCAGACGCGAGTGCCAATTAGCTGTTATTGGCTGTAAATAAAATTAGCGGCGAGAAGAATGGAACTTGATTTATCTCCGTTTTGAGTCATAACGGGGGTATTGTTATGTCAACATTCGCTAATCTCTTCGGACTTAAATGGGTTTTAGGAAAACGAGTGCCGTCGCGTTGCTGTTTTATCGCCGCCGTTACATGCAAAGGTGCATTATGTCATTAGCGTCGGTATCGAGGGATGGAGACGACGAGATGCCGGCACATTTCCTCATGTTGTAACGCTCTTTGGAAAATGTTCCATGTGTTCTCAGGAATTTATTATGATGTTATTATGGCGTTTAAAAAAAATGGTTTGTTGTTTTTGGAAACCGTAAAAATATGATGATGTTACAGCTATGCTAGTAGGCTAATGACATCAAAACCAAAGCACTCAGTTCGCGCTTTTACTTACTTTTTCAAAATGGTTTTAAATTTACGGCCCAGAAGTGTTTTCTGACAAACTTTGACTTTACAACTGCGTTCCCGCTGAGAAACAAATCCGTCCCACGTTGAGGACCATGCACAGCAGTAATCGATCCGATATTCGCACTGTTCGCAAATTCAAGCAACGTTGGCCAAAACTCAAAATAATCTAAACTTTTCCGTGTTCTTTCTGAACCAGATCGCAATGTACTGAATGACAAGGTTTTTAATGCTATATTGGTCAGCCGTTACTTTTTTAGGTCTGTGATGTGAGATGATTTTCAAATGATATTAAAGCCCTCAGTTTTAAAATATTAACATGGGCACCATTTTAAAAGAGGGTGTCAATTGCTTGCCATTTATTTTTCTTTGCTATTCGCGAATAGGAGAGTACACTTTTTTCACCCCCACCCTGTTACAAATCCCAACGTCTGGTTATCACCTCTTGTATCAATTCTTTGTACATAAACAAACAGTAGCTTTCCGTTGTCAGATGACGCGTGATGTCAGCATAACACCAAAAGGTCAGTCCTTTTTTTTTTTTCACCCCCGAAAGATACTGGTTTGTATTCCTTTCACGGGTGTGCACTCGCCTGAGGCAACAGCGATGCGCTGCACCTGCCACATGCGATATGCACCCCCCCCCACCTCCCCTCGTTGCTACCGTGGACCTGCTGTATATTCCGCAGCAGGGTGGTGAGGATGGGCGGGGAGAATGAAGGGGGGGGGGGCGTCTGCGTGTTAACAAGCCCGGGTCTCGGCTCACCTTCCGTGCTAATAAATGCAGCGGTTTGACTAACAGCTGTCAATGCTAATGCATGCACCTACACCTCTGCTTGACAAGGCAGGCGGGGAGAGGGCAGGTAAACAAAACTGCAGCTGGAAGGCTTGACAGCCACGGAGTTTTAACGTGTGTGTTTGTGGTGGGGGCGGGGGTTCATGTTGTCACCTGCCACTTCTGAACTTGACGGGAAGCAGACGTCATGGAATTTGAGTTTTTTTTTTTTTTTTTACACGTTCTACTAACTCGTGGCTACCAGGTGAAATGCTCTGCAGGTTGAATTGAACGCCCTTTTGAAAATTACGGATTTAGCGTCGACGGCGTTTTCCGTGAGCCGTTACCTTACCGTGGTGGAGGGGTTTGTGTGTCCCAATGATCCTAGGAGCTAAGTTGCCTGGGGCTTTATGCCCCTGGAAGGGTCACCCATGGCAAACAGGTTCTAGGTGAGGGACCAGACAAAGCATGGCTCAAAAACCCCTTATGGTGAACAAAATAAATGGAACCCAGTATCCCTTGCCCGGACATGGGTCACCGGGGCCTCCCTCTGGAGCTAGGCCTGGGGGTGGGGCTCGTTGCCGTGCGCCTGGTGGCCGGGCCTGCACCCATGGGGCCCGGCCGGGCTCAGCCCGAAGAGGCAACGTGGGTCCCCCTTCTCATGGGCTCATCACCCATGGGAGGGGCTAAAGGGGTCGGGTGCGATGTGAGCTGGGCGGCAGCCAAAGGCGGGGACCCTGGCGGTCCGATCCTCGGCTGCAGAAGCTAGCTCTGGGGACATAGAATGTCACCTCTCTTACAGGGAAGGAGCCCGAGCTGGTGTGCGAGGTAGAAAAGTTCAGACTGGATATAGTCGGACTTACCTCCACACACAGCCTGGGTTCTGGTACCAGTTCTCTCGAGAGGGGTTGGACTCTATTCCACTCTGGAGTTGCCCACGGTGAGAGGCGCAGAGCAGGTGTGGGCATACTCATTGCCCCCCGGCTCAGTGCCTGTACATTGGGGTTCACACCGGTAGACGAGAGGGTAGCCTCCCTCCGCCTTTGAGTGGGGGGATGGGTCCTGACTGTTGTTTGTGCATACGCACCCAACAGCAGTTCAGCGTACCCACCCTTTGAGGAGTCCTTGGAGGGTGTGCTAGAGAGTACTCCTGCTGGGGACTCCCTTGTTCTGCTGGGGGACTTCAATGTTCACGTGGGCAATGACAGTGAGACCTGGAGGGGCGTGATTGGGAGGAACGGCCCCCCGATCAGAACTCGAGTTGTGTTTTGTTATTGGACTTCTGTGCTCGTCACGGATTGTCCATAACGAACACCGTGTTCAAACATAAGGGTGTCCATATGTGCACTTGGCACCAGGACAACCTTGGCCGCAGTTCGATGATTGATTTTGTGGTTCTATCATCGGATTTGCGGCCGCATGTTTTGGACACTCGGGTGAAGAGAGGGGCGGAGCTGTCAACTGATCACCACCTGGTGGTGAGTAGGCTCCGATGGTGGGGGAAGATGCCGGTCCGTCCTGGCAGACCCAAACGTATTGTGAGGGTTTGTTGGGAGCGTTTGGCAGAATCCCCTGTCAGAAGGAGTTTCAACTCCCGCCTCCGACAGAGCTTTTCCCATGTTCCGGGGGAGGCGGGGGACATTGAGTCCGAGTGGACCACGTTGCGTAACTCTATTGTTGAGTCGGCCAATCTGAGTTGTGGCCGTAAGGTGGTTGGTGCCTGTCGTGGTGGCAACCCCCGTTTCTCGCTGGTGGACACCAGCAGTAAGGGATGCCGTCAAGCTGAAGAAGGAGACCTATCGGGCGTTTATGGCCGGTGGGACCCCAGAGGCAGCTGACGGGTATCGACTGGCCAAGCGGAATGCACATCCTTGCCGTGGATTGTTTTATACGACCCAACGACATCTTAATCTGACTTTCCGGTTTTAGAATGCTAGGCTACTGGTTTCTTTGCTAACATTGAACAGGTGGTTTAGTGCCCGATCTTCTGTTATGACCGATGCAGCATTTTTGCGTGATAAAGACCGTGTCAAATATCAAAGCCGTGACTGTAGAGCAATCATCAAGTACTAACCTGTCTCGACTCCGTCGGGAAGGGAACGCAGCGTTGCACCCGGCCACAGTGCACACATGCATCTCTTTGAGGTGCACGTTCTTGTAGTGCAGTTTCATGCTGTAGGAGCTTTTGAAGCTCTTCTTGCACACGTAGCAGATCTTGGGGTCCGGACTAGAGCACGGGTCTCCGTCCGGCGACTGGGAAGTGGGGAACTTGGGCGGGCTGGCGCCGTAGCCCATCGAGGAGATGAAACTCCCGTGCAGGGCGGCCATGCTGGCGGCCGCGGCCGCAGCCGCCGCCATTCCGCCATTGTAGAGGCCGTACTGGCTCATACAGAACATGTCGTAAGTGGGGTCGTTGAGCTCTTCCTTGACCTTGATAGAATCCTGGTGAGGGGATGGCGAGAGCTGACCCTTGCCTTCCATTTCTTTCCTCAAATGGCCTTCTTGGCGGCCATCGTCGTGGTGGTCTTTGTCACTTTTGGAGTGTTTCTGCTGCTCCTCCACATCCATCATCTCGTCCCGGTAATACATCTTTGAGTCCGAGGTTTCCGACTCGTTCTCAAAGTCTCTTTCATGGTCTTGGTCCTCAGAAGTGTAGCTGTCCATACAACGTAGGTCGCTTGAGCCTTGGAGCTCACCCCTGCCGTCGCTGCCGGCTCCCTCCCGGCATTCGTCTTCACTTTGTCTCATCACGCCACGCAGAGTTATGCCGGGGCTCATCTCATCTTGGGAAGGGGATTGCTGCCCGCTACCGCCGCTGTGGTTCCCTGTGCCGCCGCCGCTGCTGCTGTTGTTGTTGCTGTGGTAGTTTCCGTTCATTTTGACTTGTGTGTTGTAAAGGAGCGATGTGGAGTGGTGGTGGTGGTGGTGATTGTGGTTCATGTGATCGTCGTCATCCTCGTCCTTGTCCTCGTAGACATCCGCCACATCGATCACTTCCTTCTCGATCTTCACGGGCATGCTGGATTTACGGGGCTTCTTCTTAGGCATGGGGTCAGCGGGGCAGGTCGTGGCCTCCTGATTGCCACTAGACGCGTTCACGCTATGAGACGTGGCTCCCATCTCGGACATGTGAGCGTTATTGTGTGAAGCCGCAGCCGCGGCCAGCATCTGCTGTTGCTGGTCCATCAGCGCGGTGCTGTTGGTGGTGGTGGGCAAAATGGGGCTTGTTTGCAGTGAAACCGGCGGACTGACGAGGTCCGCCGAGGTCAGTAACGTACGATAGAACGGAGGCACGGGTTGTACTGGCTGCACGGATTTAAGAGAGGGGAACACCAGCGGGCTTTGCAGTGGCGACTGAAGCATGGGGTCTACTGGTGGAGTGGTGAAGCCCAGCGGTGGCCTGCCAGGACTGGTAAGGGTGAAGCCACCATTTTTGGTACTTGAGATGACTGGCGTACTCGAGTTGGAGTTGGCGCGGATGAGGTCCTTGTCACGGTTGTTGCGCAGCATCGGCATGTGCAGCCGCGGATTTGGGTTGGCGCTGTGACGGTTGCGGCTGCGCAGGGAGCTGAAGACCATATTGCAGCCCTCGATGGTGCAGCGGTGCTTGATCTTCAGGTGCACGGCGTTGTAGTGTATCTTCAGCGTGCCTTTGTCGTAGAAGGTCTTGCCGCAAGAGTTGCAGCACACGCGGCCTTTGCGCGGGGTGGAGGCCATGCGGCGCATGCGGTGCAATTTGGAGGAAAACGGAGAGTGGGTTATGCACTTGGACTGCTCCTCCTTGACAAAGTGGTGGTGACCCTGGTGGTCGCTCAGCGCGTTGGGCTGCTGACACTGGTTCTGGGACTGCTGTTGACTCTGCTGCTGTTGCTGCTGGCTCATCTGCTGTTGAGCCTGCTGGAGGGATGGAGATGGCGAGATGGGGGACGCCCTGTTGCTGGACTCCGTTTTGGGTTCAATGTTGCTGTTGCTGTTGTTCATGGCGCCGAGTGGGCCGCGGCTCGGACTCTGGCCGGTACGGAAAGGCGACAGGGACACGTCCGACTCGCTTGTCTCCACCTGTTCCACTTGGTTGGGCAAGCTGGGCTCCCGGAGCCGAAGAGCGGACTGTTCCAGCGGCAGTCCGTTGGGGGGCAAGCCGAGCATGGGGGCGGACACGGGGTTGATATACTGGAAAGGTAGAAGGAAGGCTAAGCTGTTGGGGATATTCTCAAAATGGTGAATGCTCGATGGGCTGCTATTTTCTAAATGCGTAAGTAGTCCCGGGCTGCCTGTCCTGTTGTTGCTCTCAATGAACGTCCTAATCCCGGAGTCGGTCTTGGCCGAAGGAACAGTAACGGCCTGCCCTTCCTTCTCTTGAATGGCCATCAGCTCCACAATGGACTTGGTCTCACCGAAGCGCAAGAACTGCTGCAGGGTGATGATCTCCTCTTCTCGGGACATGATGGTCCAGCGGTCCAGCACCTTGCCCGCAGCGTCCTATGCACCCCGCAAGAGACACGAGAGAGAAAAAGAACCATTTTATTGATTGAGCTTAATAGTCGAGTCAAAGATAAGACGGGGCAGAGGTTAGCAGTTGCTGTAAAGCCCAGCAGTGAGAAGAAACTCCTTTAGGCATTTTATATATATATATATATATATTTTTTTTTTTTACTTTTTTTTTTTGCGGTAAAAAAGAATAGAAGGGCTCCTTAGTTTATGACAGAGATCCGTTCCTATGGCGGTGACATGACCTGGTTTTGTCCACCATTAGTAGCAGGCGCTAAATGACATAAGTGCAGTAGGAAAGCCATAATTCCAGTCAATATTTGTATGAAAAGTTCTTCTGCACCTCACATCACGGTTTGTAACCTCAAAATGCCGCCATTCAGTCCTGTCCCGAACCGAGGACCCGAGTACGCAACGTTGGAATGATTTTAACATCACGATGACGGGACATTCATCGCTGAACTCTTTTTGTGAAAGATGGAAACTCTTGTGTCCGACTCCCTCTATGCAACACCGCACCTTGGGATCATCGCTCCCCGTGTGAACCAGGGAGAGAAAAAAATGGTCTCACGGAGTTGAGTGTGGCTTTGCTTGTAACACGGGACATAAATACAGAATGACAAATGTGCTTATGTTTGACATTTCCAATAGGCGCATTTATCTCCTGAAATGCTTGGGAAGGGCTTGAATTTCTCCAGTGGGACTTGGATAATATTCCAAATTGTAAATCGCGTCCCTCGTTGGGAGAGATCAAGCGTTCTCATTGTCAAACATCAGGATCTTGCGCAGGTCTTGGAAAAGAATGCTGGCCATCTGTGCTCTCTTCTCTTCAAAGTTGAAAACAATTATCAACTAATTCCTGGCTCTCACAAATAGTGCACCAAAAAAGCTTCCTCTCGGAAACAGGCACGAGTGACACCGGGGGAATAAACACGAGCTCGTAACAATTAGTCACATTGATATGAACACATTTCATCCGTTCCTAGCTGCTGGCATCTATGAAAGATAAATGGCGACGGCGGCGCACCAAAAGCTGGAAGGAAGAAAAAAAAAATCAACATCACAAAGCACAAAGGGCCTGTAAGGAGAAAACAGAAATAAATGTTTAAAGAGAGAAAGTGAAAGAGACACAGAGGAAGGAAAAAAACCCTGAAAAATAAGTGCGAGGGATTTGATTTCATGCCCTCAGATATTGGAGAGAAGTGGATTCTTCTGAGACCAAACATCAATAGTCACCAGGGTATTTGTTGTTAAATATACATTAAAAAACATTTTACACTTTCATTCTGTGTATGAGCTGGAATTTTTGCCTGGAGGTATGACTTTAAATTCGAGCCCAAGCCACTATTATTTCAAACTGCATGGCCATCTGGGCATCAAGCGGCTTCCAGTGGATTCCTTCCAGTGGATTCAATTGAAACGAAATAAAAAGGCAGACATCTTCAGTCACTTTTTTAGTTTTTTAAATTCCAGCAGTAGTTTATTTATGTATTTATTTTACGTTAAGACAAGAAAAACCCTGTGCGTCCATGTTGCTGCTTAGAATGCTAAGCATCTATTCATGGATTAAATAAAAAGAAAAAAAAACAAACAACAAACAACAAAATCGTAAAGTTTATGATACAAATGTTTTTGGGATCAATACGGCAACAAGAAACTCGGCCACTTTTTACATGCAAATGACTTTTTCTATACAGTGGTACAGCTACTTGTGAACGTCTCTTCATCCAACATTTTCAATTACGAAACACCTCAAGAGCAAAACATTGCCTCTTGTGACGAAATAAATTTCAACTCTCATTTATTGTGCAATAATCTAATAGCAACATGTATTTTTTCCATATTTTGATGCATTTTTATGCTTTAGAAAACATTTATGTCTGAATTTTGGGGGGCTTGGAACGGATTACAGCATTTGCATGGAAAATGCGTCCCTACTTACAAAATTTTCGAGTGAAGAAATTTCTTCCAGAACCAATCAATTTCACAAGTAGCTGTACCACTGTACTGCCATGCCTTCAAATCGAATCAGAATTATAATCGTCGTTTCTGTCCATGGTGAAGTGAGTAAAACAAAATGCGTACTGGCTGCACTTTGAAAAAAAATCTCGTCCTGAGCCCACTACGTCACGTCCACTTCCCCTCTTGAGCCACGCAGCAAAACTGCCATTAGAAGCACTTTTTTTTTCCCAAGTAGGCACTCATCTCCCAATTAGCTTAATGTGGCCCTCTTCCTTTCCAGGCATGCCCCACCTCTCTACCAGTAAAATCTCATCAATCCTTCAGCCCTCCCCCATGTCCCCCAGCGCTATGACATATTAGTCTGTCATTATGCGTCCCAGAGTCCTATTGAACAATGCGGCTAAACCGCTGTTTGCCAGGTTAATGACTATTAGCAAAATAATTACGACGGCCGAGACGATGGCGGGGGGCACCCCGCTTTATTCGCTAGACAGCGCGCTGCTGTTAGTTTATTTTATCTGCCAGCCTCCATGTCGCTTAGAATTAATCTCAGCGACGGCTGTATTTATTAATCTCTCTTCTTTCATTCGTGGCTGGCTCCATTACGCGGGTCGTGGTCTGAATGGTGTTGGGTGGGTTTTGTGGAAGGTGGGGTGGGGGGCGGTGTTGTGTTCACCTTGCAAATTGCTGACGACGACAACGACGAGCAAATGATGGCCTTGTCATGGGCCGGGCGCAGCTGTCAGTTCAAACAAATCGGGCTACTCGCGCAATTAGCGGCGGCGGGCATCAAGATGGATCAAGATCCTTGGTGTGCGGCGATGTTAGGTTGCAAAGTGTGAAGGGATTAACAACATGACATGCATATGCCAGGAGTAATTACTCGTCGTACTCTGCGAGCTACGGAGACTTTTTTGCGACTGCCCACAACGGAAGAAATGTTCGTCGTCCTAATGGACCGGATCGTGGATTGTTCTGATTTAAAACTTTTCACAGTCAGTCTAAATCCGTCTTGTTTCTGTAGTTTTCATCTGTGATGTCTAAATAAGCGTGGTACGTACTCAGAGGGATGGGGGCACTGAATAGATCGCAACTGGGCTGCTCTGTTTGTCTTCGAACTTCGACGGTGATCCAATCATCCGAGTCGGCTTCTTCAAATCACTTCATTAAAAACAAACGGTGATCAACTCTTGACTTGGCTCTTTGTCGTAGCTCATCCACAAACCCATTTTTGAACGGGAGAGTTGTGGTCGGCAACGTTTTGTACAGCAAGCGATAAAGATACTTGGAATTCTAAAGATGTTTCCATTGGCCTTCTACGTTGGGTATGTATGTCGTCGGAACCGGAACACGCAGGAGGACAGAGAATCTGATTCTGTTCAAAAGCCAGTGGACTTGGGACGGCAGCACAGTTCCACCGCAATAAGGGCACTTGGAATGATCACGTTAGGGACGCGGGGTTCTCACAGTGGCAAAGTGAAGCATGGGAACCACATTGATTCGCCAATCACCTTGCAGTGGATGCGATCTCCATCGAGCCCCGAGGGAAGCCGCATTGATTTCCAGCCCTTCTCTCAGATCCAGTTTCTTAAAAAAAAAAAAAAAAACATTGCCGTATGCCTGTGTTCGTCACTTCAAGGAAGGTTAAGCAGAAGTTCCTTGTGATCTGAGAAGATCTTGAACCTTGCCTCTTCCCTTTTTCCATATTCCCGTCTCTCTCCCCACCCCGTCTCGGGGCCGTATGAATAATGGAGAGGATCGAGTGGCGAGCGAGGTGCCACTGGGGATGGTTTCACACAAAGCACGCTGCCTGGAGCCATCACATCAGAGGCCAAGAGCTCCCAAGACGCGTACCGGTTCCCCCCATTGGCTCCCTCGTCGCGGGTCAGAGGTGAGCAAGCGAGCAAGTAGCTCTGCTTCTTCCTCTGTGATGGACCGCTGGGAAATCAGTAGCTGCGTCCAGACGTGGGTGGAGGACATTTGTAAGAATCAGAGAGGTTAAAATTTGCACTGTGTGATCATGCTAAATAGCTCGTTCAAGCCATGCACGTCGGAGGCTTTTGACCTTACGTCTACCTTGCATGGATGCTGCTTTGTCCTTTTGTTCTACTCCCCCCCCCCCAAAAAAAAATTGGATTACGTCAACACAAAAACCATACAAAGACTTGCAAATATGAACAACAGATTACAGTAATTGATGCTTTCCGGCTGTCTTTCATTGCACACACACACACACAAAAATCAGTTTTGTCGCCTATCCCAGATTCTTTGGTGTTTTTTGCACGAGGATCGATGCCAGGTTTTTGTCGCGAAAGTTGCACTGTGATGCGAAATACGACAATGAAACGGTTCTTTCTTTTCTGTGACCTAAGTGTAAAAGGCGAGTGTGCCGTCGCGGACTGAGGTGGAGCCTTCCGCTTGGTGGAAGAATGATGAAATGGTAAAAAAAGACGGCGGTTTTCATTGTTGCTGAGGCGGAGCCTCCTCGACTGGATGAGAAGAAGCCATGGGGCGATTTTCACTGCTCGCTGACACCGACCGCCTCACCGTTCAACCTGATTTAACTTGTGGCTATGGTTAAAAATTAATGGCTGTGTGTTAGTTGTTAAGGTGCTAAAGGCACACCAATCGACTAGAGGAAGATTTATTGTTCAGTCCAGAAAAGGGGGTAGTTTTCACCACTGAAGGATAAGTCACGCTCTAGGGGTGTTCACACGGCACATATTTGCTCCGACGCTGCACCGGTGTATTTTGTTGCGATATATTTTACACCGGAACAAATTTTGTGGAGCGTTCACCCGTACAAAGCCGCTGAGCGTCGCAGCACCGGCGCAGCGCGGCGCAGCGTCGACGCAGCGTCGACGCAGCTCCACTTGCTTTCACACGGGCAGTTTCTGCTGCGGAGCAAAACGACAGAAAACAAATGAGCTGTCGTGTTGGTTCTTTTTGAAACGTATACACAACTCAAGCAACTACTGTACAGGCACGTCCTTCTCCTTCTCGGTCTTCGTGCCTTCTGCTCGAGAGTGACCGCCCCCGAAAACGTAAATCAACGATGAGTTCAATGACACTCAGAAAAGCAAAAATGTAAAACAGAAAAATCAAGAGAGGAAATCACAAAATAAATTCTATGGGGCACTGGGGGGTTGTGAACACACAACAAAGGAACAAACTACACAAACAACTCTGAGACAGTCCAGTCTCATACAAAAGGAAAGATGACGTTTGGGTGCTATCCCCCCCCGTTCTAGTTGAGATGGTATAACCCAAGAAGTGCTTTGCTACTGTTAGCAGCCATGTCTTGAGTCGTTATTAAACAAACACCTGACGGAAGTCCAACAGAGCACGGAAGCAACGCATTGTCGCCGTACGTAATCAACTCTTCTCATGCGCAGCGAGGCTTACCCCTCACCCCCCCCGCAAACGAGCATTTGCTGCGGAGCAAATTGTAGCGTTCACACGTGCAAATTTACACCGGTGCTGCCCCGCAAACAAGCATTTGCTCTGGAGCAAATTTTTAAACCACCTCCCTGAGGTGAAACAAATTTGATCCGGTGTAAGCTGCTTTCGGGCGCTACGCCGGAGCAAATTTGCACGTATGAACGCTCTATGGGCGCAGTTTCGGCGTAGCACCGAAACAAATCTCGCCGTGTGAACACCCCTTCTATCCTTTCCCATTATCCAGGTGGCCTCAGGTAAACTTTTTTTTTTTTTTTTAACTCTGTCTGCTCCCACTCAGTTGTCTTTTATCATTATCTGTAACAGAAAGTAAATCTGTCATTTGGGCGGAAAAAAAAATACAAAGATTTCCTAACCCCTGATTCATCTCACCCCTCTGACCTGCGCCTCACTTTTTTTTTTTGTTCTTGAGCCATCTTTAAAAAGTGGAAAGGACAGTCGTTTGGACGCAGCCCAAGCACAGATGCAGATGGACAGCACATGGAAGCCATTTAAGGCTCCGGTGTGCAGCAAGAACAGAGCAATCCCTCACAGTTCAGAACCTCTGCCGAACCGCCGGCGACTTCCAATGGGAGCGGCGTCTGCTCTCAACTATTGATTGGCTCTTTTCACAAAGCCATGTTAGCTCGCCTCGCCCAGCTGCTCACCCTAGACAAAACTCAGTGGACCTCGCGCGGAGCCAGAGGGAACGCCTCAGAGAATTATAAGAGAAGTGGAATGATGGTTCCCATTTAATTGAGGATGATTCGTGTGATGTGCCGGGTTCTGGCCAGGTCTGTCGCGGGGGTCTGTGAGACAGATGTGGTGGTGGGGGGGGGGGTGCACCACCGCCGAGCCTAGGGGGGGAGCAACGAGGCGGCTAAGAAATGGTGGCTGACAACCTGCTTTTCTCCCCCACTACTCTTGTATCACATCTCCTTTGTTCTGATGACTACTTTGGCAAAAGCCAGAATGCTTCATTACTTCGTTATTTTTCCTCATCACTGATGTGACTTGCTGATATTTTGCTGTGCTGTTGCGAAATCTTCACACAAGGGGCATTGGTTTGTCAGTGTAAATGTCACTCATCAGATGCAGCTTACCTCGCACTCCAGAATTGATTTTTTACATGTAATTTTAGTTTTAACATTTTTGTCTTAAATTGTTTGATAAAGTCTTCAAGACCATTCTAAAATGACACCATTGTCTGCATTCATTTTTTTTTTCAACCTGACCACACTACTGGATGTTCTGGGTGTCACACGGGCTTGTAAAAAGTACAACTTCATTCTGTTTTTATTCATTAGTCTAAAGCCGACTTGCAGTGCATCGCTTCCTTATCATCGTACCTACTTCCCAAACAAGTTACTTCAGTGTGACAGTGTCCAAAGGAAAGACAACAGGGACCTTCGAAGTAAAACCCTGACACATTTAAAGTTCTTGGCGTTTCTTCTGCGGAGAGCCTACAACGAGAATAAGCTAATGGGCTCTTTACTTAATGTGATCAGAGCCGTTATTGACATGCTGCCAGGAAGATGCAAGACCATTAACTGGAGCCTCTCTCTCTTTCTCTGTGCTAGTCAACCCGCCCCGCCCCCTCATTCCCCCTTCCACTCTCACTCTCACACCCTCAGCCGGCTCACATGCAAAAGGGCCACAAGGGGGTCGGCGTGCCCTGAAGGAGCACGTGTCTGTCACATTAACTAGCAGTCGGCCCTATAGAATGTTGGTGTAAATTGGCTATGTGTTAATAGGAATTCCTGTTGCAGAGGTTTGCAGATGTAAAAACACGGTCAAGGAATGAGTTAAAAAAAAAAGACTCATCTTCACTCAGTAGCTTCATGACAGTGCCGTAAATCGTAATTTGTCTCGTTCCGTCGTGACCGTAACTGATGAAACGTCTTTATATGGTTAAATTTGGAATTGATGATTTGAAATTCCGGGCTCAAATATTCACACTTATTTTTTTCCACCTGCAAGATTTCAATTCCTATTTAGAAAATGTAAACATGATTCTTATCAGATGGACACTTGAGCTCAAGTTTTACTTGTGTCTCTAATGACCAAATCGGCACTCTATTTTTAAACCTCTTCCCCTGAACGTGTGCCCGGCGCGCAACTCGGCTCATCCGTCTTGGGAGGGCAGAGGCGGCGTAACGTACACGGCATGCTGGAACACATCAACCCATGTGGCTCGGCCGGGTACGGTCGGCGTGTTGAATGCGATCATGCGGCTCCGGCAGGAAGTGGCGCTCGGGTCTCTCTCTCGTCCGCCGTCCCCGTGTTCCGAATACGGTGATTACGACTTTCAAAAATAAACAGCCGTACCATCTGGCGCTACGTCCTGTACGGTAACTTACACGGCGAGGAAAAGCTGTGGACCATCAAAATGTACAGAATGGAGACCCGTCACGGAAAAGACACGCTAGTTTGACTCATGTCTGCGTGTGTAAAGTTATCCCCGGAGAGGAATTTATTCTGTAATTCGTATTCGGATAGTAAAATTATCAAAGCGGAGCGATGCATATTGTATAAGCAAGGGGTTCTCAAAAGGGGGTCAGCGAGTCATCGCTTGGGAGTCCCCAAAATAATGTCCAATGAATCATGACATAAAAAATAAATAAATACATTTGAGGTGCATATCTGCATAAGGGGTGTGGCACTAATTAAAATAAACAATAACCGTAGCATACGAGAATAAAGTTGTAATTTTGAAATTTAACTTGTTAAATGAGATTTTCCTCCTTCGTTAAACTTTGACACCTGTAAAGGGAATTCAAAGTCACTGCCACTGAAAAACCAAACATTTTTTACAGACTGGCCTTCAAAGTTAAATACAACTGAACTGCGCTGAATTATATTGTACGGGACCCATTTTGTCACATTTCATTTTGTTCGTCTTCATTCAGGGAAACACATGGTCATTGTGATTAATTGGCATCGGGATTTTGAGAGGTTTCTATACTGGACCCAAAAAGTTTGAGAACCCCTGGTATAAGCTACCCCCCGTGACATCGGTTGACCGACGGGGGTCAGTCGAGACTGCAGAGCCGGCAGATGTCTGATCCATCCGCCGCACATCTGGCCCTCAGCACACTCAATCCATTTCACTCCACTTCTCCTTTTGAGATGTTCATTGTTCCTCGCGGTCCACTAAACTCAGCACCCGCCCTCCCCACTCCGCCTCCCACCGCCGCCCGCCCCACCCCTTCTTTTGCTCTCCCCTCGCGGCCCACAAATATTCATCCATCATCATTCATTTGAAGTGGGATTTCGACTTCGATGCTTTTTCAAACGGTCTTCTGTTTTTAGGGCAAGGCGGTTCCAACAACACACGCGGTGGCACTAAGTGGCCGGCCAGTTCATGCAGTCGCTCTTGTTCCGGTGAGGCTCATTGGGTGAACGGCTTCGGTGTGGGCGCGGTTTCCTTTGGTAAACGTCGAGCCGGTGACCCAGCGCCTGGCACGGCACAATTTCTGTGACACGAGTGGTGGGGGAAGGGCGTCGGAGATCGACTCTGTTCGTTCAGACCGGGGCTCCAGAGCCACCGGCACCTGACGGCTCACATCCAACGTCAGCACGCAAAAATATGACCGAGTATGCGCGTTTTGACGTGTTCCGACAATGGGGCCTGTGTGAAGTTGATCTCAAAAGGCTTATAATCCCTTCAAAATGAAATTGAAGCACTTTGCTGTCCCAGTCGGCATGCATTCATCCACTGTCCTGCGGCTCAGGTTTCTGCTGTTTCTCTTCAAAAAGTTGTTTTTTCAATTCGAGTTTGTGCATTTGGGCAGCGTAGCTGTCAGTTAGTCTTGGCAGCACTTTTATTGGCTGTGTTGGCACCACGGTTATAATAGTTTGGGGAATTTTCATCATTTTGTTTGGACTTTTGTTGGTTTGACTCGTTTTTTTTTTACATCAGATTTTTGTGTGTGTTTTGTTTCAATTTTTGGAAAACGCTTAATTTTACTTTTTAGATTTAGGATTAGTTTTAGGTTTATGCATTTCAAATAAACCTTGAAAGCCCATGTATGAAACTAATTGACAAAGTTGATAACGGAGGACATTTTCGCCATAACTGTAGTTAGTTTTAGTTCATTATATGAATGAAAAACGGAGTTTTGTTTTTTTAAAGCACCATCATTTTAGTTTTATTTTTGTCAGTTTTTTAATCGTAGAAATAATGCATCAAACTTTGGAGGATTCTCAGTGTGAAATTGAAATCTCAAAAATAGCTGGTTTGATTTAATGAGGAAAAAAAAGAAAAGGAAAATAGGCATGACTTGCATCCCTAAACCACTCACTCAATCATACTGGATACATTTGGACCTGATGATGACTCTCTAAACATCTTTAGGCTTCCAAGTGCGCACGTGTTAATGTGTGTGTGTGTGTGTGTGTGTGTGTGTGTGTGTGTGTGTGTGTGTGTGTGTGTGTGTGTGTGTGTGTGTAACGCTATCTTCCTGTGTTTGCGTCTGGCCTGGCTCGGCAGTGCTGTGCAGTGTATTGCTATTGATCCTCGGTAGCCTTGCGGTCTTTAGGGTTCCTGTCAGCCGACCAGTTGGCCCTGTATGCCCTTTTGTAGCGCTACAAGCTCAACAGCCATCACAGAAATCCAATACGGGCGGATTCAGCCGCAGCTAGCACCACTAGCCTAGCGCGACGTCCCGCGAGGCCAACGAGTCAATGCGATGTCAGTGTAGCGTCTCACCTTGTGAACTTGTTGCCGGCCTAATATGTCACACTAATACGTCTCCCTATATCATCCCAAATGCAATAAGTATGGATTTGCTAATGTCTGCATCTTGTTAGAACGCAAAAGCCGGGTGGATTGGTCGGGCCGCGTGATAGTAATCGCCTCGAACAGGGTGTCTGCCTGTGGCTTAGCGGTACGACGGAGGAGGGTGGCGGAGGGGGTGGCTTCTGGGAATTCTAAGCAGCTCTGGGAAATTTTGCAGAGGAAAAAGAGAAGCGACTTGGAGAGAAAACATTGAGAGAACGATTAGGGGGGAATAAAACGAGGTGTTAGCGCTAGCTGCCTTTTGTCTATTGATCAAGAGGCAGGTTTGAGGTCTTAAAGGGCTCATACCTGGTTGGTTGTTGGCGTTATGTGCTAACCGCGCTTGCTAATTGATTTGTGTTGTTTCTACAACAGGAGCGGGAAGGCGGAGGTACTCGGGGAAGCCAAATGAAAGGTGAGTAAGTGGTCAAATTAGCGCTGTTATTAAAGTAGTAGAATTTCAAATGTTAACCATATCAACATTTTTTTGGGGGGGCAAAATAGGCCTCAGAAGTCACACATAAAGTCAAATGTAATTCTTGCCTTTGAATGGGCTTTTACTTTTTCTTTGGCTTTCTGGAAAACCTTACTTCAAAAGAAGGGCAGAGGAAGAACTGAATTTAGCACGTAGGTTAATGATAGACATATCTCTCCCATGACTACACCTACTTTTTGTACCACGCCAAGCTTGTACTGCGCCAGTTGCCAACAAAGAATATGCGGCTTCTTATGAACATGCAAAGGCCATGCTTGCCACCGGCCATCCCTGCAGGCACACGTGTCTGTGTGTGTGTGTGTGTGTGTGTGTGTGTTGCTTGAGAGTGAGAAAAGACCAGTGTGCACCTCTTTGATGGCTGCGTGTGTGTGTGTGTGTGTGTGTGTGTGTGTGTGTGTGTGTGTGTGTGTGTGTGTGTGTGTGTGTGTGTTTGAGAGGTGAGTGAAACAGCAGAGGGACTGTGTAATCCTCTGACATGCCTTTGGAAAAATACAAGGATCCCTTTGACAGTGGCTCAACGACAGGCCCCTGCGGCCAGTTAGTGTGTCCACATGTCTGCGTGGCATACACACACACACACACACACACACACACACACACACA
The DNA here is from genome assembly GCA_026261675.1 of Hippocampus mohnikei. NCBI lineage: Eukaryota > Metazoa > Chordata > Actinopteri > Syngnathiformes > Syngnathidae > Hippocampus > Hippocampus mohnikei. The sequence goes on from JAKGUB010000326.1 coordinate 15,949,180, forward strand.
CACACACACACACACACACACACACACACACACACACACAGCGTGGAGTTGCCTCATCGCTAAAATATATATTACCAACATTGTCATGCACCGCCACGATTCTAGCCAAGCTGGGGTGCACTACTGTTTTGACACGTGCGCGCGCGCACGCACACAGTGGGACGTCGAACATGGAATGTGATCTGTTCAGTGACGCTGCTTGTTCGGATTTCGCAATTTTTCCATTGCGAGCAGTTATCATGGAAATGGTCCGTTCCTGGGTCAAACGATCGCCATCAGAAAAACTGTGAGTTGTCACCGTACAAGCAATGATTAAAAAATCTTGAACTGTTATACCATAAATATTAAAACTTAAAAACAAAAATAAATTCCAAACAGATTGAGTCCAGACCTGTCCATCATTAACGATCTGACAACATCGCAATACAAACACTTTCAATGGCGTGTACCTTATGAAAAGAACATATCTATTAGACACACGGGCTAATGTTGTTTCCCAGCAAACAATCGTAGACATTTCACCTCCTGATTGTCTAATCGCCCATCTGACGGCCTCGATGGCCGCACCTCTTAACCCAGAGATACTCGCTAATGGCCCGCACAATGGAATTATTTACTAGCCGTAGCGGGGCGGGGGGGGCAAATGGGTCAAATTGTGTGCGTGTGTGTGTGTGTGTGTGTGTGTGTGTGTGTGTGTGTGTGTGTGTGTGTGTCAGTGGTGCCCCCCATACACTCTCACACTGAATAAAAAAGGGGGAGTAGTGGAATCACTGAAGCATGCGGAGAGGGGACGCGGAGTGGAGCGAGTGGCGATGGCTAAAGTGAAAAATCATGCCACGGTGCGGAGGGGCCCGCCGGCATCCGCGGGGACGAGGGACTACATCCATGCTGGCACTCAAGTGCTCTTAAATACTCCCTCTTATGTTCAACTCCCCCTCACACACACCCTTGCCTGTACCTATCTTCAGTCCGCCCCCCATCCTCCCTCCCCTCAGCTCCCGTGTCCCTCATCATTCCCAGGCTCTCCCGCCTCATTCCGGTCCAGGTCCAAATGGCAATTTGCTGTACAAGTCGCACCACATGTCGCGGGGGCTGTTAAGGCCTTGTTGACAAAGTGGAAAATAGATCAAGGAAAAAAAAAACGTGTTTGTTTGTTTAGAAATAACTCCCGGTTAATCGGCAAGGTGTTCTATTCGGAGCAAGTTGGTCGCACGGTGTGGTAGTGGTTAGCAGCGCCATGTTTTGGCACAAGCATCCGACCCCTCACCACCCAAATTTTTGTATATGTCTCTCTTTTAAAAATATATATATATTTTAGCGCTTCCACGCGGACTTAACTTCGATCAAATTGCAAGCGTACGGTGCGAATGTGACGATTGGATGATATCTGACAATCAACAGCGCTGCAATGTGTCACTTGCTGGGCTTTCACCGATCCGGATGAAACGCACGAGCAGACGGACCTTTTCATTCTTTCACCTCGGGGCTGCATGGCAGACTTTCTGTCAAGCAAGCCGACTATGCGTGTGTGTGTGTGTGTGTGTGTGTGTGTGTGTGTGTGTGTGTGTGTGTGTGTGTGTGTGTGTGTGTGTGTGTGTGTGTGTGTGTGTGTGTGTGTGTGTGTGTGTGTGTGTGTGTGTTTGCACAGAGGTGCTTGCATTGTAGCCATATTTCCCCCTGCCTCTAATTAGCACACAGGAGTCCTGGGGGCAATCAGAGGTGAGGGTAATGAGAGGGGAGGGGGAACAGACAAGCGAGAGGGCTGGTTGTTGTTGGTTGGGGGTGCGATTGAAGAGCACGTCCTTTTATTATCACGTTCTTGTCCCTGATGTGACACATTGCACATTTCAGATCGCCTCTCATGTCACACGCATCGTTGCTCTGTGAGCGGCTCAAGCGGAGATGCTCGGTCATATATTCTATATCCTCTGTGAAGAACCACTAATATTAGTGTCGTCCTGATGAGGTGAGACGTCTTCAGAAAAAGTCCATCTGTCGCTAGAAAGAGCAGCACCATGGCCATTCAAGTGATTGTGTGAGAGGAATTGTTGCAATTTCTTACATTCTATTCAAGTGGCATTCACGATGTTTTTCTGAAGTACATTGTATGTATTGTGCTGTAATGTAAGTGTTTCGTATGTGTGCTCTTTTTCATTATTAAAGTAGACGTTTTTGTTTTTTGCAGGCGATAGGAACGGATTAGTTGCATTTCTATTGATTTCTATAGGAAAAGATGATTTGAGATATTGACCTTACGTGTTAAGATGAATTCACCTCTTTGATGGCTGCGTGTGTGTGTGTGTGTGTGTGTGTGTGTGTGTGTGTGTGTTCTTCACAGAGGATATAGAATATATGATTCAAATTGAATGTTTTGACGTTGCATAATCATGGAGTGTGTAAAATGTTTTTTCAAATGTTTTAATTTTAAATTTATTATTGTGTTTTTGTTAAAAGAAGTTTTCTTATTCCTTTTTCTTCACCGGGTAGCAGATAAAATAAGCCTAACGTATTTTACATACATCTGTACCATTTGCAATCAGCTTTTGCATTTCAAAAAAAAAATTGTATTTTGTAAAAAGAAGGGAAGAAACATTTTTAACGTACATTTTTTCTTGACTTTATTTCTTGACCAACTGGCTGAAAAATCAAATGATTTACTAAAAATAGTCTGATTTAAGATTTGAAAACTTTTCTGTTATTTAATATTTTTAGAGGTGTTGTTTTGTGATCTATGTCATTCTTGCATGTGCGCGTCTGAAATTCAAACAGCCCAACATAACTCTTCCCCTCTGAAAGCTTCATTGACCGGGCTTTTGAGTGATGATTAAAATAATATGCGCGCTCCGAACGGCAACACATGCGCCGCATGTGGCCGCAAAGAAGCCAGACAATTGTGACTCGGAGACGATGCCGACCACTCTGTTTATGCCGTATTTCTTGGATGTTATGTCTTCATTCGCCGCTATTTGCATCTGGGCGCACTCTGCTTTGTGTTATGGCATTGTGTGCAGGCGCAGGAAGTCATTTTTCTTTAATATTACCGGAACCTGTTTTGTTGAAACATCTTTTAGCTTACATACACTGCACATACAACTGGAGAAGACCCAGCAGGGTTCGTTGTGTTCGATGACAGCTACGTGTTTTTTGGCGACCTGCACCAAGACTTAAAAAAAAAAAAAAATTAAAAAAAGGAAAAAAGTTGCTGCATATATGTACATACATTTATGTGTGTATACTGTATGTGTGTGTACCATATGTGTATGTGTGTGTGTGTGTGTGTGTGTGTGTGTCTATGTATGTGTGCGCGCGCTTTGGTGTATGTGTGCCCATGCCCACATATATGGATGTATATGTGTGGGTGTGTAAGAGTTATGTATGTATCCGTACGTACGTGCACGTATCTGTGCGTATATGCATTTCTAGATGTGCTGTAACCAAACCATGATTATAATCACTTTCAAGTCAACAGTTGTCCCCTGAACGCAGCATTTACTTTTTCAAAATGTTGCATTTACTAATTGTTCTTTCCGAAATCATACTTATATCGTCTATATTTTTCCCAGGGTCTATTTTTGAAGATTCACATACCAAAAGTGACTCGGCATATATCAAACGTTCACAATGTTAAATCGATGGCGACGAAAAAAAAAATCTCACCAAATATGAACCGCTAATTTTCATGGATATTAGTCTTTCTATTAAATATATATATATATATATATATATATATATATATATATATATATATATATATATATATATATATATATATATATATATATATATATATATATATATATATATATATATATATATATATATATATATATATATATATATATATATATATATATATATATATATATATATATATATATATATATATATATATATATATATATATATATATATATATATATATATATATATATATATATATATAGGCATTATTTTGGTACTGATCATTCAAGTCATGAGCTTCTATGAGCACCGTGATGCTGGGTCAGGCATGAATTATGATTGTGCTCCCTTTTCTGTCTCCTTTTGAGCATCATGTCACCCCACTCCCTCGCCCCCACCCCCTCACCCAGCTCTCCCGCACACTCTTCCCCATCCCGGCCATATAGTGGACACGAGTGGCTCTTGTGGCTTGTGTCGCTGCAAACGCGATGTGACGCTCGTGCATTATTGAGCGTCGCATCGCCATTAGAGACATTTATCCAGTAGAATGATTCGATCACAGCCCGGCGTGGATCCTCCATGCTGACATGTTGTTTTCCTGGCTTGATTATCCAAATATATGGCTTTGATTTGAACATATTGACAACCGATAATGTGGACAAAGTGCATGATTTTTTTTTCTTTTTTAAGGCTTTTTTTGGTAGATTTAATTTTATATTGAATTTTAAAACTGTTTTCCATGCTTTCTTTTTTAATTACCAATGCATTGATAAATTAATCTTTTAGTCGATACATGATTTTTAGCTATCAACATTGATGGTGTACACAATGCTATGATTAATTTTTGGGACAGATAATTAATTAACCCTCAAGTGTTTACAACTATTTTCATTTCAACAATTTGAGTGAAGACTTCCTTAAGCAATTAAGAATTTCTCATAGTTTTCCAGAATTATTTTCTGTGCACTTTTATTTTTGATTGTATTTTTTTCTTTATCCATTCGAAGCTCAATTAACTCTTTTTATTTGTATTTTTTCCTTTTTTTCCTGAACAATAAACAAACCTTTGAGTTATTCCAAAGTGAAAGTATTTTAAATTAAACAATTTGACCATAAATATTCTATTTTGAAATACAGTTTCTTTGCTTTTTCATATGTTGATAAATTGCGTTTTTTACAGTATTTTTTTTCTTTTTATATTATTTCAAATTTAAAAATACGTTTTTTTACATTGACCTGTTTTTTTTCAACAAATGGAATAAAAATTAATCATTGACATACAGTATTTGAATTCAATATTTCATATAACCTGATTTATTTAAAGTGTGTTACTTTTTGGCGTGTTTTTTCCTTTTTTTATCATCAGATGTCATAAATAGATGTAATATACTTTTTTTCTTTGAACCAGTTGGCAGAAATGAAACAATTCCACCCTTGATATTTACTGGAGAACGTTCTCAAAACGTTGCTAATACCCTCAACGCAATATTTGCCGCGACTTTTTCCTTCAGCCACTGAGCCAATCCTCCCCACGTAACAATGCTTTCACTGCATGAGGAATACTCTTCGCCGCAAGTGTATCCTCGGCCTCTAATTCACGTCAGGGAGCCAAAAGAGGCAAATCATTTCCTCCCGCCGTTCCTGCGCCGGGCTGCCTCGTTCCTCCTCCTCCTCCTCCTCCTTGTTTTTGTATCTCTCACCCGTTAACAATAGCGCTGGGGGCGAGTGCAGATGTAAGACATAACAACGCTTGCGAGAAGAAGAAGAAGAGATGAGCGGGGCGAAGATAGAAGATTTGACAAAGGAAAACAGACGGCTAATGCCGCTCACGAGCATCGCTTGTCAATTTACAGCCGCTGCTCCCTGAACCGCGCCGAATAAATTTCCAACGTGACGTCCGTTTCTACTGCTTCCAAGCCGACCAGATCTCCTCCCCAGACACTTGGAAACCTGATGTTTGCATATCGGGCCAGATGCATCTGCCTTTACTTGTATTTATCCCCCTCCCCAATCCCCTCCATATTGGAACGGCTATAGGTGAAAGCTTGTTTGATGTGGTCGCCCTTGTGCGCACACATGGATGCATACATGGAGCATGTGACGGTAAATCACGGGAGCGACTGGCGCTTGACGGAGACGTAGGCCAGAGAACATGGATGCGATGCGGTCGGCAAAGAACATCTCAGAACCGTGATTCTCAAAATACGGATCACACCGTAAAAGTCCCGCTGCGTGTGTGGCAGGTGTTTTGCGTATTCCATCACGGTCCCTTGAGACTTAGCCGATTGTCGTCATCTCATGTGTCTCAACCGATGACGCTTCGCTACGATTTCGATGAAAACTAGTTTCAACTCATCTTTGCCCAGGAACCCGTTGAGTTTGTGTACGGAACCCAATCTGTCGACCCTGCCCAGTGCCTCGTTGCTTCTGTAATGTAAGGCAGATGAGAAAGGGGGGGGGGGGGTGCGGGATGACCTCCACATACTGTAAGTGACACGTTGTACATCCTCCGTCTGTTTAAATTATGGCTGTCTTTTTGAAGCGCTGACAAGCAGCGCCTTTAAATATAAAATTACACCCGTATCAAAACAGCCCCGATGACTCTTAACTCATACGACGGCGCGGAAGAATCCGCAAGGAAAACAGCGTCGGGCGTGTGATCCCGAGGCGCTCGCACACCATTGCAAAGTGCAACACCTGTTTCGACTTAGGCAAGTCAGCGCCCGGTAGCGAGATTAGCGAAACATGCCCATAAAGGGAGAAGAAAGGTGGCTGCGCCTTCGCTTCTGATATCAACACAAAAGCACTCCATGACTCCATTCCGTGTCCGTTTTTCTAAAGAGCCGACGTGGTCGTAGCGCCGAGGAATTCACCTCAGCCTCAAGCCAAAGAACAAGCGGGGAGTGGTGCCTGGTCATGGCTATTTTCAACCTTCAAACCAGGTTGTAAAAAAAAAAAACAACTCCTTTTTAAAGAGGAAATATTCTGTAAATGGCATGTTGGGTCACACTCTATGACTCAATCTGGCTGTTTTTTTTTTTGTTTTTTCTAAACCTGCTTTCAGGCTTTGACTTGACCGTAACTATTCGGTGATGCTCGAGTCGCTTTGGTTTGGGGCGGTCAGCTTTCCGCTTTTGGATACTCCAGCTGAAGGGTCATTGGAGTTGTAAAGCCCGCCAAATGCTGAGCATCACGACGCCTTCACAGGCTGGATTTTTTTATTCGGGATCAGCCTGCAGGCAGCAACGGCCCAATCCACCCCAAAAACAGCCAGCGTTGCCTACTTAAAAATGTGAGACAACACCACCGCTGCCACGGCGCTGCTGCCAAAGACATTGTCATCTTGTCAGGGGCGTTAGCACGTCGTTTAGCGGGGGGGGGACGAGCCGCGATGACATTGTCAGATGGTGTGCGGGGTGGCTGGTGTCAGGAAGTCGGGGAAGGATTTTAACACCTCCGTGACAGTGGCGGCGACCCGCGAAGCTTCAGCTGAGCTGCAGAGAGCGGAAACTCTGCCCCAGCGACGGGCATGACATAAACACTGCGCGCGCCCGCGCACGGACGTTGCCACGCGACTACCGCCTGGCCTAATCGCCGGGTGCCTCATGGGGCTTTTGTGCCGAGCGTTTCCCGCTCTTATCTTTTGTTTATGCGCGAGGGCAGATCGTCGCGATGAACTGCGTGCGCGTGCTTGTTCGGGAAGTGACGCGGTTGTGCCTTGCGCCGAATCACCGGTTGGCTGTGTGCGATCCCGATGTGTCCATCGACACGTAGAACTGAACTGCAGTCAGCGCAGTGGTGTGCAGAGCATCAGGGTCTCACGTTGATCCCTACTGCTATAACTTGATGCTGACCAGTTTTACAAAACGGGGAGTAGGGGGTAAAACCACACATTCAGAAATCAAACGTGAAATTAGCGACAGAAATAAATCAGTAGTAGAGCGAGACGTTGGCTAGCTTCATGAAACATACCGCTGAGAGCAAACCAGACCACCCGGAGAAAACCCACTTAGGAAGGTCATGCTAACTCCGCACAGGAAGGCCGGACGGAGCCCAAACCTTAACGCTGTGAGACGAATGTGCTTACCGCCACTCATCAAACGTAATGCCCGGGCCGCTGTCTTCAAATGGATAATAATCACCTAAAAATGAATGACGTCTTCTGTAGCCAAAGCTCTGACGCCCGCCCCCCCCAAAAAAAAAAACACGAAAAGACAGCACTATGCTTCAAATTCCAAATTGTGCGACATCATCTCATATCAAGACTTGATGTGTTAACTCATCATGCTGGGTGACCCAGTATCGCATCCTCTGTGTGTGTGTGTGTGTGTGTGTGTGTGTGTGTGGCACCCTGCCCGCATGTGGCGGCCTGCCAGCGACAGCTCGCCTTGCCCGGTGGTCCCCGCTCCCAGACACTTAGCCATTTAACAAGACAGTCGTTGCGGGACCGAGCCAAGAAGTGCATGCACGGAGCTGGTCGGCACATTGCGTCCCCACCACCCCGCGTACATTTTTTTTTTTTTAACAAGAGTCTTACTGGCATGCACTGAGCGCTGCGTGAGTCCGTGTGTGTGTGTACTGGGTACCCGTTTATTCATTTATTACGACTATTAGGCCCTTTTTCTTTCCCCTTCTCCCTCCTCCTCCACCCCGGCAAAATCACTCCAATAAACAATCGGGGTGGCGCCACGCTGCGATGCCCGTAATGGGCTCCCAATTAGCAACTCCAAACACAGAGAGCGGCCGCTTCGCGCCCTGCCTTTTTTTTTTTCCTGCACTCATCTGCACAAAGCCGCATGAATTGATTCCATTTGCACGCCACTTAATGCGCTGATTGTTTATTGGCATGGCAGGGCTTGAAAAAACCAAGCAAATAAAAAGAGAAATTGTCTTTAACCTTGTGAGGAGCGCTGATATGAATCCGAGTCGCAGGACCGGGGCGCACCGTTGGATGTCGGATAAATTCGACTGTGGAAGTCAAAGCCAGACCAAGACTAGAAGGATTGGAACCGTGCCATGTTCGGAGTCACGTTAGCGTGCGTATGTGCCAGGGAGCAAATCTTTGCAACTGTCAAGTTCTTGAAATGTCATATTTTTGCCATTATATTGCAGCTTCCTTCATTTCTTGCACTTGACTAGTTCTTTTAGTCATTTTGCATTTCCTGAATTGTATTTGGACCGCTGAGACAAAGTAAAAAGGTTTCAAGCTGGCTAAGTCAATCCCCAGACCTAAACCCCATAGAGGATGCATTGGACTGTAAACGAGGCGACAGAGGGGAGTGACCTTCAAGAGACGGAAGTGAAAGCTTGTTGCCATGATCGCAAAGGAAGTTGAGAGGAAACGTTCACACTGACAGTCCCCCCGCCCCCCCCCACACACATCGCAAGTCATTTTCAAGACTTGAACCCGATAGAGTATGCGTTTTACCCACTCAAAAGGAGGCCGGTGGGAGTAACGCAGCAAAACAAATGACTGAAAAAAAGCGCCGGTTGAAAACTCATTCCTGTTTTGAGTCGTGCTGACTTTTCTCTCTTGTATCTGCTGCAATCCGTTTGTTTTGCAGTACACAGACAAAATCAAAGTCCCGATACTAGGGAGCGGACACCCTGGTTAGTCAACCGCAAGGTGACTGGGAATCGAAAGGGAGGAGATGTGAATTGCCGCGCTACCGACGACACTTTATGGAAATGTCGGTGGGGGGTTGGGGGGGGTGGCGGGTGATTAAACGCCGTCTGTTGCATACATTATGTTGGGATTCAATGGTGAGTTCCAGCAGGTGGCAGGCACCGGATTCCACTGGGGGTCATTTTCACCCTTTTAACCCGAGTCACCTGCTGACCTGCTTGAGAGGGGTGGGGGTGGGGGTGGGGGTTACGGACGCCAAATGCGTTCCATGGCAAAATGAGCGTGTGAGGTCCTCCGATGTGTGTGTCACGCTCGTCCGCCTGGCTCACTTCCTTTGCAGGCTTGCCTTCCCCGCTGCCTTTTATGAGAGAGAGCTTCTCTCGGCTTCTCACCTCGGGACACACTCGAGTGTCTAAATGTTTCCACTTGTGGGGGGCGGGGGGGGGGGGGGCACTCATTCGCTTATGCTGTGGGATGACTGCCCGCCAAAACGTAACCAGCCCACAGACAAGTAATGAATCGGCGATTCGGTGTGTGTGCGCCCGGGCGGACCGAGCCTGCAAAATGTCAAGTTCATGTCCTGCGCGCTTGTGGTTGGAACTTTTTTAATGATGATAATATCGCGATCAGTGATATTCAACATGTGGCGCGAGTACCAACAGTGGTACTCGGGCTCCCCCTAGTGGTGCACATGTGATTCAATGGCCTAGTGAAGTTCAGTTGTATTCAACTTTTAAATTCAGTACATCCGCATTTAATCTGATTATTTTTGAAACTCTTACTTGGGTACAATATTTACCTTTTACGTCAATCTATTCATTTAAAAAAAAATTGTGGGGGAAGCGGATTTTTCTGCCCCCTTCATGGAAAAAACAGTTCAATTTTACAATGAATTCTACACAGACATGCTATTCGTGTTTTTATTGATGTGCATATTTTGAAGTCTTTCACGTAAAATTTGGACAGAAATTGTCTTTGTCTTGTAATAGTCCAACTGCAGGAATACAACCTGTCTTGTTTTTGCACGGCTGTTTTGTTATGTTATTTAACGCTCATTATTGTCCTACTTGGAGAGTCGATTCTTTTTGGGGGTGGTGCTTGCTCTAAAAAGATGGAGAACACTGACTTTGACTGTACATAGCACCGAGTGGTTTTTTTTTGGGGGGGGGTTGTATTGATCACAATGGTTCACTGCTCTCACCAGAGCGCCACTCCATTTCCAGACTGTTTAATATCATTTGTGTTCCCCCCCCCCACCCCATCCGTGTGGCTCCCAAATTCCCCCCAAAGACCACAGCAGGAAGCCGTTTGGTTTTCTTTGATGGTATCGATCACGATGGTTCACTCCTCGCATCAGACCGCCACCCCATTTCCGAGCGGCTGAAAATCATTTGTCTTGTGCCGATCACCGCGGGTGCCAAATGCCTGCGAAAAACCACACCAGAACATTTTTTGGTTCCTTTTCGCTGTGGTATCGATTACATTGGTCCATTTCTCGCAGCAGACTGCTACTCCATTTCCGGCCTGTTTTATATTACTTTGCGCTAACCTGCTTCCCGTGGGTCCCAATTTTCTCGGAAAAAAAAACAAAAAACACCGGTGATTTGCGCCACACTGCCCAACAATTCTGCGTGACAATCAATCCAGGGCCAGAACCTCTCGTGCGGATCGATAACCCGCCGTGCTGCCGGACCCGTGCCCCGCACGCCGTCATTAGCGTCGCTGACCTTGAAGTAAAATTCAATTTCCCCGGACCCTTGAAAAAAAAAAAGGAAAAAAAAAGCCACCACCGGATCCCGGGAGCCATTTTCAGGATATTACAGCTTCAGGAATTCCGTTTGAGGCGGTCATTATATCCGAGCCCCTTTGTGAGGTAAATAAAAGTTCCTGAAACGCGGGCGGGATGCTTCTCGGTTTCAATTAGGGCGTCTTTGAGAGACTTCTCGCGGGACGCTTGGGCAGCATCGACGGGAGGATTCGGGCCATGCTGCTCTGAAAGAGAGGAAGGCGAATGTGCAGCCAGAGAAGCAGAAGTCTCATTACAGCGATCAGTGTAACGGCGTCGGACGACAAAGGGGACGGACCCCATTAATACTGCCTTGAATCCCTTTCTTTTTTTTTTTTTCTACTCCAATCATGACATGTCGGCACGAGTTAAGATAAGAGCAGCCGAAGCTTTGGTGGCCCCACTTGGAGACTGAGACGGAGACTGGGACTTGCTTGTCGTCAGAATCAAAGTGAATGTCGGAGTGGCGGCGGGGGCCATGAGAAAGCGATGCTACCGGCTCGGCCGATAAAGCTGTAGGATTGGCAACTGCACTTTGAAGTCAGTTATCAGGGGGGGGGGGGGGGGATTTGGCATTGGGGGGTGGGAGTGGGGGTGTAAAGCACTGTGTGGTGTGTGTGTGTGTGTGTGTGTGATGTGTGTATTTTTGGAGGACAGGGGTGGGAATCCCCAAGAGCTCAAATTTCTATACAAAGAGGTGAATTCACTTTGAAATTCCTTCATCCGGTTCAAAAATGATTCAACGAGAACGTGAGCGTACTGGCATGACGCCGGCCGCTCGATTCCGGTTTCTGACAGGTGATGTCATACTTTTTTTTTTTCTTTCAAAACACTATATGTTAAATAAACGTAAAACATTCCCCGCATCGCACGTCAACTCCCCCATCAGCTTAAATCAAACACCATTTGCGCATACGTTTGGCCATGAAATATTCACGCGCTTGAAATCCGACCACATCGCAGCCGCCTCCTGTTCGAGGCGAGTGTGAAATATGCATGTCGCCGCCACAGGCGCGTAAATGCCTGCGTTTAATGGATTTCTTAATTGTTTAAGTGTCTCTCGAGGAGTCGCCTCCCAACATGGTGAGCTTCATCGCGTCCTTCTCCGAACACATCTTTTGTGTCGTCAGTTCTGTGCCGCAACGCGACCATCAAAAAAGAGCGTATGAGCTCAGTGGCAGGGAAAACTGTGTTGCAGTGTACACCGGATGAGCCGAGCTGTTCATAAATTGCACTGAGAATCAGCGATGAATAAGTTTTTGCAGTCGCTGCAACTCGTTTCCCCGGCCAAGCTTTAATCTAGCGAAGCAAAGGCCTCCACTTCCTGTTCCTGTTCGCCAGACATGATGGATGGTCCCGAGGTGAAATTGGACTTGGACCGCTTTTGACGCTTAACGTGAATGTGAATAACTACGACGACGAGTCCTTTCGATGATAGCGGGTTTCGTGTTCGCAGCTCGCGCATTCCTGCACGCTTTCTGGCCGCAAATCGGGCTCAGATGGGATTGCGACTGGCCTGCTTCGAGAGCGCGAACGCAGCGCTGCCTGGTGTTGCCCTGAAAGAAATCTCGGTTCTTTACTTGGAGAATCTGGATTCATATTGAGAAGATGACGGGGTACTTTACAGCCATTCTGTGGCCAGTTATGTGTCGCATGGGCTGCATTTACACCGCTTGTTTCAAGTGACACAATTGAGATTGATTTTTTTTTTTGCTCTTTGGTGGGACAGTCGGAATGAGGAGTGAAATGAGTCCTGGAGTAATTCGAGTTCCTTGATTTAAAATATGATTGAAGAGGATTTCTTTATTCATTTATTTATTTTTGGGGACCTCGCATACAGGAAAAAAAGACAGTCAAGCCAGGCAGCAATCGTTCGCGCTATGCATGATGGGAAGTTCCAATTTCAAAATAAAATGAGTATGAATGATAAAATGAGATTACCCTTTTATTTTGACGTTGTTCCTGGCAGCCTTGCGGCCTATTTGACTCGTCTTCCGGACCGCGCAGGCTCGATTGGTCGGACTCTGGTTTACGTTTCCGTCACAAACTATTGCCACCAACATCTGCGCGTCAGGCTGAAATCATGTTAAATCGTATGATTCCGTGACCGGAGTTAGCGGTTCATGGCTAGCCGCTTAAGCGAACGCCTGCTAAGCAGCCGGGCAAGAGCCGTCAGACTTCTTCTCAGAGTCGATCGATCGTGACTCTGCACACTTTGATGCTGACATGTTGGCACCGTTGCAGTTCCTATCGGCCCATTTTGAACAAAACAAAACTTGTTATTTTCATTTCTGCTTTCATAATTGTTCGATATCTAAGATTTTTCAAAAAATCTGAATAATCGATTTCTCAATAGAATTTTTAGTACAATATCCGAATACCAAAATAATCGAGAGGATTCCGATGGATATCAAAGCAAACGAATTAATTCCGGTTCTGTCACAGAAGGTTACGCGGACTTTTAAAAATTATATTCAAGGATATTTCCTTCATGTCACAGTGAGTATTGCACCTCAGGTTTGGTGTTGATCCAAATTAGGATTTGTTCAGGCCTTGGCAGTGGTCACGAGCTCGGTTGTTGGCCAGGCCTCGCTGACTCTATGGTCCGATTCCTCCGAATCCAATATCAGGGGACTTATTCCCCAAATTCCTGCATACCATGTAACCTGCTCGTAACCTCGTCGCTCCAGCTTGAATTCATTTGGGGCTAAGGTTCGGGATCGTGAGGCGCTGAGGATTTGGCGTGCGGCAGCTTTTTGGCGGGGGGGGAGTCGGGGGGGGGGTGCCTAGTGGCGGATTTGCGAGCTGTGAGAAAAGTGACTGTCCGCCTGATATTGCCATGCCGGCGCATCGGCTGTCCGGCGTTGATGGTTTATAAAAGCGATTAGCAAATGACATACTCCTGATCTATTATTTAGAATCACATCCCTTTTTTTGGAGTGTGGGGGGCTCTAATTCTTATTTGTAAGTCAATAGAAATGCGTCTGTTGGGGGAAGAATCACCTTGATGAAGTACTGGCGGGCTGTCACGTGGCAAACAAAGCGTGCAAGCCTTCCAGCGAAAACTGGAGCCTGACCTTGCTGCCCAAATCATAACCATATGAACGCAAGAATTTCCACCTGAAGAGGACGCGTACTCTCACTCTCTCCCATCCATCTCCCGGGGTGAGGCATTAAGCAGTGATAACAGAAAACAGGTTACAAGGGGAAGGGGGCGATGGAGAGCTGTGGGGAGGCGAGCAGAGTGGCGTCCGGAGGCCGGCGAGTGGAGAAGATGTCGTGATCGGGATGACCGAAAATGGAAGTTTTAGGCCAGTCGCTTTTGCTTCTGCTGTTATGCGACTTTCTCTGAAGATTTTGGTCCAGAGAACAAGATCAGCCAGGATTTACGTTGCGGGCCCAATTTGAATTTCAAGCCCTTTTAAAAATTTTTTTATTCTTAAGGAAACGTCTCACTTTGAATGTTCTGAACTCCTGTTTGATTAATTTTATTCAATATTAACCCTTTCAGGGACAGCAGTTACTACAGTGGACAGGTTACAGGGTGCATGAAATTAATATCCCTCGTTTGTTTTTGTGGGTGCCCCCCCCCCCTGTTTTTAACAGGACAGTTTTTCACTTTTTGTTGTTGTTATTTGCTTCAGGGCTCAGTTCCTTCGAAGAGTTTACTGTACAGCGTCTGGATTTCTCTTGCACTGCCAATGCGTGTAATCACATCAACCGCATTCATGTCCTATGCATGTACAATTTTTTTTTCTTTCCTCGGGAGTCGGCTTGTGTGAGTTAATGGTTAGTAGTAGACACCCTCGTGTGGAGGCATGCAGCAGTGAGTGTTGGCGGGCCACAGTGATTCTGCGGCCGTGTGCGCCTGATAGTTTGAATAAGCATTCCTCCGGGTGTGTGTGCAATTAGGGTTAGGACTCTGTGTGTGTGTGTGTGTGTGTGTGTGTGTGTATACACAGTGTGTGCGCGCAGTGCTGGGAGTTGTTAGCGGTTCCATCTGGGTCTCCTGGAAGCCGTGTGGAGTCAGGAAAACCGCATCTCATAAAAAGCGGAGGCAGCCCAATGTTCTACAAGGACAGAACATTACTGGGAATGTCGCTCAGGAAAAGCCTGGGACCCGGGCCCGCATGCCGACTCCTCTCCGCTCTCCTCGGGCTCCGTTCCACTCGCCTCCCTGCCTCCCGCGCATCTTATTTTTCACCGGGTGAGGGATTAGGAAGAGGAAGACATAATAGAGAGTGTGGGAGACAAAGCGGAGGGGGAAACGCTGATGACATTCCCATCTGTGCGTAGCCAACGGTGGAGGGGAGCGGCGACAGACTGTGGCCTAGGAGTGGGATGGGGGTCAGGGGGGGTGGCTTAAAGCGGGGGGCTGGCATGTTGGCCCGTGAAAACAAGCATGACAGTAGGATGACAAGGATGATGAGTCAGGAGATGGAGAGTCGTGGCGGCGGTGCCAAAGTGAAGGGCATCGTTCCCAAGTTGTCCCGATTTGAACTGCTGGGAAGCCCTCCCTGACATATGCAAATGTGTGAAGAAAAAAAAAAAAATCAGAAACAAGACATTACACGCACTATTTTCCACTCATCACATCTGCGCGGAACCGCTCCAAACTGCATGCGGACCGTGCAGACTTGAGCTGAATGATCCAACGGGATGGATGGAGACATACTGCAGTTCTGGAATGGGCAACCTAAATGATGGAGGGGGCCACAGTTTTTCATCAGCGCTACCGGGGGTCAAATGTAGTTTTTCATTGTCGTAATAGCCATTTTTTCCCCCTCATTCGTAATATGTCACTGAATGAATATGAAATGAGACGACCAGAGTATGAAAATGATAATCATCCCGACTCATGTGTCACTGCAAAGACAGTGCGCACGTGACTGAACACAATCATACCCCCCAAAAAAAGGCAATCATTTATTTTAATGGTTATTGATGCTGCGGGTAATTCCTCCTCCTTTCCAAATCAAGCTTCCATCCACCGGAGTCATTAATGCTATTGATTAACTTCTGCACTATGAGCAGCCTATTACAAAGGTAAATTGCCGAGTGTTCCACATATTTAGTCACACCGCCGTACGTCCGTCTGTCTGTTTACTTTTTGTTCTGCTGCCGGCGAGGTGCGCTGTGCTTAATTTCTTCAGTAAATTACCAGCTAAAAGGCCGTGGTGGCACGTGCTATTACTTAGACGCCAACAATAAGAGTTCATTGCAGCGCCGGTGGTGCTAATAATAATTATAATTTCATGTCAGAGTCGCATCGTTGCAGCACTTCCACCCTCGTGTGTAATCATTTGTAGGCACGATTAAAACAATGAAGGAACCTTTATAAACTAGGTTATTATAATGTTATAACACCGTTGTAAGCATTAAAGAAGCGCTTTTGAGCAAAACTGAGGAACTATTGCCACACTTGCAGTCTCTCAATTGTTAGTTGTGGACACTGCATGGAGATTATTTGCAATATCCTTTCACGAAAGGCAAGTCAAAATATTAGGAACAGCGCGTGATATGATACGGTGCAGTGGTGTCCAACTGCAAACTACAAGCACTAAAGTAAGCGTGTGTCTGCGCGCACACACAGGAGTGGATCTGCAAGTGCTTTAAGTCACAGAAGCAGTTTCCGTGCATATACTGTGCCCCCTCCTCCCCTGACACCCCTCAATAATACCCCCCACCCCTGTACTCCTCTCCCGCCATGCTGTTCCACTTACACTCTTGGAATGGTGCACCCAACTTGCATACTGATAAGCACATGTGAACACAACACGTACTCGCACACAGTAAGAAAACCACATGCACATGTCCGCTCGCTGCACACTAATTCATTCAGGAACACTTCGGGTTTCAGCACCAGAACCCTTTTGTGCAATTAGAGAGGAAGAAGGGGGAGTGTAGTTTGCTGGCATGACATTTTTCTTTTCTCTTTTTTTTGGTTTTGTTTTTTCGACCTCTTTTCCCCTCTTCTCGAGTGTCCGCCAAGGGGAACATAGTGGAAGTGCGATGGGATAAAAAGTGGCCCATGAGTTTGGCCTAAAATACATTTAGGGGACCGCTTCAAGAACATAGTGGAAAATTGTCACGTGCGTGTGTGTGTGTGTGTATGTCCATAAAAAACAAGCAAACCAACAATACAGCAATGGCTGAGCGGGGGTGGGCAAACTTTGAGCATGAGGGCCAAGTTTTGAGTTTTTTAAGAGACAGATGGGTCAGGTCATTTGTAGACAAACTTTAAACGACAAATAAATCAGTTAAAGGTTTGGGACAAGTAAAAACAGTCTGCGAACATTTTTACAACCTTTTACAAACGCTGACGAAAATCCCAAATTGGCCCCGTTCGCAAGCATTCGCCGCTCAGTGAGATACCAACTTAAATGCGATTTTCCGCCATCTTGGTGCCAAGCTTCAATCAGACAAAAGTGGTACTTTGGCACTATCTTCTGGCATCTCGGTGCCATGGAACTAATGCTAGGAATTACCATATAAAGAAGTGTGTTGAGGAGCTTCATAATTAGCTTTGATAAATCTAATTAATCTCATCTTTCGAGGGGACGTCAATTACAGGGCTCTTGAGAATATGAATGCTTGGCAGGCCACCTTACAGAATGCGCCATTGCCATCGGACTGTACTTTGCCCAACCCTGGTTTTGGCGGGTCTCTGACCTGCAGTATGTAGCCCCGCACGTAGTCCCGCAGGGTCCAGCCCAGGCCGTGCAGGATGTGCAGCACCTCCTCCTGCTTGAGCACGGAGAAGAGGCGGTCCAGCAGGATCTTGAGCCGTACCGGCACCGCCTGCGTGCCGTACAGCATCAGGCTGCTGATGTCGAACACCACATTGGACTGCACGATCTCCACCTGCGTCGGGTGGTACAGGTGCTGCGTGCTCAGCTTGTCCAGGGCTGTACATACACACAAAATATAAATAAATGAAAAATAACTGACTGAGTCATCAGGTTTTATCTCATCGAAAGTTCTCCACTGGCCGGGGGAGTCTATTTACTGACCCGCAAATGGGGCGAGACCTTCATTTGGTCATTAGTGGAATATTTTTTGTACAATATAGTCGGGTCAAGGCAAAAAGAAAAGAACTGCGCATCACGAACCAGCATTCCAAAAACATGCACATTTGGTTCATTGAAGACTCTTAAGTGTCGCATCGGATACGTATCAGATTGATATCCACATTCAAAAGAGGCCAGGCTGTGGGGGGGGAGGGGTCGGAATTCTGGTATTCAGATGCATTGTTGCCAAAAATCGGAACTAACCTGCAGAATAACGGCGCTCTTGAAGTGACAGGTAACAAAACAGCGAAACAAATAAATACATCAATTCCAAATCCCCATAGCAATGTAGTAGAAAGTAACGTTCACATCGTAAAGGCTGCAAAGAATGTTGTCCTCAAAATATTTCTACCTCCTCCTCGGTCATTCTTAACTGTGGCACCCATGTGTGACGTTATTTTTTTAAACGTCACTTGGCGTCATGCTTTGTCCGCCTGTTCCGTTCACATTCGTGTCTGTAACGTGAACGAGTACATGCCAAGATCGAATTGAACTCCCAATTGGGTATCACGCCCGACAGTATAAATGTAGCCTTCGTATTCTTCCTTAACTTGACCCCATGAGCAGCAATCTTAAATTTCTTCAGTATATGCAACATCTAATGTATACTCCACATTGATTTTCTTTGAAAAAAGTCCTTCTCGCTCCATTATGTTGCTCTTGCCTTCGGGAGGAAAAAAAAGCACAACAAATTGCAACAAGGTTTCGGGTGCATGTAGCCTGACAAGCGTAAATCGGGGAAAACCAAAACCCTAAGCGAGTTTGCGACCTCAGTCAACTCTTCCTCCCGGTCTATCCGTCCTCTCTCCTCTCCTTCCTGCTGTCTCCCCCCCTCCGCCCCCTCTCGTCCCTCCTCTCACCCTTCCTTCCCCCTCCGCGCCTGTCTGGGTGACACCTGGCCCGGTCTCGCTTTCTCTGATCCCGGGACCAGGGGCCTCGCCTGACGACGCCTCGCCGCCAGACACGAACGTAATAAAAAATGAAGAAGTGCTTGTCAGAGTGGCTGCCAATGCTGACATGAAATGAAAAGTTGAGGGAGGGCTCGAAGGGAGGGGAGGCCCGCCGGGGGGGGACGGACGCCTGACACTTCAACGGGGAGAGGCTGGGAAATATTCGCCCAGGTCCTTATGTTGATTCACCCAGAGAGCCCCACGGCCCCGCTATGGTGAGCCAAACAGGTGTTTTCTTTTATCCGGCTTTCTTCCACGCCTTTTTCTCTTTGTACTTTTGGGTTCTTTGTTTTTTTGTTTTTCTTTTATTACACCTGTGTGAAGTGCTAAAGTGCGGCTTTTGGGGATCATCCAATATGCGAAAACAAAGCTTACCAGAAGAGTGCAGGCAAACGTTTTTGTGACAATTGTGCGTTTTCATGTCCCGAATGTCACTTTTTTCTTTTTTGCCTCGCGGCAATTAAAGTTGCAAGTTGGCCTTATACTTTTGTCATGAAAGTTAACGCTCGTTCATTTATTTTTACACTTGCGTGACAGTTGAGAGTTTTAAAATACTATAAAAATGTTGACTTTTCCCAACACTCAAAAACAAAAAAAAAAGAAGGAGAGTTTTATTGCTTTTAGGCTTTTAAAACAAATATATATATTATGAATGACTTCCTTTTGCATTTGACTGACAGGACGAATTTTGCATGTTCGGCTTTTTCTTTGGCTTTTCCCACCAATTATTTCAAATGGAGAGGAATTAGTGAGTTTTAAATAGCGGTCAGCTCAAAGGTTCCACCGTCAGCCAGTTTTGGAAGTCCATTCCTGGTTTTTGTACAAAGTGAATAAAAATGAACTTACCGTGCGCTACCCAGCCATGTTTGCAGTGGTCGCATGTGCGCAAGTGAATCTTGCCCGGCTGGAAGCACTCACACGTGCAGTTGACCAGCGTGCAGCGAATGGCCTGCAAGGGGCACAAAGACATCCGCATGATTACAAGAAATATTCATTTGAGGTTGACGTTGTCGGGATTGAAATGAGTTCTCCACAAAAACAAAAAGCAACCCCACATGCAGCGTTGGACGCCGACGTTCAATAACTTATGGGAGCGTTTTACTGCGCTGTTTGCTGTCATTTCAAGTTGCGTTCCGACATGTAGACAATCTCACATTGACACCTGCGGGGGCAATTTGAAGTTTTGAAGCTAACGTGCATGTTTTGTCATTAAGACCCCACAAATGCGAACTGTGACACAGTTGAGCTAAACACAACTTGGTGCTGTTCTATGACAACACATTTCCATGACAACAAATTTTAGATAACGATCAACAGGTGTGCAGCTGCAGGGGGAGCCCTACAGTGCCACCCGTTGGTCACAAACAGAATCATGACCAATTCAAGCATACACAACTATAAATGATAAATTTACATGGCGATTGTTGGAATCCTAGTTTATGCTAGCTAACTAGCGCTAGGTACAGACAAAGCTAGCACTTTGTGGTCAAACAGACACTTTTTTTCGATTTCTTGGGAACGAAGTTTCTGCTTCGGTTGTTCATTTGAGTATCTTACTGTATATTTATGGCCTTGAAATGTTTTTATACGCATATTTGCTGGAACTAAGCATTTACCATTTCTGGAGAAATTCCATGTAAATACTAAATGGAAATACAGTCAAACCTCGGTTTTGGAACG
The DNA here is from genome assembly GCA_026261675.1 of Hippocampus mohnikei. NCBI lineage: Eukaryota > Metazoa > Chordata > Actinopteri > Syngnathiformes > Syngnathidae > Hippocampus > Hippocampus mohnikei. The sequence continues at coordinate 15,969,973 of JAKGUB010000326.1, forward strand.
TCTCTGTTATATCAGATTTCGACCTGATTTTTACGCCTTGGATTATGACCGAAAACCATTTTTCGACCAAACTGAGCAAACCCGACTACGCTTCCTTACACGGGGAAGTGACACTTGGGATTTACGCAAATCTGACTGTTATATTGTTATTTCTGCCTAGTGTATTAGCCCCTAATCATGGGCTAATAAAATAATTTTGGATTTTGAATAAATCGCTTTTCGAACAGCCTTTTGGAACGGATTATGGTCGAAAACCGAGGTATGACTGTAGATGGAAGCGTGTGGAATTATGACGAATGATGTGGAATGATATTAAATGATGATAACGGCGCATTCTGACTCAGGAACAAATCTGTGTTACAGCCGCTGCCGAAAACTGATCAGACATTCGGCATATGCGCAGCTGCTACGTTTTGCAGCCTGCCTCTTTTCATCAGCAGAATCTCGCCGGTCTGGTGAGTGGCTCACGCTTATCAGAATCTTTATGAATTTACGGTCGGCGGCCGTGAGAATCATGCAAGTCGCAGAACGGTGGCGGGTCATAGTCCAGCGTCTGCACAATCTGACCATCTGGGTTTCACAATGTGCCGGATCGGTCGATCAGAGCGGATCAGGAGGAGGACCGACCTTTAGGTTGCACATATGTCATAGTTCAGCACTTTTATGCACGTTCTGCTTCGACAACATGAACCACTAGGAAGGATTGGACGGATATTGTCCAACGCTGGATGTAAAAACTACTACTTTGCACCATGTCGACACAGTTAAGCAGATGTGACCATTTTTTAACATCTTCGGGTAAAGCGAGGTCCGCATTGGCATTTCAATGCTTGCTGTCATTTATTTGCTGGTGTCTCTTGCCAAGATGCTCTCCTCTTGTTCTTAAGTTGTGAACTTGATACGTTGAGTTCAATGGGAAAATGTTACGATGAATCAACTTGGAACGTGAAGGCATTGCCTCAAATATATGGTTCAGGCAGTTAGCAAATTGCTGCCTTTTGCTAATTAGCGTCATGCGCGGCGGGCCTAACGGTAGCGGCGGCAGCAGCAGATGCAAACAAACAAATGGAAATATCAAGCGCACCTCCGCTGTTTACGAGCCTGCGTCTGACAGCTGACGAGATAGTTAAGGGGCGTCTAATATGGCAATTAGAGCGTGGCATTATCTGCGGGGCTGCCGCTGTGACAAGGCGCCCCTCTCATCACGGACTTATTACGCCAGCTAGCAGCAAGCGCTCATATCTGGGCCATTAAGCAGACTGCGGCATTAAGACACATTAAAGCAGCAAGAGGCAGTAAGGGCAGAATAAAACATCGGGCGCAGGCGGGGCGCTCTTTTTTTTTTCCCGATTGACTCCCACTTGGAGCTAGCGAGAGATGTGAAAGGCTTCGCGATTCAAGAATGACAGAGGAAGAAGTTGAAAGAATACAAATTGATTACAAGGCTCTTAATAAGGAAGCGACCGTGCAGATGCGTCCAACCCGGCCATCAGAAACATCTGTGTTTGCTTTAACAGACGAAACAAGAGAGACAAAAAGAATAAACACGGCTCCCCCCGCCCCCCACCCCCCACATCCCACACCCCTTGTACAAGTCTCCGTGCGACCGAATGGGTCTGTTTTGCGCTTGGCCCGCTTTATAACCTGGCCCGGCTTTGGTCAGGGACGAGTACCGGGCCCGGATCCCACCGCTCCCCTCGCACATATTTGTCACAGTAGGCTGGGGGAGAGGGGGAGGAGCTTGTGTTATCTGAGGCCAGGCCAGAAATGTGGCATTAGTCATGATGTTAGCGTCTCGCCAGGGTTTCCTCTTTGGCTCGCAGCAAGTAGACGAACACGGGATAAAGGACAGGACAGCAGAAGGGGGGGGCTGTGTTTTTTATGACAAATGGTATGGCTCATATTCTGTGGGGTTTTTTTGTTTTTGTTTTTTTACTTTGCATTGTCAAGCATGCCAAAATAACCAACCCATATTATACGACTGCAGCAAACTTTAGTTGGGGTACCGGTCACAGTCGTGCAGGTTAGGTCAGGTGGGTTCTGTGGTTTCTTTGTGGGGGTCATAAAATATTGAGTTCAGTTTAGCTGACTTATATATATTGTTCGTGAGGGTCCCCAAATATCAAACTGGTACTGTACGACGTTTTGACATCCTTGATGGATTACCAAGACCAAATGACTTTTAAGCAATCTTTGGTTTGAATTTTCAGAACCTCCTCTGTAAACGGGTCCTCACATATTCAAGCCAGGACGTATGACTTTTCAGAATCTTTTTTTGTACTGTGGTACCACTAACTGTTTAGTTTGGGAATGCAATTTCTCCTTTTCAGCAATCCTCCGTTATATCGGTTCGGTAAACATTTTTGGAGTAAAAGGACAATTGCACAGTCCAGTCCGCTTATTCATTTGTTGCTCAGCAAAGACTGAACTCTTCTAATCAGGACCCGAAGTGAAACGACGCAAAAATGTTTGGGGTCTCGGCCGAGTGTCACGCAGCTGCCGATTAGCTGTCGCGGTCAACAACTTGACTCAGTCTGCATCATTCTCAGCCCTTATCTGACTCAAGTGTGTGTCTCATTGCGGGCTAGTGTTTAGCTGCAGGCTGGATGTTTCATGGCTGTTTTGCTTGGCCAGCAGCGCCTGTCCCGGCCAACTTGTAAACACTCATGGCCGGCGACGGCCCCGACTCACCGTGACGAACGTTAGCACGACAGATGGGTGGAAGCATCGTAGCATTCGAACAAGATGGTTCCAGGCTGGACTCTTGGCTCGGGTGCGCCTTGTAAACAGACCCCGTGGCCCCGGACCAACGGCGACACATGCAACTGAGCCGGAGCGGGAATCAGACGTCAGCGGAGACACAATGAGACCACAGAAGCAATGGTGATCTTTGACTAATAGCATCCTGTTCAGCTGCACTACCGCGCTGTCGGTTTGAATGTCGTAAATGCACGCCAGTGGGCTTTTGTTTTCTCTCTCCCAGTATCTCTGCACGATGCAAAGCCTGCGCAGATGGTCTCGCGCTGTTCCTTCCAACTTTAATCGAATCCCTTTACCCGTGTTCGACACGTCGCCACAGACCGCAGTTCTTGTCGGGCGAGTTAAGCAAAGCCGGGCTCGTAAATGAAAACCCCCTGTGCGTAGCATGTGTGCGCCTCGTGTTTTGCCCGTTTGGGATCAGTCGGTGCTCAGGCCGGTTGTACAACACCGGGAGCATCTTGTCCTCTCGTCTTCCCCCAGCCGCAAGGTATTATCTCATCGGCGAGCTTTAGCTGCTGAAAACGTTGCCAATTTCCTGACAGAAATGTGCAGCCAATGTGTGCCGGGGAAGAGAGGCGCGGCGGCGTTGCGTGTCATAAAGATGGGCCCCGGCCTCGGAATTGAGACGTCAGGACCGCACAGTGTCCATATTGGAACCAGGTGACAAATAACACAAGACGAATAAAGAAAGGCTTTGTAGTTGAGTGTAGTCATAATGTACGAGGAAGCACAGAACCCATGCTAACGCTAATTGCTGGTTCGTTTTTATTTCTGCTTATTGATGAGGTTTGCTTAGACACACTGACTTTTTTTTTTTTTTTGGTGATACCATCAAAGAAGAGTGTCAGTGATGTAAGAGAGGGGAAGTGAAACGATAACCATGGTGAAGGAAATGGAACCTAGGCGACATAACAGAGCAACCATTTGCTCGGTACAATATGAGCAATACTGTGAATTGAACACCAAGTACATATGCTAGCATAACTGCTAACTAGCATCCATCTCCTGTCTGGGGTTTTGAACGGAGGAGTTTCACTTGAGTTTGGTTCTAATGTGCTGAGCTAAATCTCGACAATGTTTTAATTAGATTGAGATGTTTAACTCGTACTTTAAAATGTTGCCTGGAGAGTAAACACACTTAAAAAATGACTGTTTTGAACACCTGTCAGTTTTACAACAGGCGGCAGTTGGAGTCTAGAATGGATCAATTCACAGTCTTTAAAAGTAACCAACAACCAGCGTCACATTTGATATTTTAGAGGCGTTCATTTTCACTGATCCTAATTTGGATTGTTTGGCCATTGGTGGAGTTCGATGTGACGCTTTGATTCAGATCTGACTTTAAAAAGCAAAGCGATGCAAAGCGAACAAATACAGATGAAACTCGGACATGGCTTTCTGAAGCAAAATCAAAGTGGTGGACTGACGGCGGGTAGGGGGGGCTGACTTAAAAAAAAAAAACAGCTTGTGCTTGTCCATTCAATCCCCACCGTGCAAAAAAAGGCCTGTCACCCCTGTCAGTTCTGCTTTGGAGCCCCAGCGGCTGCCAGTCGCTGAGGCAGAGGTCCCTGTCCTCTGTGCAGCTGTGCATCTGGGCTCTGACACGGGCCACGGCGGGCCAGAGCTATGCTAATGGCAACCAAATGGGCCGTGAGTCCCCGGTGGATTGGCAGGGAGATGCATGTGTTTTCGTGTATTTCTGTGCTCTCCTTCCGTCTTCCTTCCTTCACTTCAAGGCCCATACATGGAAGCAACCCGGTCTGCTCCCTACACTCTTCACTAATGATCTCCGACAAACTATGAGTCATGTGTCACTAATATTTAACTGTATTACAATAAAAAATTGTGACTAAAGTGGGGTGTACGCATTCCGGTAATCAGGCCTAATTTGAGCAATTTTCCCCTCTTCTAGTCGAGGTTGGCAAAGAGCTGATAAGCGGATGAAAGATGAATCCCAAACGATTATACTGTGATGTAGGCTGACTTTTCCTTCCCGATCTCAGTGGTAAACCTGTTCATTGTTTAGGCTCAACCCCCCCGGCCCCCCAAAAAAGAAAAAAAAAGACTTTACAGTTGCACTATCACCCCACAAAAATTGTTGAGTGTTTGTATCATGAAAAAGAAAATGACAGAGTGTAAAGACCAGTTAAGGATTGCACAAACAGTGATGGAAAGTAGAAATGATGAAGCCACAAAATTGTTTTTGTTTCAAATATATGGGAAGACGGGAAAAAAAAATTGATCTCGTACTGAGCCTTTCTGGGACAGCGGTCACTACAGCGGACAGCTTATCACGTTATCAGGTGACAGGGTGCAGGAAAGGGTTAAATCGCAATTGCAATATTGAGGGGGAAAATGCAATTTAAATCATTTTTCAAAATGATTTTCAAAACGACTATAACACCCCGCTCCGTGGATTGATTTGCATCGGTATTGCCATTGACCCCGACTGCAAAGTATCTCTTCACAAACAAAACCCGATTATCACGGTCATCAGCCATATTGCTTGTTTACATTCACCCGGAACACTTTTCGCAAGCTCCGGCTGGGATGTTTCCAACTCCGCGGCGTTCTTAAATCGAGCACGAGACATATTTGCCGTGAGCGGCGCAGAGCAGAAGTCAACTGATGAAGCGCTGGCCACGGTGAGAGACAGTGGCAGGGGAGAGCTGAAGAAATTATGAGTCAGCGATGATTGGGCGCGCGGCTCGCAAACACATAGTTGCATTGTGACGGCGACAGGAGGCCACCATTGCCGAGGCTCCGCCAGTCTGACATTTTAGTCATCACACTCGTCACGGTCGCCTGCAGGGTGCGACTGCACGCACACTCTCTCACACACTCCCACATTCCTGCTAGTGCAAACACGCACACACACACGCACAAGAATTCCTCTTTTCTAGTCAGCATGCAGCATCTTGAAGCAGCACATTTTCTCAAAAGTTAATGTCACGCTTTGTACAAACCGTTCACGTCCTGGCACAAAAAAAGTACAGCGCAGCCACCACTCCAATCCGTTACTCAAACATCTTCGAGAGCGTTTACCTCCGCCAGCATTGTAAGCAGACGCGTTCAGGTGTGCGGCGAGCGTTCAACTTCCATGTTTACATCAATCCCAGCCCGGTAGATGACAAGCCACAAGTGAGCGACTCAAAAGAAAGTGATAGAAGATCGGAGAGGAGGGAGAGGCATAACCAATGTCGACATGACGGCTGGCCCCACGACAAAAAAAAAAAAAAAAAGTGTGTCACTCCCAAAGCTGCACAAGTGTGTGCGTGTCTGTTCAGTGTGCGTTAGGGAGACGCACCAAAAGGAAAAGTCCATCAGGGTGTTTTTCATCTTTATCAGCCTTACAAAGTTCACGAGATAGAGGGGACGAAGTGGCGGCTAGACGCTGTTCCCCAACTCATAAGGAGCACCGAGCGCCCTTCAGACCAGACACAGATATTCATCTCGACCTTTCAAGATCCTTCTAAGGCCTCCACCTTTTGAGTGTCACAAGCATTTTAAAATAAGGCCGCTCAGGGCTTTCGACACCCATGTTAGTAGGACTCCAATATACCATTTTGCCATAACTTCAACATATACACGGCGCATCATGCATGAATAGAAAATAAAACCTGAGCTTACACAAGACATCTAACTGTGACAATGGGGAAAAAAGGGCCAAAAGCACCACTTTGGCAAAAGAGCAAGGCCAAGAACTATTTAATTGATTGCCATTTGTTAGCTCGCAAGCCTGCACACGAAAAAAAAAAAAACACACGCAACCAAATGAGCCCCATCTGTGTAATGCTACTCATTTGCCAGAAACAAGGAAGTAGGAAGTAACGCAAAGACAAACAAACAAACAAAAATGCTGTTTGACTCACTAAGGAAGCACGCCCCTTCCCATCTCAAAATTTTACTGTTCCAATAACCATTTAATTGTTCAAGAACCACAAAGTTCAGAAACTAGCTAACGTACACACAGACAACAAAAAAGAAAAATTCTGCACACCATCATAATTATTTGGTTCATTGTGTCAAAGAGACCACACCGATATGAGCCGTGTTCGAAGTCGCGCCAAAAGTGAAAAATTCCAAGGTCACCATTTTAGGGAAAGAGCAAGGCTAAGGCCATATCGATTTGATTGCCATTTGTTAGCTAGCAAGATGTCACACACGCAACCAAATGAGTCCCAGGCTGTACAATGCTAACATGCTAACATCTTACGTCGTACGCCAGAAACCAGAAAGTAGCCTGCGAGCAAACACATGGATAAACAAACAAACAAAAATGGTGTTTGATTAACAAAGGAAGCATCCCCGCCGCCTCAAAATGTCAAATGGCGCAGTCTCAAGAATCTCATGTCATTGTTGGTGAACCAGAAAGGACAGAAACTAGCGACTGCAACACACACACGGACACAAAGAAGAAAATACAGATTCACTGTCGTGTTTGTGAGACTTGGAATTTTCACTACTTGTTGTTTCGCCACCATAGCTAATGATAAATTATAGTTACTGTCGTTAAGTCATTTATTCCCTCGTACAAATTCAAAAGATGGCTTCCCCTCGAGTTAGCTAGTGTTAGGAAGAGGTGTTTATAGTTTTATGCCATTAGATCATGATGGGAGCAAGAATCAGAAATTGTACGGCCCAAAATATCTTCTCTCATGATTGGTGTGATTGATTATTGTTGTTTATGTCGACTTGAGTCGTGTTGTGATGACATGACAAGATGCGGTTTCACTGACTTGTTTCTTGTATGGTTCACAATAAAGCCTGCTGAATGCAGATTTTAAAAAAAGTATTTACTATTCAGCCTCAGCCACTACCAACTGTTTTTGACCCCCCCCCCCATTAAAAAGCCATTGACTAAATTCAACACATTAGCAGTCCTTAACAATGACAAATTATGACAAACGCCAGATTGTGAGAATCCTCCTCCTCCTCTTCCTCATACTTTCCCCGACTCTCATTTCTCCGCTGGCCAATTGCGTGTTAACATTTCACCGCATCCCGGCGCTAACGCCGGCCTAATGAATCTCGTGCCTTTGCGCGGGCCGGCGTTAAATCGGCCCGTAAAGTGTTCGCAGCTGCGATGCTTTGCCTCGCCTTGGCAGCGGCATTGACTTTGGGTGGGAGGGACGTTCGTTGGTGGTGCTGGTGGTGCTAGTGGGGGCGGGAGGGGCGGGAGGGGGTTACACATGTGAGTGCAGCTGGGCCAGGGCAGGATGGGAGGAAGAGGATGAGCGAGGAGGTGGTATGAAGGGATGAAGAGGAGTTGGCAAAAAAAAAAAAAAGACCACAAGAGTCTCCGTGCTTCCAGCTGCTTTTCTCAGGGGCTCGGTTTCTTACCCCCCTACTCTTCCTGGCTTGTTTTTTTCGCAAGGCCTTTCAGGTCCCAGGTTGCTTGAAGAATCACACACACACACACACACACACAGTCGCACATTCGCACACAGTTACAGTGAGACGCCCGCTTCCACCCTCCCTTTCCACGCCTCACTTTGGGCCATCTTTGTTTAGACAGGGCTCAGGAGTTCCAGAAAAGCTCTCTCAGATGTGCTGAAGTAAGGGGAAAAACAAAACAAACTGACCCTCACTCACACACACACACACACACACACACACACACACACACACACACACACACACACACACACACACACACACACACACACACACACACACACACACACACACACACACACACACACACACACACACACACACACACACACTCCAAATGTACCAACAAGTACTTTGCACTTGCACATGTGACATGCACAAGCTAACAAACGTAAGAGCCAAAATAACATTTTCGACCACAAAAATCACCCCCAAAAAGGTGCACTTTTCTTTGCGGAGGTATGCATTCTTTTATCGTGTGTTGCTTGGTGTGTGTGTGTGTATGTCCCGATGCCTGGATCACAGCGGCGCGGCGGGCCCGGAGCATACCTCGACATGTGTTACCTCTTTGTAATATTGACTTTGTTATAGCTAGACGAGTGGGAGAGTCGGGCCAGAGAGCGGGGGCCTTGCAGTAGTGAGGCCCCCCGAGTTCGCCTGAAAACAAATACCTGAACGAACTGTGAAAATAGAAAACACAGAACCACAATGGCCAGCCAAAAAAAAAAAAAAGAAAAAAAAAAAGAGAGAAAGAAACTGAATCAAATAAACTAAAATTCTCACTCGCCCTAGCTGACCTTTTATAATGTGGCTCGGATTCAGATCTTGTTTAGACATTGTTTTCAACTGAACACAGATAAAACAGTGTTGTTTTGTTGTTGTTGTTGACTGTGTGTGTGTGTGTGTGTGTGTGTGTGTGTATATATATATATATATATATATATATATATATATATATATATATATATATATATATATATATATATATATATATATATATATATATATATATATATATATATATACATGTACATTTGGAGACGTAAAGTAGATCGCATTCTGGTTCCTTTTTAAATACCGCAAAAGGTATCTTTCAGAAGTGCAGAGGAAATTAATTCAATTTTTACGTGATCTGTGTAAAGTCCGACATTTTTCTGGCTAGTTTTTGGTTTAAAAATGGTGAAAAGAACACAGGTGTGAAACTCGAGGTGGAGGGCCAGATCTGGCCCCCTACATGCTGTAGTGTGGCCCGCGAAAGCAAATCACGTGCGTCAACTTCCGCGATCCTTGCTGAAATTTCTACCGCAATTTCCAATTTTCACGTTGAATAAATAACGTTGAGATTTTGCAATATTTTTTTGTTCTCCTTTTTAAACATACTATTATCCTTGACTTCTGATTTTGAAACCAGTAGTCAACCAATTAGTTTTTTACATGTGATAATAGGATGAGACGATGAAAGATTTGGAAAGAAGCCATAACTACAATGTGGCCTGTGCAAAAAAAAAAAAAATATATATATATATATTTTGACTCTCCTGCAAGATTAGCCTTCAGTAGATTGTGGATCACGACTCGGGAAGCACATTTATGTGGAATAGTTTGATGAACTGATTCACTCTCAATTAGTTCACTGTCTTCAGAGTACAAAATGGCGTCCGCAATGAGAAGTTAGCGATCGCGCTCAATATAACAATAAGCAGGTTCATTGATCGCTAATTATGACATTTTGTGACTAAATCAAGGAAGATCAGCTCCATCAAAGTCCTTTAAAATGCGGGAAAGGACTTGAATGAATGCAGACATGAAGCAGGAGCGCGCTCGTTGTGTTTATTTGCAGAAATAAAAGATTGATTATCATCTCCCTCCCGGTCCCGTGAGTGCAACTCCCATCTCGTCTCTCTGCCCGTGACTTTTGCTTACGCCTTTGAATAATAAAGGCGAGCCATTTGAATATTCCCTCTGTATTTAAAAGGGGGGAAGGAAGAAAAATATCTTTTTTTTTTTTTTGCAGCGATATTAGGCATGCTAATTGGGCTCTTTGGACCTTCCCGATAGAAAGGAGAAATTAATTACTTATGTCGACAAAAATGTCAGACACGTCGATCTAATAAGTACATCTGTTTGCAAGCTGCCTTGTGGCTTTACTCCCGCTCGTGTGTGTGCGTGTGCGTGTGTGTCCACTCGCGTTGCGTCTAATGAAAGAGACACTAACACAAAGCTTTGACGTCCTCCTCGCGCTCCTCTAATATTCATTTGGTTTCTTGCGCCCATCAGCCTCTACGGCATGGAAAGTGACTAGCGTGCATGCGTGTGTGTGTGTGTGTGTGTGTGTGTGTGTGTGTGTGTGTGTGTGTGTGTGTGTGTGTTTGCCATGTAAGCTAATTTTTTATGCTCAAACATGCCCCTTTGTAATTATTTGCGTGCCAGTTCGTGTTTGCACATCCGTCACGTTGAGAATTACAAAAAATAAAAAAATTAAACAAAACAGCCTTTTCCCTCGCTTTTGGCTCTTTTTCAAGCCCTCGACTAAAAAGCCATATCAGCCCCTTTTTCTTTGTGTTTTGTTTTGTGATCAAGCCCGACTAAAACGTCGACTTGCAAAAGACGATGACGAGCCCTTGAAGTGGTAATGAGACTCTTCGCTAACCGTAAGTCAGCAAAGTGGAAGGACCACCAGAATGACGGTTACACATCCGACCCCAAAATATGTACACAGCATGATTCAAGCGTGATGAACTCGTATGTCTTCAAATCGGGAATGTGGCAAATGTAGATACAAATCTGATACCATGCGGATAAGCGTCATCGAGGTTTGATGCCAATTTTCTGCCCGCACAACTCAAATAAATACACACTGAAACGACATCAAAAGCATTGACAGACAAATTTATGCGGGCTAAATTTTCTATCGGAGATGCGTGCCCATCACTGAATAAGCAAAATAGTTGTCGTCACTTGCGGCCAGGGGAGTCATGTGGATTGTTTTCATGTGTTCTGTCAGTATAAACTCAGCCGTAAACCGATGAACGTTTTGCTCGAAATGTTCGTGCGAGGCAAGAGGAGGTGGCTTTATTTATACAGCACAATTCACATACAAGACAACTCAATGTGCTTCGCGCAATCAAACGCACAGCACCGGAAAGCATTTACAAAGACGACGCCTCACGACATTCAGAAGCAAAGCAGAGAAAAACAAAAGTAGAAAGCAGTGACAACTTATCAAGTGACCTTTGCAAATGTCTTGTTTTTGTCTTTAAAACAGATTTTTTTTCACATAAAGACAACTTAGACACATCATCATGAACAAACTGATCACAAGATTTTTCTTCCCATTTTCCAAAAAAATCATTTTAATGTCATCCTCCAGCAAGGCCGTCAAAAATATTTGGAAAAGTACAAAGTCAATTTCAAAGGCGATCCAATTGCAACATTCTTTTTCGGGTGAGATTTAGTCCAAAGTACGAGACCACAAGAAGGACAGAGGAAACAAAACATCTTAAGTCTAATCAAGAGGGCCGAAGTGGGGATTTGAACCGATGACCTCTCTCACCACTATGACAATCTTCTGCTCTAACCTGAATGTACCACCCAAAATATTAGCAAAAAAATAAAATACAAAAATCAGCTATACAGCCAAAGGATCTTGTGTTTTTGTCTGGTCATGAATCCCCACTAATCATTCACGTCATATCTGACATTTCATGGTTCATCCTCAATGTATTTATTTCATTCATGCAATCAAATCAGCTGGATCCAGATCCATTTTTATGTAAAACCCCAAATGATTCTATTACATGCAGCCACGTGAAAAAATTAAATTTAGCAAATTCAACACACCATTTTTTTCAGTGTAGGGTCACCCGAGACCCTAATGAGGAAAAAAAAAAAAGATACATGGCTGGCTTGCTTTGATTTCTCTATTTTGCAACATGAGAGAGTCAAAACTACAAGCGCAGTCGTCAACTCTCTGACGGCGTCAATCAAAACAGGCCCCATCTACCTTCCCGCGCTGTCGTGTGCTCGCAGGCGGGCGGCTGCTCGAACCCCCCCGCCCCCTCCCCTCACCCCCACCACCCTACCCTCCTCGAGGGTCCCGTCCCTGCTGCGGGCCGGCGAGCGACAGCTTGCGCGGTGATGCTCCAGCGATAGGCATCATCGGCCTCACTGCAGACTAATTGGTCCGCCGCTCCTCTGAGTGGCCTCGCTAATTAATTAGAAAGGCAGCCGAGCTGAAATTTTTAATCAGGACGTCGGGCTCGCCAGCAAAAAGCGAGGTGCAGGGGAGGAGAGATTTGCTTGAGAAAGAGGAGGGGGGGGGCAGTCGGGGGAAGTTTCTGGGACACGCATCACCTCATCATCCTGTGTAATCCACCTGACACTGATCTCCCACGTCGCCCTGTGAAGTGTCGCGTGTTTAGATACTCGCATGATCTGGCCGCGTGATAAGAGAGACGATTATGGATATTTTTTTTTTTTAATTATGAAGAAGTGGCCTCGTAGTTTGCACATGTGTCTGATTTCGATCCCACTCTTAGGACGGCGCAACAAAGCCGGGATGGCTGCTGCTCTGTGCATGCCGAATGAGCAGGGCCTTGCTGTCAAATTTCACAGTTCTCCCGTCACGAAACGTGACGCCTGCTGTCCGAGAATGTCTATTTCAAACGTTTCCGTCAAATGCTGCCGCCGACTCATCTAGCGGCAGGATTCCATGTCGCTGTATGAACGTGCGCACGTATGTGGCATGATCCCGCTTCACGAGGTTCTATATAAAAAGCGAAGGCGGCCTTCTTAAATGACTCCGAATAGAGGCGAAAAATATCTACATGAAACCTCCAATATTTGCTGACACAGGAAATGTAAAATCGCCTCGCTGATCCAAATTTGGATTGTTCGGCGGAGGTCCGCACTCTACTGAGTTTCGTCTTGCTATCTAATCCCATTACAGCATAATATTATTTTCCCCATTCCTCTTCATCTTGTACTAGGCTAATTGAAAGCAGTCACTCAATCTTACTGTCAAACAACTGTAAGAATTACAAGCTGCTTCGGATAACAGTCGCTTGGTTTCGAGTTGCTTTGAGTGACATGAGCCGGGGGAGAAATGGCTTTTCAGCTTTGGGACAAAGTCTTTGGAGCAGAAGTCAAACACGCTGACATGGTCAGCGGATGCAGGAGTGGTCAACTTGATCGTTCATGGCGTGGAACTAGATACATTGACTGGTCAAGAGAGAATTAAGACTTTTTTTGTGGCGCAGTGGGAAGAGGACAACGCACTTATTCCTTTGACAAAGAGAGATGATTTGGTGTTTAGGGAATTATTGCTAACATGCTAACATCATCAGCGACACACACGGCTGTCTGTTGATTGGACAAAGAGAATCATGGACCGAATTTCAAATGGCACATTTTCTCCTCCAAAACAAATCCAAATCTAGGTCAACCTTTCCAAAGGAACAAATTAACACGCAAGATGATTCTTTGTCAAACTAAATCAACTATAACTAGCAACACCTTGCTATTGTTCCGCTTCAACCAGCCCGCCAGTCTTATCGTCCAAAACAAACACACGCCGCCATTTTTTTATGGCTTTGTTTCACACGTCGTTAGTCAAAAGAGGGACGGCCACATTATTATTGTGGCGTTATGACGATCATCTTCATTAGGGCTGTGGGCCGCTCGCGTGAGGAAGACAGCTGGGGCAGTGATGGAAAGTCGGGGCCGTGTTCTATTTAACGTAAAGGATGTTTTCTAAACCATTTCCGGCATTGAACATCTAGTCCAAACAATCACTGGGGTCGCCTCTCCGGCTTATTTGACAGTCATGACAGAAAATGTCACGAAGCAGCGGTGACGCTCGCAGGCCGCGTCGTCGCAAGGCAGCTTTGCGCTGCAGCTGCACATATGCTCCCGAGGCAGGAAGATACGCGCCCTGTCGCCGGGCTAATTAGCATGTGTTAGCTGGTGAGAGAGAGAGAACGAGAGAGAAAGAGGGGCAGCCCTCTGTGATGTGTACTGAAGTGGAGTAAAACACTGGGGCAAGAACTGCGCTAATGGCCCATTTCCTCCCAGTGGGGGCCCCTCCCTGACGCCTGCGCACGCGCTGGCATCAGTGCAGCCACGGGGCGCCCGCCGGGCTGCCAAGGCGCCAGCGGGGGCAAAGGTACGCCAGCGACCAGCCCGGATGTCAGCGTTCGACACACTGCGCTGAGCTTTGTCACGTAACGGTGGGTGACAGCGACACGCTAACGCATGCTAATGCGTTCACCAGCCTGTTAAATGCAAGGGGGGAGTAGACTGGGTGACAAAAGTGGGGCAGCTATTGTGCGTAGTGCAAGACACATGATTGAATTGCATTTTTTTTTTTGCTGTATTGAGCAAATGTGGTTGAATTTGTATTTTTTTTTAAATTGGAATGTAATTTTGAATGAAAAAGACATTTTATGCAAAATCAGTTGCTTATCTACTCTGCACTGTGCATCATTCACAGCCATTCACACAGCAAAGTGCATCACCATATGCTATTGGTGGTCATTTTAGGGCAAAGACATGACAGTACAATTTAGAAATGACAGTATTCAGAATTTTTTTTGGGGGGGGTGGAACCATTTCACTGGCAGAGCTCGAGCAAGGGCCGCAGTGTCACTGCAACCCCCTGAAATATGCTTGGACCCAACAAGGGCCAGGCCAGATAATTGACTTTCACCTATTTCCTCCTTTTTCTGTCCAGAACATACAGGGAATGTTTTTAAATATTTTATGAAGAATTTGGTGGGGGTTATAAAAAAATCTAAATAAAAAAAATGGAGGGAATGGGGGTGGCTCCCTGAGATAGCCTTGCCCCCCCAAGATCAAAATCTATCTCCGCTACTGAACTCTCCTGTGCATTTTTTGCACTCATTTTGAAACTCCCTAAGATGCCTTAGTTTCTTTCCAAAAAGTAGTAAAGTAGTTGCTGTCATGGAAATAGGTTGGATATGTCGTGAATGCCGCATATTGAACCATATTGTCAAAGAACAACAACAAAAATAATCATCCAAATATATCTGGATGCTATATACAATACTTGCTCCCAGATTTCCCCCCAAGCTAAACTTTCAAATAAAAATTTCCCGAAATTCACCGTGGGAACTTTCTGTCCTCTTAGTCAACCGACTTCCGCAAGTGGATTATTTACAGGAGTGTTGGCAGCCTGCTTGGCACTCAGTTAGCAGTGGCGAGTGTATCTCTGTCAGCGTGAGTAAACAAAGATTGGCGACATGCTTTGACAGAGCAAATGCCCCCCCACCCCTCATGCACAGGGGACAGTGGGTAGAAAAAGAAGAGGAGATGGAGGGTGTATGGGGGAGTGCATCCATATTTATAGGGCCTTTCTAGCGTTTGTCCCCAGGCCAAATTGTGTGACTACACTCAGCTAATGTCAGAGCAGCACTTAAAGCAGGCATTTCCAGCATGTCGGCGAGGCCAGCGGGGAATACACGAGATGGATGCGAGGAACACATTTTTTTTTGGGGGGGGGGGGTAAATTAGAAGACGCGCTTGTGTGTTGTTGGCTTGGTCAATCGTGTTCTCACCATTCAGCCTTCAGTCAAGGAAAGAGGCACCTTGTAACTGAGATTTCCTCGTGGTCGGCTTGCCTTCCAGAGGTGACGTCATAGCTGCGCAACGCATTGAATTATCCATGAATGAAAAATGACACATAACCCCTGATTATTTTTTTTTTTGGGGGGGGGCTGTTTTTTTTTTGGTGCCTATTTTGCTGTTTGGTAAAAATCCTCAGTTAACAAAGATGTGCGGGGAATTCAGAAATTCACGTATTCACATTTGTTTTCTTTAGCAACTACATTGTAAACTTACCTGTACAACTATTTTTGTGCCCGAGAGGCAAATGTCCATACTAGGACTAGAATGTCCTTATTGACTATGGTCATCTGTTGCCATGTGCCATGATGTGTCACCCTGTTGAGACCCCCGATGAAACAGGAGCGAGAGGGATGAAAGAGCTCTTTTTAGCATCGACTTTCATCATCTGAGTTAGCGCTTAATCGCTTGGCCAGGGCCATTTTGACGCATCCATTGAGACGATGGGGACTTTGTTGTTTGTTTGCTGCCAGTTGCGCCGATGGGGTTTTGAGGAAAACTGAAGTTTTGAAAGGGCAGAGTCCAACGTTTTCAGCGAGTTGGCCAGGTTGACACCGCGACTCGTTCGAGATCTGCCTTGGCTAAGCAGCGCGTGTTGCTAAGAAATCATTGTTTGTCATATCCGCAACAGTCAGGGCTTCTTCAAATTCACATTTTTTTCTCTAACCTTGCCCCCAAAAAATACAAGCAGGAAGAAATTTGATTAAAATGACTTTTTTCTTTGCCACTTTTTTTTGGTTTTGTTTATTGCGTGCACCTATTCGCTAGCTACCGGCCAGTCAGATTCATCGATTGGCCAATGCGATTTTGAATCATGGCAATCGAGGGCTCATTCATTCGCATTTCCGACGCACAGTTTAATGGGAAAGCCGTACCAACCGTCGAAAGGAAATGCCTCAGTTACAGTTTTGACAAGTTCATTCATACGCGTGTAGAGTGACAAGAAACTCGTTGCATTACACTCGCTCGAACAGAATCGCTCTGAATGGAGCCAAATCAGTCCACTTTAACACGGAACCGTCTTTGAATCATATCGAGATAACATATCCAATCGTCTTTTATCGGAGAGAGGCGCGCTGAACATCTCGTAAAGCAAAATCGCAGGCCTCATTGCAATTCATGTTCGCTCAGAAAGCCGTGACCATTGTGAAACCATATCAATGTTCCATTTCCTAATCGTTGTATTACATAATACACAACAAATTGATTTGGGGAGGGCGGGCTTTGAGCTTGCCACCTCGGACCAAGGCTTTGAGTCGAGACCACATAGCTTCCATCATCCATGCATGACCAGTCCAGGAAGGAAGCCACTTGGCAATCGAGGCGAGACCGCCACTTAAAGCCCCCTTCGCTCGCACATTATTAGGCATTGCCATATTTGGGTGCATCTGCCTAATGTATGTCAGTGTGGTGTAAAATTAGAACCCCCCCCCCAAAAAAAAAAACAAGGCACTGCTTTAAATCCACACGCCCCCCCGTCCCCCCCTTTTCTTTCCTTATATGCAGGCTTTCTTCCAGCGCCAGACGCTAACAAGCCAGCTAATTCTATTAGGACTTTTTCCAAATATAAAAAAAAGAGCCTGTGTGAATACATTTGCTATGTAAAGAGGGAAAAAAAATGTTACAAAAGAGCCAAGTTGTTGCTGAGCTTGTTAGCAAAAGACTCTGATCCAAGGCTGGCGACTACATCGAGGTCTCTTAAGTGTCTGTCACCCTGATCCAGGCAGGCGAGAGCGCTTTGTAGGCTCCGCTTCCTTAGACGGCCTCGCCGAGCTGCGGCGAGGGGGCTGGGGGCTGAAGACGAAGAGGAGGAGGAAGAGGAGTCTCACCGCGCTTGTAGCTGCAGGTGACAGCGATGCCTTTTTGTTGTCAAATCCTGATACAGCCTTGACATGAAAAAGCGCCGTCCCTGGCCTTCCTTCCTTCCTTCCTCTCTGTAGGCCTCAAAGGCTTAGATAGCGAGCAAACGAGTCGCTCTCCTCATCGTCCTCGCTTTCACTCCTCCGCTGCCACCTGCTGCCTCCCTCGCCTATCATGTCCAACCTCACCCCCCTCCCGCTCCCCACCCGCCTCTGATTTATAGATCTGAGTATGCTCTCAAGAGGAAAATACAAGTCAAGCCATTGTCATTTCAAACAGCACAATAACCAGACACCGGGCTGCCCACTGACAACTCTGGGGGATGCGGCCTTGGCTTTGACTGTTAGCTACTCTCTCGCTCACTTCCTCAGTCTTTCTTCCTCTCAAACTCACCTCCTTCCCCCTTTCCCCATTGGAGACCCGGTAGCCAGTTGTTTGTTACCGCGCCTCTCCTCACTTCTGGCAGTGCTGAGGGGGTAAAGGGGGGCGGTGGGGAAGCCAAGGTCGGCTTTCTTCGCGTGACAGTTCGCTGCCTCTCGACAAGGCGGGAAATCAATACTTTTGGACTTGTGGCGCTGCCCTCTGTGTAACAACAACGCTGTCCGGGCACCTCTGACGCATCCCGTCTCGCCACCCGCCCCCATCCATACACAATTTTTATTGTATTCTTTTTTTTTGCATATTCTTAATGTGACAATAATGATGCTGTATTTTTCGGACCAGGAGGCGCACCTCAAATTCTTGACTTTTCTCAAAAATCACCAGGGTGCCTTATAATCCGATGTGCCTTATATATATTTATATGGAGGTCGTTTTTTCAGTTCGTCGGCTTAAATGCAAATTCCTATTTACACTGGTTCGTAGGCGTGCATCTTTGTCACGTGGCAGTCGAAGCCACTCTTGAGCGCAAAGCTGAGCCGAGGGCCACTCGTTTTTAAGACGGCACTAAAGCCTAATATGCCTCTGTATGCTTTTTCGCTGCCAGATCGACGCCGGGAGAAGGCGAGCGCGAGTGCGTCCCACACTGATTGTTAAGAGAGCGTGCGCAAGGCCAATTACCACTGCCGTCCTTCAGCAGTCAAAGTGACTAAAACTGCTTCCGCCCCCCCCGCTGCGGAAGGGGGCAGGGGGCACAATCGACCGACGTCCCCTCATCCCTCGACGGGACACGCTGAGTGTGTGCAGGCGGATCTCCATCGACATTATCTACCCCCCTTGCCTTGCTCCCTCGCTTCAGCCGGAGTCAGGAAAAGGCATCAAATGAAACAGCCACTTTAATGAATTAGATATTGAGCTGTTCATTAAAAAAAATCAAAGTCAGCACGCCAGACACGATGTGGAGTGTAACCCGGGGATGAACGGTTCTTGTTTAGCGGGCTCATAAAGCACCCCCCCCCCCCACCCCAGCCCCCTACCCCCACCTCCCTTACGATCTGATGACTTTACCGAATGTCGGCCAGAAATGTTTCATGTTCGCGAATTAGGTGACTCCGTTGTATTTTTCCTGGCCGGTTGCTCATTTGCAAGGCGACTTCTTGACGTTACACGTTGAGTGGAAGGGTAACGTAATACGCGCGCGCAGGAAGATATCTGTTTTGCTTGGCCTGCGGGTCGTTCTTAAAATCCTTCGAGCCGCTCCCAGGACGTTGGCCTGAGGAAGCCTTCTGACAGAGGAGAATGATTCAAATCAAATCAAATAGACAGCAATCAGCCGGTGAAAGACAAACAAACACACACCCAAAAAAAAGGCAGTCGCGATCGAGGAGATGAAGTCTCTGACCGCAGACATGCGTCATGTATTTGACGGAGATTCCCCCTGCTCTCTAGTCCCATGCCACTCTCGGGATGGAGTAGTGACAAGCCTTTCTCATCAATTTGAAAAACAAAAAAAGGGGGGGGGGGCTATTGATTTCCCAGTTTGCTTGAATGTGCGACTCGATGCCGACGCTGATTGATGAGAATAGAGAAGCTTGGTGGAGGGATGGGGACAAAATGACAGAAAGTGACATGGTGCAATTCGATTGCAGCCTAATTGGGGTGCAGCAAAAAGCAGTTTCACTTTTCAAGATGGATTTTTTTTCTCATTAAAGAATAAAGTCACATTTTCTATTAATACCCACCTGGGCGTGATTATTATTATGATTAATATTATTTCTTTTACAGTATTATTGAGGAAAAATTGGCTGTACCCCCCCCCACCCCCCAAAAAATATTTTTAATTCTGATGGGAGTACTCAGATTTGTTTGAATTCGTTTTTTCCATCATTCAAAATCTTTGTTTTTTTTTTTTTATGCTCACGTTGACACCAAGTGACAAAATAATCCGACGAGATTGGAAAAGTTAGCGCCTTACTTGGATCCTGTTTGTGTGTCTGAACAAGAATCACCTGCCCTGCGTTACTTCAATTGGCCAGAGCTGATTCTTTTTTTTTCCCTTGCTGTTGAGAAGGCACAAGGGTCCGTTTCTGGCTCTGGGTTTGACTGGACCTTAAAATATATATATTTTTTTTATAACTTGGGACTGGCGTGACGAATCTATTTCATGTCCATTCGTTATCAGTTGGACATGTAATCTGGTTGCTCCTTCCCGAGGCAAACAACAAACCCTGCGAACAAACTTTCAATACAATCCAATTTTCCCGAGTTTGTTGCAAATGTTGCACAAATGGTTGTGACCCGCTTTTTGTGTTGACATGCTCATCCGTTTCAACAAGAATCAAATAAATGCCCGCTCCTCCTGACGAGTAACACTGGACCGAGACAAAATTCCAAAACACCCAACATCTTCCCTGCCATCGCGCGGCTACTTTTTACGTCGGCTTTTGCCAAAAAAGCAAGCAAAAAAAAAAAAAAACCAGGGGACCACATGAGCTTTGCACATCTGTACACATCTGTACAGTGTCAGCGGCCTGCCTGGCTCGCCAGTGATCAAATAACGAAAAACCAGCACAGCGGAAATAAGTCGTCTGGAGCCCGGGGGTGGAAAAAAAAAAAGCCCACTCGTCGTCTCCCGAGGAAGAACGACGGGGCTATCGCAAACCAAATCGCCGCGCCTTGTCGTGAAAAGGTGGCCGTTTTTTGGGGCGGACGCGCAGGGTGAGCCCTTGCGGATTTTCACCCCAGCCTCCCACAATGAACCTCTGCTCGCATCGCAGAAGCCTCAGGGGTGGGATGGCGCCTTGCCAGTAGCTGTTGCTGTTGTTGGCAGCCGCTATCCTCCGTGGCCTCAGTACTTAGGGCATAACATGATACACGCAAAAGGCCGACCAGAGTACAGCGCCACACACATATGCCGTGCGTGCGCCTCCACACACGTAATTATGCACAAAATCACTCCGCTCGCCACTCATCCAGAGACGAGCCGCGGCCTCAAAGGAAACAAGGCGGGTTAAAAAAGCCCGGCGTATCCTTGACGGCTTCATCTGGTTCCAGTTTGGTGCAGATGCTCCGCTTTTTATTGCAGCACTTCTTGTGTTTCATGGCAGATTTAGTCGGTGGTTTCGGCGCTGGCTACTCCGATGGTGGCACGTCTCCTCGTAAACTGTGGGGCAAACCAATAAGGCACTTTGTCGCCCTCGCCGCGATGCGACGCATAAACAGTCGCCTTTCCGATGCGCGTGCGTGTGAGTAATTTGTGGAGTGTGAGTTAAGCAGTCAAATTCACTCGGTTTAAGCCATCTCGGGAGGCGGCCATGATGGCGCTTTTCTGCTCCCTTGTTTTCTGAAGCTGAGCCCTGATTGGTTGTTACTGGGGTTAGGAGTTTGGGTCTCTCCTACATGCGATGAAAAAGGTGCGATAAAAACTGGAAGGTATTAAGAACACACTGATGAAAAAAAAATGCTAATCTTCACCAAAGTTATTTTAGGATGCGCAAGTGAACATGATCTTCCGCTCAATGAAGTTGTTTGTATGGTGACGAGTCTGCTGCGTGCGCCACATACGTAGACCCAAAATTGTGTATGAAGTGTCATTTACGAAGTGCTACCTCCATGAGTGAAAATGATTTCATCGTCTTCACAGGTGCTCATTTCCACCCCAGCACTCAAGACGTCCGTGTCGAAAACCTCGCCGCAACGCCCGAGCTCCGCAGTATGCGGAAAGAGGTCAACGTTGGCTCACTTGCATCAGACAGAACCACCCCCTCAAAACAGGCTCATTTTCAGCATGACGCCAAATGAAAGGGGCATAAAGTCAATCTGAAGGTAGTTTCCTACTTGCAGGCAGTCTTGCGTGCAGCATGGGTGATGGAGTTTGATTTGGGAGCGGGGCGCCGAGTGGCGCTTTAACTGGCTCGTTGTTGGCTTCAACGATTTCATCACTATCAAGGACGGCGACCGCGGCTTCCCGCGTCGCTCCACCAGATGCTCGGGGACCCGCTCGCTTCTTCACGCCGACTATCCTCAAACTGACTGTTATTTGGAGTCACCGTACTCTGTCGAGCTCTTTATAAGGGCTTTTTTTCTTGCATCCTGCGTTAATTTGTACAAATCGTTTGCTAAGAAAAAAAATTATATGATGAGAATGTCATTAGAATTATATGAGCAAACTTTTTTTGGTGGGGGGTTAAGTGAGACTTTTTTATTAATTGAAAAAAAGTACGGTGACTACAAAACAGTCAGATTTTTCGGGGGAGAAAAGAAAAAAGTTGAATGAAGTTTTATTGTTTTTCATGTTCATCTTCCAAGAATAAAGTCAGAATCTTTTGTCAGATTTTTTTTTTTAATATTACGATTTATGAGTTCTTCGGGGATTTTAAAGTAAAAATGCCTTAAAAACAATCACATAAGAAATGATTTTGAAACCTTTTTAGGAATACTTCAAGGGATGGCACTCAATATTCAGAGGGAAATAAAATCAACTTGTTTCAAGAATTTTTTTTGGGGGGGAGAATACCAGTGTAGGATCATAAGGCGGTGCTGTCAAACTCATTTTTGTAACGGGTCACATCAACGTTGAACTACTTCCATGGAAAATACAGTACACAAGACATTTATGGAGAGCTCATTTTGAAATCAGAAGTCAAGGATAAGAGTTTGTTCAACCATTGTTGAAGCTACGGGACAAACGTAACAATTGTATGACAGTTGGGACACAGCTGTCACACATCCATCAGCTCCTCTCTCATTTATAGAAGTACTTCCATCTACTCGTCAGGACAAGTATGACATGATGGTCAACTCGGTCGTTCGCGACACGACACAAAGTCCTCCCCGGCCTCCATTTATTGCAGCCCAATCACAGGGGGATGTTTGCAATGCGTGCACTGCGTGACCCGCCACTTATTTACAGCCCAATGACTAATCAACATGTGTTTTCACTGCGCAGGTACTCCGGTGTCGGCCATTTGGCCTTAATACAATAACTGATTGCCTTTAATCACAGCCAAATGTGATTTTTTTTGTTTTGCTCATAAGTAACGCTGAATCACTTCCACATACCTGAAAGTCAGAGAATATTGATTTTACAAGGCTCATTAGGAAAGTCACTTTGAGAGTGAACTTGATTGTGAACGCTACATGTGTGTGTGTGTGTGTGTGTGTGTGTGTGTGTGTGTGTTTGTTTTTTGGGGATGTTTTGCATGCACGGTTATAATTTTCCCAGAGCCTCATTGATTCTGACGCTCCCGCCTCCCCGAGAAACAAGGGGGAGGATTATGTGGTTGCAGACATTAGGCCATTCATTTCGCAAGCTTACACGTGAAAATATTGACGCTTCCCAGACGCGCCCGACGAGATCCTCTCCATTCCGGTCGTCAGGCCTAGCGGATATAAATCTGTCCGACTATGCCGCATTGATACGCTATCGATTTAATAGTTGAGGGGATTGGGGGGTGGGGGCGGGAATCTCGTAAATAAGCAAATGTTTTGGGATTTTGATTGAATTATTCAAGTCTTTAATTGATTTTCTTCGGGATAGTCTGGCATTGTATGCTGAAATGACAGCCTGAGAACTATTTGATGAAGAATACAAGAAGAAACAAAACATCAGATGACAGCGTCCCCTTAAAAATGGTCAGTTTCAAGGTCAGTCTGTTGACTGTTGTGCGGCAAGGCGAAGCGGCTTTTTTTGTGTAGCGCATTTCATACACCAGGCTACTCAATGTGCTTCACAACACCGAAGAAGTATTAACACACAAAACAGCACATTTTCAAAATGGAGGCAGAGAAAACAGCTGCTAAAATGACCAAAACAACAGATTATTGACAACATTCAAAACATCTGAAAAAAGCTAAAGTCGCATGTGACACTGATACAGCCTTTGGAGTTTGTTGCGACCTTAGACTCAATTTTGCCCGGCTAACCTATTGGAAAAATCCCTTGTCTTGTTATTAGCTTAGCCTGTTAGCATTTTGCTAACAGTAAAGCAGCTTTCACTTTAGCGCTGCACACAACTCCAAGAGATACTTTTTCTGACACTGATAAAACAGACAGACAAGCAAGAGTGTGATTTATAGATTTATGCCCCGGGGGTCAACATACTGCCCCCTACTGGCTCGGAATGTGGTCATAAATCAGATCTCATTCATTGCCAGGTACGTCTTTTTTTTTTTATGTGGGAGGAGAAAAAGAGGATCTGAAAATGGCTGGCATTGATTGAGTTAATCGCTGAATAAACATGAGTGGGATCACACACACACACACACACACACACACACACACACACACACACACGCACACCAGCAGAGCGGGACTTGGGATAGGCAGTCTGAAGGGGAACAGAAGAAGCGGGAAAGAGTGCAAAAGGTTGTCACACACGAGTCACAGAAGAAGGAGGGTGGAGGAAGGGTGGTGGAGGGTGTCGGTGAGGCGGAGGGGTTTGTGTTAGGGGATTTTGCGTTCCAGCCCTCTCAACATCTGTTATTCGTTTGTCCCGAGCTGGGAGGAAAATAGCAGGAAGCATTCTGGCGGTGGCGCAAGATGAAAAGACAAGAAAATTGAATAAAAAAACATGTGTCGCACATACGCGGCCGCTGATTGGACGCGTCCCGCAGAATTATGTGCCCTCCCCGGGGGGTCGCTGCCAGCTTGCACAAGCAGACACACAAATGCACGCGCACTAATGCGGGAAGATTCCTCTCATTCATAAAAAGAGCTTGGCACACCCCCATTGGCACAACATCACACTGTTGTGACCGTCCAAACTTCAGCGGAATGAAGTAACCCCTGCCATGTCGCGGGTCATCTTTCGCATCACCGCGAAATGGGGTTTTTTAGGTGATCAGTTATGGGTTTTCACTGTCTGAATTTAGAATGGTACGCCTTTGGTGTAGCGCCACGTTGCCGGACAGCACGAGCAAGAAAAAGAAGGTCCCCAACAGGTTTATAAGAACCGTGACATCCATGCTAACTTCCGTTAGCCCAGTACTTACGCTTAGGAAATGCTTTGATCGAACATTTTGATGCTCAACGTTTATGTTTTGCTGTCAGTATTTATGTGTAAACAGCTTGAAGTGGGCACGTAGAGCATTTACTCAAAGTAATGTCCTATGGCAGTCTCCCATTTATTGACAGCAAGAGAGTGAAAGCAGGCGTGTGTAGAAGTTTGCAAAGTGTGTCTTCATGAGTTTGCTGTTCATGCGTTGAGGAAGCATGTCCTGCTGTCCCACAGTTCAATAAGTAACAGCTTTATTTTGTGAGCGACCAACAAATAGGCTCATTTAGCATCATAAAGTAACGGCACTGTTCCATGCGCAAGCATTACTTTTGACTGTGTGTGTGTGTACTTTGCCGCTCATGTTTAATTACACTTCTGCTTCGCTTTGAGGCAGAGGCAAACAGTGCTATAATTACCACAAACACCTGCTTTAATTTTTCATGGATAGCTACTCTTTGTGTGTGTGTGTGTGTGTGTGTGTGTGTGTGTGTGTGTGTGTGTGTGTGTGTGTGTGTGTGTGTGTGTGTGTGTGTGTGTGTGTGTTAGTTCATATTTATTCGGCGTGAATATTTGTTGCAAATAATGTTCAGGTGAAATTTGACCTTTACGGCGTCTTATTCCCGGGTGATATCAGATCATCATTTCCCCAAACTTTTGTTTTTCTCTGTTCACCTTTGAACAAGCACACATTTGAAATATTTAAAGTCACTTTTTACCGGGCCAAGGAGACAACGATCTATTAAAAATGAGCAACATGCATAAAAGTGTCTGTGAAGAGTTCTGCGGGACGGCAATGGTGTGAGCCATTGCTAAATGTAACGTAACGGGGCGGGGAGAGAAGTCATGAAGACGGAAGTTATTATCACTGTTAGTCAATTGGCGAGTTAAATGTATTTTACACACAGATAGATCCTTAGATTTGCGAACTATTTTGTCCTTCATCGAGAGAGAAAGCACACAGTGAGTTTGCATCGCTATAGTTAGTTAGCTAATCGGCTAGCGAACTGGATTTGACACATCTTCAAGGTTCTCGTGCAAGATTATGAAAAGAATCGTCTTGCTAGATATTTATTTTGTCTACGAGTATTGTGCTTTTATATGTGAAAAAGCGGGGGTCAAGCATTGAGGTATTGTTTGTCCTTTGTTTCGCTAGGTAGTTAGCTAGTTGGTTAGTGTCAGAAATTTTTCTCGGACAAAGTTAAAGAAACGACTCGGCACACAGGGAAAATTGTCTTCAATGCCGTGATCACACTCCGAGCCCCGCCCTCCGCGAGTTCGACCTTTTATTGTAACATATGCAAAATACAAGAAAAACACTGCCCCCGATATTTGCATGCCGCACCCCCGGTCCGGCCCCTCGGTAGTGATTGGTTACCTGTGTTTAAGCTTTGAACCACCAGTACGTTGGCGCCTTTCTGTCTGGTCTACGATGAACCAACATGTCGCAGACGTTGCGGATGGCCTATGTCGCCTGGGCGCGGCGGGTGTTCTCAGATCGTCTTTTGTTGTTCAACCGCTGTTCCCGAATTATTCATTCCCCTTTTGTGACCGAGTTTCGCCCTCTCCACTGTGATCGCCCACCTACATTGATGTGCTAATTGTGGACTCCAACGGCCCTCCGGCCAGGTGGCCGGCGCCTTTGTGCACAGGCATTTGGGGGTGCTGTATACGCACCCAAACGATTTGGATGTGACCGACTTAAAATGAAACTTTAAACATGATACAATTTTGCTCATAAATTCCTCTAACAGTTAGCTAGCAAACACAGCCATTATACATTGAATTTACTTTCTAGGAACTTTCATTAAGCTCAATAAATATCAAGCAATTAAGCTCAAAAGATGAAAAACGAAAGCATTTTTAAAGAAGATCAGTTAGCATCAAGCTAAATATTCCTACAGGTCTGCAGTATCAATATCCATCCAAAATATGATTGACCCATCTATCAATAGTGAAGCGAAAACAGAATGAAGTATGATGTTACCATTCGTGTCATGTCTTTGCTTCTAAGCCCAAAAATCTTTGACTTATATTTGTGATTGTCATTACTTTAGCCGGTTAGTTCCGCAGATATCGATGTTGTTTTTTGGCAAAAAGAAAATCACAATATATTTTTGCAAGGATCGGGATAAAGATACGAAACAAGATAATCATTAAGGTTATTGTCCCCTTCCGCAGTTCCAGTCTGCTTGCGTATGGGGTAGCCGGCTGGGGGGTCATGTATGTGTGGAAGTCAGCGCATTCGCTAGCCTTGGTGGGGGTCCGTGCTCTACTGACAAGCATAGTTTCACTTTATTGGATCGGCTCTTGCCGTGTCAGCACCATCAGCGACAAGAACCTATGCACTTAAAGGCAATATGCTAACACGCTGTAAGCCCCTGACAGAGGCACACATACACACGCACACTAGTTGTGTGGGTGGTTACGGAGGGGATGGGGGTAAGGGGGAGGGGGGGCGGAGGGGGTTACTTGGAGCGCTTCTTGCATGCTTGCTTTGCTGCTCTTTGATATGCGCCACTCATTAAAAATAGATGGTGAGCAATCATTACAGGCATTGGAATTAATCTAATTAGCCCGGCGCGCTCGGCCTCTCTCCAGCTCCGCAAACAGAGCCACCCGGTACTCGGCGGCGGCGAACGCTACCTAGCTACTGCTGCGTACTTGACTTAGCGAGCCGGTAAGTAGGCAGTGGGGGTCCGGGGTGGTGGGGGTTGAGATAATCCGCCTTGATTTATTAATAGGCGCAAACAAGATTTAGCGGCTCAAAGCAAACAAATGATGGGAGAGAGGAACAAGAGGATGGCAGTGAGGGACAAAGAGCAACGTGAAGAGGAAGCGAGCAAGCGAGGATGAATTATTTAAGCCGGCGTAGACTTGATACGCATTGAAAAGTGCAGCTACTAGTAGTAACACCCACTCAGCTTCTTTTTTTTCTCCGCACAATCATGGAAAATATCTTAATTGATCCGGCATTTTGGACAATTCTACGTTTGAGGTGTCAAGAAGTGTCCTTCTGAAATGAAGTCAGGAACCCCTTTCACACTGGTCAGTTTTTCCAGCTCGCAGGTTTGTGCGTCATGGTACCGATGCGGTAATTGGGGGTTGAAGGTGACCCGCAAATTATCTGGTGTCTTAATATTAAAAAATAATAATAATAATCCTAGCATGTACCAGGTCCAAGTCTGCAAAGCCCCTCTCCGTCATCACCTTGGCTGAAGGCAGCTGCAAAGGGTTATGGGTATTTTTGCATTATGAAGTGCAAACTGCCCTTTTTATGTTCACTGCTCCACGCTGCCAGGGCATTTCGTCTCACAAGCTTTTCACAACTCCTCATTCAGCACGGTTCACAAATGCAGATGCTCGATGATGCATGGGGCTTGATTCCAACACTGGTGGAAAATGGAAAAAGGCAAGAGGAGGCTATTTTGAAAATGGATGGAAAACCTACAACTCCCACAATGCGCTTTGGCCAACACAGCTTTGATCTGCTATTGACACCTTTCGATTTTCCTGCTGGTCACTTTCTGACTGAGCAGATTGTAACATTTGAGGATATACAGTATGCCTAGAAATGCGAAAAAAATAAAATAAACCCACATGCTAACAGAAGCATAGTATTTTGCTATGTCGTTGTTGAACAGTGCAATATTAACCCAGTCTCGGAATTTTGTTTACTAAAATCTCATTCTCTCTCTCACTCCCTCCCTCCTCTCTATATATATATATATATATATATATATATATATATATATATATATATGTATGTATACGGTATATACATACACAGATTTTTAAAATATTTTTATATATATTATAATTTAATATTTAAAATTTTTTTTTCCTTTTTAAATTTTTTTTTCCTTCCAAATGTTTGTTTTTAACAAAAAAGGGGAGTTTCAAAAGCGAGAAAAAATACCATTTGGGGTATTTTTGTTACTTGTGACGCAGAAGAGAAAAAAAATCCCACCAAATGTTAAGAAAACTAAATTACTAAGAACAAGTCTATTGTGATTTTTTTTTGGGGGGGGAGGAGAAATGCAAAAAAACGACTTGTCCTTTTTGTTCGTTTTGATAAAAAGATAACTTACCGTATTTTCACGACCATTCGGCGCACCGTGTTGTTGGGCACGCCCACCCTTCACTCATTGGCAGACTTCCGCATGCCTGACGTCACTTACGCCCGCCTTTTCTCTATGTAAACAGCGTCTCGGCCAGAAGCGCGCTCAGTCAGGCTTTGGAACTCGGCTCATACACTAGACTTTTAATGGCGCCTTATGGTCGTGAAAATACGGTATATTTTTGAAGAAACCAAAATTAACAATGCAAAAAAAAAAAAAACTACATGAAATCATTTTTTGTTTGTCTGTCTCAAAATGATTTATTTAACTTGGTCTCTTTTTTTTCAATATCATAAAAAGCTGGCATTTGAAAAGGGGGTGCTTCGAGCTTTTATATCCACTGTCGAAAAACCGAAGCACTTTTTGTCACTGATTTGATGCAAACATTTGCCCGTGAGTGCAATGCGCGATTTGCTCTATAAGTGGATGAAACACCAGTCCCCATGAAAACACACAAACCGGGCCAATTAGCGTCAGGAGACAATTTCAGAAGCGGCTCGCCCTCGATGGGACATAATCGCTCTGAAAGCAAAAGCTACTCTGTGAAACAGGAAAAAGTGTATTTCTTGGACTCCGCTCGCACTCCAATTACACGGACATTCTTGGCACGGCTCATCGCGCGCGGCTAACACGGTACATACTGTAGCCAAAAGAACTTTTCGGGACACTTATCAGGACTTGTGACACCAAACTATTTGCAACACACACAGAAAAAAAGGTTTGTTTTCTTGGCCGGCTCTTTGGAGCGCGTCTTTGTTCCTCGTCTCCCTCGCACTCCTCACTTGCAGGCGTGAGGTGAAGGAATGAGGGAGGCGGAGTGGTAACACACGGTACCATGAGGAGCCCGAGGCCGGCCCTCCCTCACATGGCGCGCACTCAACCAAGCCGGCGGCCCCCACGGCGCGCACACAATGCAAGCAAATGATACAATATTTGGATTGAATTATCCCTTATTTTCAAATCATGGCAGCAAAAACATACTGACAGTTTACTCGGGGTTCCACGCAGGGTTTGCGTGTATAAATGTAATCATATTTCTGTTTTTGTCTTAAACTCAGAGAGGAAATTCATCTTCAACTAGCACTTATCTAAAGGATGTGACAGCTTATGAACACTTTTCTCAGGGTGCGGCGCGTAGAGAAGGCTGGAAGAGGCTAGTCTGAGGTTCACGACTGGGTGATGCATGTATTGATGGACTTGGTAGGCTTGTATCTCAATGAAATGAACTTTCCTCATCTTGAAAGAGAGAACCTGCTAACATTTTAATAGCGGGTGGGGCGTATCGAAAAATGTCTAGCCGCTGTTCTATACAAGGGGGTTCCCAACTGGGCATGCATTGATCAAGCACATTATACAGTATTTGGACTCAATTATGCCTTATTTTCAGTAGGCTGGAATAATCGGATCAGAGAATGGCTAAAATGTATCAGAGCAAGAATATACTCAAAGTGCATTTCCTGGCGGTGTTCCCAACATGTATGTGTATGTTTTTTTTTTTTTTTGGTCTTAAATCAGGAGGACATTCTTTTTCAAACATCTTCTTATGCCGCAAAGAAAAGATTGCTGGCTTCTGGTCTATGTAGTCACACGCACACACACATGCGACACCCAAACACACACGCCTTGTCTCACTTCCTTCCCCGCGCCCGCTCGGCGCGGCACGCTCCGCATGCGTGCCGTCATATCTCTTCCAGCGCTTAATTGTCCCAACTTGCGACGTCTCTTCCTGCCACCGGCCGCAGTCTAGAGGAAGTGAAATCCTCCTAAGTGACTTGTCACTACGCATCAGCCTCAGGCGGAGGCGGCAAAGGCGCCCTCCACCCCCACCCCTTCACTCCTCCCTCCATCCCTCTTTCTGCCTTCATCTTGCTGAGATTCTCCACTTCTGCTTTCTCTCCATGTTGTCTCTCCCCCCCCCCAACCCTCCCCAATACCATTGCGGTCACTCTCTCGACTTCCTCCCCCCTTTTTTCTTTCTGTCTATCGTCAAGCCACAGTCACATCACAAGCTGCTCTCCGCTCATTCCTTGTTCCCCCGACTCGACTGGAGGAGGCGGGGGGCAGGCGTTGAGTGACTTTAGAAAGGTACACACACACACACACACACACACACACACACACACACACACACACACACACACACACACAGTAGGCCTATGTACAGTGGGGCTTAAGTACAGCCTGAGTGACCTTCGAGATGACCTTAAAATGTCACAACTCGGTGATGCATGCGTCACATTTTAAATTACTCATGTACAAAAATCCCCTTAAGTCCCATTGAAATGTACTTCAACGGCATATATGTGTGTGTGTGTGTGTGTGTGTGTGTGACACATTCATGTCAAAATCAAAAGGTAAGCAGAGCTGCGTTAACGTTTGTTGGCTGCATGGAGGAGCGTTAGCTTCTGTTTGATAAAGCAGCATGAGTGGAGCGCCTTTGGCCGTGTGTCCGCTGCATGCACCACACCAACGGATCGGCACACTTATTGACGGGCGTCTGAATTGCTGCCCCCCCCCGAAGTGAAAATGCTTTTCGCTTTCGAAGCCGCTTGCCAAGATGCACCGCCTGATAGCCGTTGTCGCTCGTCACGGCGATGATGGTCGGACTCACCAACGGCCCCAAAAAGTAGGTTGATTTCAGCAAGGCAAAAAACTTGCGAGTAAAGTATGCGTAATTCGTTATCTTTGCTGTACACCGTGGAAATGTTTTAAATATATAAAACGTCCAATTTCTGTGACTTCATTGCTTCATCGCGTCATCTTTCAAGAGCCCCAACTTAGTACATGAAGATGTTGGCCGAATGAAGCAAAAAGCTGAGGTGGGGAAAACAAAACAGCAATTTGTCATTAGCGAGCGAGCGGATTGCGTGTTTGTTTTGGTCACGGCCAGGCGTGTTTGCTGACGCTCTTTTAGCCAGAACCGACGTTTTATGGAGCGTTTCATTAGAGACGCGAACGGCGCAGGCAGACATCAATCTATCATCCGTCCACCAATCATGTGCGGCCGGGGGGCAGGGCTTAGTTGGGGGTGGGGGGGTCTGGCAGAGATGGACACTCGGTTGGGAAAAGGAGTGGGGCGGGGGGGCTTGGGGGTCACTCACTCATCACTTGGATGTCGTCCGAGTGTGTGTATGTGTGCGGCTGTGTATGCGTGTCTGTGTGAGACGAGTAAAGGGTCAGGCTTTGGTCACCAGATGGTAAATGTTTGGACTGGACCACAGCAAGCAAAGCAGGGGGACAGTCTCTCTACTCCCCTTGAATGTGGCTTTTCTGGCCGATCGTAGCGTGCAGACGCGCACCGTGTGAGCGATGGGTGATCATGGAGCAGACACTGCCAAACGCGCACCTCTTGGCTGGAGGCTCACAAGACGCTCGATACCGACTCGCGGGCAACACGGCCGAGTGGCGCCGCTTGCTTATGCATCTCACGTCATCTTTTCTTCAGAAATAATTTGTAAATAGATTTTTTTTTTGGGGGGGGGGTAATTATTTGATATCCGTGTACTTTTGACATCACATTCAATACATGATGTCACAATGCGAGGTAACTACATGTCGGCATTATTTACATATTTTTCTTTTGACAATTTAATGGGGCAAGGGGGGGGGCGCAATGCCAAGTCCGGCTTCCGTTACCATGACGACTGATGCGGAGCTAGCAACTCGTTGAGCCCCGAGTTCCAAAGTAAAACCAAGCGCAAAATACGACGTGCACGTCAGCCCCATCGCACGCAGTACTAGCGTGGATTGTATTTTCACCCGTGGGGGCAGCACTTCTTCACCAATCGCCGAATCACACATCGTCCAGCGCATCTGTTTATGTGGTGCATGAAGAAGATGCGCAAAAGAGACCCAAGTATTTGCAAACAAACAATTAATCGTCACTTTTATCTCATGTGTCCAACAAAACTGCTCGGCAAAAACCTCGTCCCATTCCTATTCCTCACAGAATGCCACAATCTTTAAACGACATGTTTACAGGTTTATTTGACTTTGGAATCAGCATAAGTGATTGCATTTGATGATGATTTACTGTCTGGTTGAAATTCCCAATCCAAGGATGTTGCAACTCGGTTCATGCACTCTGAAGCAAAACGGACTTTCATTGGTATCTTTCATTCTGTCAAAACATCAACATTGACGTAAACGACGGCCTTCAAGTACAGCTTGACGATGGACAGCGCCACTAGTGGTGGTACCGAAAGGGGGGGGCCTCGCACGTTGCAGATTGGATATGGTGATTACCCCCTTGCAACTTTTCAATCATTCAGGTGCAGAACCGAACTGTTCTGCTTTGCTTGCAATTCAAGCCTGTTGCGGTTTACACAGAACTGTGCTGGACCTTGTCACCGTGTGTGGCCTTACAATGTGCAGGCTGCTCAAAATATAAGCCCCACTGTTCATGTGGTTATTAAAAACCAATCCCCTGCTACACACACACACACACACACACACACACACACACACACACACACACACACACACACACACACACACACACACACACACACACAGTGCTTCCCTTTCAGTCTCGGAATCAGCGACATAACAATGTTGGCTGGCCAGTGTTACGCGCTGGGGGCCACGGAAGGGAGCAGAGCTGGACCCAGAAAAAGGGGGATTTGGGCCAGGACAACCCAGGGGAGAGGGCGTTTTTGAGCGCGAGTCGACAAATACAGACATGAGCGATGGACAAGATGGTGAAAATAGAGATGAGAAGTCAGTACAAGTGGGCGGGGGTGGAAGAAAGTCGTACCAGCAGCCGCGACGCCAATTCAGCACTTTAACAAATCGATGCCCCTTGAGGAGCACCGTCGGCACCCTCACTAAGTGCGAGTGTGTGCGCGCCTGTGGATGTGTGTGTGTGTGTGTGTGTGTGTGTGTGTTGATGGTGTCGGTGTGAGGTCGCAAGTCCACATTAAGGCCCGATAATGTGTTAATTTATAACTCCACCATCGGGCAAGCCGGCCTGATCCATCTGTGTCAGCCGCTAGGCCCGGCGTATTCATCATCCCGAGCCCAGAAATGAGCGCTCCGCCGAGATTAAGCCACTCGCTGGCGCAATTTCTCCTCTTCTTTCTTTTATCTATCGCATCCTTCCACACCCCCTCCGCTACCTCGCCTGCTTTTGGGTCAGGGTGATCAATTAAGCCCTGTCAGGGGCCACTAGAGCCTCCGCCCTGCAGACATCACTATCTACCCAGAGACACTTAAGCTGAGCTTTGATGCCCCCCCCACCCCCAGCACCCCCCATCCCCCGATACCGCCACCTGGCCTGGGAGCGCGTGCTGCATGGGTGGCTTGGATTGTGATGATCGGGGACTGAATTACACTCCTTGACTTTTATGAACTTGCACTCTGTTATTGACATAACAGATTGTAGCGTGAAACAATGCAAACGTGTGTGCAAGAATGGGCTTTATTTAAGGGGGCCCCCGGCACGCATAAATCTGCGACGCACAGCCCGGCCTGTCATAACACGTCTGGAGTTGTAATTACCTCCACCAAGGATATTTTCAGTGCCGTTTTTGTCCGTGTTGTTTTTTGACAGTAAAGCAAAGTGCACATCATTTGATTTTTTCTTTTTTTTTTGTTAATGCAGTGGACCAGGTTGTCCCGCAAATGGCAACAATCCACCCATAATTGATGTCCATTATAAGTGCATTTTTTTTTCTAAACAATTATTCCAAAAATATTTTGAAAAGTACAGTTGCAGCTAAGCTCGGGTTCTGACCAGAACAAAGAGATCAGGACATATTACTTTAATCAAGGCATTTACAGTAGCTCCCAGTCACCTTAAGAATACATTTTAAAATTCTGCAACTGGTCTAGAAATCACTAAACCGTTCGGGTCCTGAATAGATTAAAGAAATGCAAAGTGAATAATAACCCAGTTCGGCTCTGAGGTCTCAATTAGTGGAGCCCGTGTTTCAAATCAACATGGTGGAGCAGCATTTGGTTGTTATGCTGCACACAAGTGGAATAAGCTGCAAACAGAAGTACAGCCCCCCACCCCCCTCATCCCCAAGTATAAACAAATGCAGGTTATAAAAAATATATACTTTTTTGATACCTTTGATTTCGGACTTTCCAGTATTAAACTCAATTTCGCTGTCAATCATTTTTAGAAAGCTACTTTTTCCATTTCTTTCAGCACAAAAAACACCTTGCAGAATTTCCGTGCCAAGTGCTCTGTCGGTTTTGCGCGGGTGGCTCATGCGCTCATGGCGAGCAGCGGGACTGCTCTAATCACACACAAGGGGCCGGGGGGAGGGCAGAGGGGAGGGGGGGGGTGATCAATACTCACACTCTCGATTCAATTTCACCACATCGCCATCAGTGCACACAAACATGGGCGAGTGCGCCCGCGTGAGCCGACTTGACGCGAAACGACGTTGCCAGACACGGCCGGTGTTCCTTTTTATATGCGCCTGTCCGAGCCAAGGGGGGGGTTGGTACGCTGGAAACCGGCGGCGGTCGCGGGGAGTGAGACGAAGGAAAGACAAGCTGGGAATTCTACCTTTAAAGTGTCCGCGAGTCATCAGGAGCGGAGAAAGGGAATCTGCCCATTAAGACTAAGTGGATATCTATTAGATCATGGAGGTAAGGAGGTGGCCATTTACCATCAGTGCAACTCACAAACAAGCCTGCTTGGACCCTGGAGTGTTTTATTAGGCTGGGGCAACTTTCTCTCGCAAACTTTGCCGTTTCGTTTTTCACCACAACAGCGTCGTCACGAAGGATCGCGGCAGCGGGGTCCCCGGAATAAAAAGTTGCATTTGAAGACGGTGAATTGGGACGTGTCGTTTTTGGCATTTTGTTCGTTAGAGGTCTTGATAGTGACAGCAGAAAAAATAAAAGATATTTTCAACGTAAAAGAAGGACATATTTGAAGGGATCTTTCTCTCAAAACAGCCTGTTTATACTGTAACTGCAACTTTTGAGTGCCTTACTGCGCCGCGTCCTAAACAGCATCGTTTTGGCAATTTATTGACAGGGGGGGAAAAAAAAAAAGTGACGGAAACCCTGTTTGGCGGCATTTGTGTCCTTGAAATGCAGCCCCTGAGTTGAGCTTGCAGTCAAAGAAGCTTAAAAATGTGTCCAAGTCGACATTTTATCCACGTTCACAATGGTGATGATGACTTCGGATCCGGCCTTCGCAGACAAGCACTTGTTAGTGTTTGCATATTATAGCGTTCCCGGGCATTTTTTCATGTTTTAAAAACACCCATTTTTCCTTCATGGCTGGCGCGTCAGCGAACTGCGTCTCCTTTGGGAGCGTAGTGCAGAGGACATGTGTGCCTGGGACGTCACCTCAGTAAGAGTGAAGGCCATTAAAAGACCATCAAGAGTCACCGCCCAGTCCTGTGAGATCAAACAAACCCTTTGGCCTCTTTCTCTCTCTCTCTGCAGCCCCCTCTAACTTCTTCACCAACTAAGCCCCCCCCCCACACCACCACCACACACACACACACACACACACACACACACACACACACACTCGTGCTTATCACTGCGGTACAGTTAATCCTTCCTCCTCCCTTCCATCGTTGCATCCCTCTGGAGGGAGTCAAAAGGGGAGGGGCCTCCGCCAAAGGCTAAAAAGGAGGGGGCCCGTTTGCCACTTGTGCTTGCGACACATAATATGGAGCCGCAATCAACTTTGGCTCATCCTTGGGAACCACCACTGCGGGGAAATGGAGGGGTGACGGTGGGGGCGGGAGGCTACAGAAAGGAGCGGCGTTGGGGCTGGGGGTGGGGCTAAATTAACACTTGACATTCAATACGGTCAGGTTCTTAATTGGCCGGGGCCTTCCTGAGAAGGCAATTTTCTATTCCCCAAACTGCGCCCGTGCTGCGCCGTGTGCCTCTGTCATCTGTGTGTGTGTGTGTGTGTGTGTGTGTGTGTGTGTGTGTGTGTGCCCGAGATTGACTAAGACAATAGCCACTTTGACTGTCGAGCCACTTTTGTGCATTTTTCCCGGCTCGCTGCCTTGCGCGTAAGCCACCCAAGCGGAATGTGAGGCGACATTAACGTTAACCGGCGAATTTGTCGGCTTGTGAAGTAGCACCGCGAGCGGGACGGAGTGCGCTCGAGTTGGAAAGGCTTTACACTGGCACAAAGTCAGCTTTAGAATCGACTTTAAATTTCTGATCCTGCTCCATAAATCACCGGATGGGTTAAGGTCCCGAATACGTTACGAGACTAATACGATATAAACCCAATAGGGCTCTGCGGTCGCGTCAGTTAGTGCAGCTCAGATGTCAAAACAAACACGGTGAAGCAGCATTTAGCTGTGATGCTGCTGAGCCTCATTCAGTTGCATTGTGTATGAAATATGCGATATATTTTTTTTTAAACGTTAGCGTGTCAACGGGTGAAGTTCAACACCCGAGACTCACGACACGCATCGCAATTTATCGCCATCATGCCGATGTCACCCTGCATGTGACAATGTGAATGCGCAAAGCCGCCGCGGTAGTTGGAAAACATTTCACCGTGTTCCTTCTGAAAGGGACAGGCGAGTGACCATTATTCCTCCGATGCGGCAGTTTGCCACCAAGGCAGCGTGAAAGTCGTTTCCCCGTTGCGTCACAAAAAATTCTACAACTTGTCTTTCAATGCCAGCAGGTGTGAGATGATCGTTTTACAAAAGGGGCTTTTCCAAATCTTCGGATGTACGCGGAGGTTCGGCTTCCAAAGTGTATCAGAGTCTGGAACGTCTGACGTTGAACACCTGAAACTCACTGACTCCAAACTTGTTGCGTTAAAAGCGTTTGTGGCAGTTTCTCATAATAATAATAATAATAATAATAATATGTCATTATCTGAAGTCAGAAAGCCGCAGCGGCGACGGAAACCAGCACTCGGTCTGCAAGGGAGAAGCGAATCAGCGTCACGCATCTGATGCGTCAATTCGCCATGACGGCGGTGTGAAAGTGGCTTTAAGGTGTTTGCATATATCTGCCGGAGTGCATTTCGGGTGGGGGGGCTCTCGTGGGCAGGGCCCCCCTCCCCCATTCCTTGCTCTAATGAGTTCAGATTAATTAGTCCAACCGGCCCCATTCCCCCCCCCCCCCTCACCCATCAACCTCACTGCTGCTTGTGTACACGTGCACACCTCAACGTTGAACCACTTTCAACCACTTCCTGTTCCTGTTTTTTTTTTCCAGGCTGCCCAGACTCACCCTTGCACTTCCCCGCAGCTCTAGTTACACTTGATGTTATTACAGCTTTCAACCTGAGAGGTATTAGGCTTCCTTGAACAGATCTGACAGCATTTACAACACGGGGCGAGTCGACGCCTCTAATCGCCTCTGTGACTTCAGCCTATTACCAATTGATCCCCCCACCCGGCTTTTTCCCCCGCCCCCTCCTCCGGCAGACCTTCGACCTCCTACTCCTCGCTTTCTCGCCCGTGTCCTTAATGCGCTTTTGCACATCCTTAAGTGTCATTCCGCCGCGGAGAGCTAGCGCTTGTTTTGCCTGCCATCCTTATTGATGTCAGCGCTTTTAAATCACAGCAACCAACGTTGATCTTTACCACCCTGGCCTCCTTTCAAGCCGCGGCGAATTTACGAGGCCCCGACAGAGGGGCGAAATACCTGAGGAGAAGTCGCCGCTTTGCAAAGATTCATCAACAAGGAAAACAAAAGTGTTTTTTTTTTTGTTTTAGAGGGGCGTGGGGGTGCCGAGTGGGTGGAAGAAAAACATATCAAATAGATTAAATGGCATGAAATATTCAAGGCTAGTCCGAGTCACGCTCGTCACGGAATGAGACGGCGCTGCAGCCATCCACTTCACGGCTGAGTGTTTCCCAACAATGGAAGAGGCAGGTCAGGCCATTTACCGAGAAAACATCAACATCAAGTGTGTGTGTGTGTGTGTGTGTGTGTGTGTGCGTGTGTGTGCGTGTGTGTGAACAAAACACCTCTTTTTCCTTTTAACACACAAACAAAATTTCCCATTTAGGCCCAGACAAGGTTTTTCACTTTGCCCCGCTGTTCCGTCGCTCCGATCACACAATGAATGTCACGAGACTGGTTGGAGAGGGAAGGGGAGGGTCCGCTGACCCCCCGGCCCCAACACCAACATGGGATTATACAAGACTTCATTGGAGGTATAGAAAGTGTGTATGACAACACATATGCCCCCCACACACACACACACAAAGTCGCCCGGCTCAAAAAACACGAGCCGCAGGACGCCGACGCGACTTGCGTTTAACAGCAGCCATTAAACGTCATTAATCCAGCAGTGCAAACATGGCAAACAAATGCTTACATGTGTTGTAACAAAACCAAAAAGTAGCTAATGAGACGGCATGTGCGCAAAAAAAGAAAAAGAAAAAAAAAGTAGTTTGTGCAAAAAGGTTATCTTTGCCTTTGGGAGGGAATCGTCCGTGCATGTGTGTGTTGGCAACGTGCCGACCACGGCCTGTACCACGAGCCTCCCTTCTCCAAAACCTCCCTTAAAAAAAAATCCTCCTTGGGCCTCTGGCCATCACATCTCCATTGCAAGTTTAAAAGAAAAAGAAAGAAAGAAAAAAACAGGAGCAAGAAAGTGCACGTGAAGAGACGCGACCGAAAATGTTGTTTTCACATCCTAATTTGGATAATTGCCGTGTAGAAAGCACTGGCAAAAAAAAAAACAACAAAAACAATCATTTGAGTCCTCAGCAAAAATGGCTGTCATTACCGCCACGACCGTAAATAACAGTCATGATGATGATGATTTTGAGCAACAATAATAATAAGAATAATAATAGCAATCCAGCCTGAGTGCCCCCCTCCCACCCGCCTTGCAACAGTGGCGGCATTAGTCACATGGACAACAAGACAAATGAAAGCTTCACTGCCTTGAGAGCTCTCTTGCCACTGCTGATGGGGCAAATTGGCAGCCAGCAAACAAGGGTGTGTGTGTGTGTGTGTGTGTGTGTGTGTGTGTGTGTGTGTGTGTGTGTGTGTGTGTGTGCATGCCTGAGAGAGAGACAGCGTCCTTCAAGAAACACATAATAATTAAAAAAAAAAAAAAGAGAGAAAGCAAAAGACTTGCCCGTCACTGGCCCAGCTCCAAAAGAGAACAAAATAACAGGAGTTGAGGAATAACAGGAAAAGGGAGAAGCCGGCGCAAAAGTATGGCCCGGGTTCCTGTCACTTAACGCGGGTCACGAGCCGTGTCACCTTCGTCTCAGACGTGCGCTCACGCCTCCCCAAGCGCCGACGGGGGAACGCACGCGTTTCCTGTCGAAAATATTCCACGAGCGCCCCCACCCCGGTCGCAGAGTGCATGTTGACCTGCTGGCACTGAGGCACACAAATACACACATACAGTAGCTCTGTGTGTGTGTGTGTGTGGGTGGGTCGGTGGGTGTTTGTGGGGCTCATTAGCCTGCAGCAGGGTGGTGACATCCTGAGCGACACACACACACACACACACACACACACACACACACACACACACACACTTTCTCCTCACATGGGTAACTTCTTTCAGCGCAGGAAAAGCCAACTAAGCAACGCAGGCCTTTAGACAGTCACCCTGAAGCTCAAGAAGCCAATAGAGTTGCGATCAATCTCTTTCTAAGATGGTTTTACTTCGCATTTCCATCGGTTATTTAAATGCCACCGAGTGAGCTCGTCGAAATAATCGGACCTGTCACACTACGAAAAAAAAAAAAAAAGCCCCGCTCAGTGATTGATTCAAGAGGTAAGATTTTTTTTTTCAATTATTTCACTCCGTTATTTTTTTTAGCTCTTTCCGTGTAATTTTTTTTTTTCAAGCAAACACAAGCGATAAATTCATTTGGATTACAATAAACAGTATCCCATTTATTTTTGCTCTCGAGCTTATGCTAAAATGAAGGCAGATGAATCATGAATTTATATGAAACACAGCTTATTCGTCTACTTTCGAGTTAGAGCGAGCCCATTGCACACTTTGGCTTGCGGTCTTTTAAGTGTACAATACGGGTGACTTCATCAAGTCAAAAGTCATAAATCAGATGACAACAATAACACACCGCCAATATGTGACTTTATCGCTTCAAACGTTCATGTTTCAGGAAAAAAACAAACAAACAAAGCATACAATCATCTCATATTTTTGTCGACATTGGAGAGATGCAAAAATATTGACAAATTCTCACCATTGGGTGTTCGGTCCCAACGTGGCGGGCAAAATCAGCAGCACACTCGGTCGGGCCCGCCGTACACCGAGCGACGCTGAACAGATGCGAACGAACGCCCGTCGACGACACACACGAGCACAGCATGTGATTGACCCTCGCACACATAAGGTGGCGCGCTGCAATTCAAAAAATCAAATAAAATCCATTGTCACGAGGAAAAAATGTTACACTTACAGTATTCATTTCTGTTGAACCACAAACAACATGGCGCGATTGTTCAAGAGGAAGCGAATTGCGCTAGCTGCACAGCCAGTAAGTGAAGGGAAAAAGCGTCCAGCCATTCATTGACTGCACTCGTGTGGTTCAATGACGGAGACTCTCCTCGCTTTGCTTGAGCCACAGGTTCCACGTGAAATTATAAATATAATTAAGTATTATTGCAAAATATGATTTTTTTTTTTTTTTTTTTTTAACTGTATTGTACAGCTTGGCGGTGACGCGCCGCGTCTCGCTTCATTCCGGGAAAGCTCGGACGGGGGCATTTAAAACTGCTGTTCCATCTGCGACTTTGCGATCCAGTTGCCCACCCATAGATCCCAAACCCCGCACGTTGCGTGACACTTCAGTCGCATTTGGGCTTCAAAACCCTCGGCCCAATTCATTCATTCGTTCGGCCTTGACGCATCTTTTCCAGAAGGGAAAGGGAGTTTGTCGTCATATCTTCACGTTTTGTGCGGGTGGCCGCTGACATTTGCGGAAAAAGGGAACGCAGATGACCGTACATCATCATAATGTGGTGACGCAACCTCGCCAGGACCGGGATGGTAGCGTGACATCACACACGATCAGAATCATGCATTTGGTCCGGAGAACATTTGACAGTACGCATCCCTGAAATTCCTAACCAGGCTTATCTGCACTGACCTAGATGTAGGGCACTAGATGTTGAGGGACGGCTTCAAGTTCAAATTTTCGGACTCAAAGCATAAAAACAAACCACAATACGATATTTATGCAGGGACGATTGAAGGTTGCGATTTTGAACCAAGTCATTCTTGAACCGAATTAAAGAAGTGAGGAAAAAAAAAAGCCTCAAAAACAATCAAGCCACAAATGCTCAGAATATCAAAACAGAACACATGCGGTCCTATTAAACGTGGGCGTCAACTCTCGGGCAACAATAACACAAACGCATGCAAACCGAGCCGCCGCCGCTGATGGCTCTAATGGACCACCATTTTTTTAACATTTCGTGGCCACTGCATAACTGCGTGGTCATGCCTCAATTGAGCCTGTTGTGTGCGTTTGGGCTGTTTTGTTAAGATTGACCTCGATTGAGGAAGGGGTTGAGACTGATAGAAAAGAGAGTAAAAGACGAACGTGTGATCGACAGAAGAGGAAAGCCAGCAAAAGGGTGGAGGGGGGTTGGGAGAGGGGGCAGTATGTCATTTTCTTGCAAAAATCTCCTCTTTCACCTCACTGCTCTCTTCCAGCTCCTCCAGCCAAGGCCAGCCAAGAGACACTTCACCTCGCACCCGCACACACATGGATTCCCGGCCAACACACACACACACACACACAAAACCATACACTCTTCGTGCAAGCTCACCTCTACCATACACACCCACTCCGGCAACTGGCACAAGAGTATTTAGCCACCCACTCAGAAAAATAAATGGCAAGAGCAACAGACACAAACCGGGTGTCAGCGTAGATTCATAGGCGCGCACACACACACACACACACACACACACACACAAACAAATGCACACACTTGATACCAGATACGTATCGGCATCCCATATGCTCGCGTGCAACGACCCATCAAAGTCCGATATGGAAATAATAACACGCGCACACAATCAAGTGTGGGTAATTCTGCACATGTGCATGGAATCTCTGCCGCTCACTGCCGAGAATGCATATGCAGCACATATGCAACATGCACACACACACACACACACACACACACACACTCATATTGTGAGTGTATCAACGTGTTAATAGGCACATTATGACTTCCTGATCTGCTCCAAAGAGATTAATGTCATCGTCTTGAAGGCATTTCCGAGACGGCGTCACAATGTACACACAGAGAGAGGATAAAATGGGAAGTTAGGGAATAGAGTTACATAAAATCATGATTGTTTAAAAAAAAAATAAAACAAATCAGGATGGGAAAAAAACGTCTGCTTATCCGATACATTAAAAATATATTTTTTATTTTTCTTAATCCACACCAAAAAATCCCTGCAAAGGCATTTCCAAACTAACGATTCGACTCTAAAAATAGGAACAAATTGTCCGAATGTTATGTGTGATGATGGATTAATTTGCTTTATTTTGATGACACTCTCTCTCACTGATTTTGCGAGTCAAATTGAAAACGCTTTATTGACTCCATTGCAATCTATTTTTTTTGTATGGCTTAAAAAACCCATGCATAAAACTATAATGAGTGGTTTTGCATGTTACTATACACTATTGATTTGATTTAGTGTGTGTGTGTGTGTGTGTGTGTGTGTGTGTGTGTGTGTGTGTGTGTGTGTGTGTGTGTGTGTGTGTGTGTGTGTGAGACTTTTCTAAAGATGCATTTAAAATGCCATTATGACTACATGTCTTGCCTTGGTGTGTGTTGCAAAAAAAAGGGGGGGGGGGCGCTGCTTGAGTTTTAAGTAGGGGGCGTGGGGGGGGGGGTGGAACAGTACCTCGTCGAGGTCTCGGCCCATAGTCGACCTGTCGCACTTGATAGGAAGCCGCGTTACAGCACCCTTGCAAGAAGAGAAGGGGAGACGCTTTTTTTTTAGAGATAAAGCGTGCACGCGCGAGCGCGCACGCTCACACTTGCATACACGCCCACGCGCGCGTGGGCGCGCTCACAGGAGTGTGTTTTTACGTTGTTGCTCAAGTGGTGCTCACTTTGCCGCAGAGGCCGCCTGCGGCTTTGCGCAAAAGCGCAGCGGTGCGGTCTTAATGCCCCCCCCCCCCCCAAAAAAAACGCGGTTGGTTGTAAACTTTGCAAGAGTCGATTTTTTTTCCCTTTCCGTAACCATTTAACGACCGCAACGAGGGAAAATAATCGATCCTCGTCATTGAAATGTTTGTCTTTCCCTTCTTGCCTCCGTCAAATAATTATTTTCTCCGTTCTATTCAACGCATTTTTCGCCTTTTCGGAATGCAATCAAAGCCGATTTATTGATTTGAGGCAAGCTGTGGACTTCTTCAGGAGGCTCTTTGCGGCCTTTTTTTTTATTCAAGAAGTCAACCATAATGTGTCAAAATCTTTTTTATCAACCCTAAATAAGGATTGTCGATTTAAAGTATAACATAAATGAAAAATCTAAACGTTCCTGCACCCCCCCAAGAAATTAAATTAACACGTTTCCCAAATGTCTTTTATTAATTTTAAATACGTCAAATAAAGAAGCCGTTTAAAAATATATTTCCCA
Organism: Hippocampus mohnikei; assembly: GCA_026261675.1. Taxonomy (NCBI): domain Eukaryota; kingdom Metazoa; phylum Chordata; class Actinopteri; order Syngnathiformes; family Syngnathidae; genus Hippocampus; species Hippocampus mohnikei. Next base: position 16,014,705 of record JAKGUB010000326.1, read on the forward strand.
CACTAAATGCAGTCTGAATTTGAACATCTCTTGCTCATCTTCCCGATCGCCACTGGTGTCCCCTGTTGATTTGTGCCACGAATAATTGGCCTCAAATAATGTGACATCGCTCGTTTACATTTTTCCTTCCAAACACTTTCTACCAACGACACGTATTTTCTCCTCTATAAGATATTTATATTTTTTTTATTCCTGTTTGGTCCTACTTTGAAAGGCAAATTCCCGCAATTTACGCACGTCTTAAAAATATGATTGAAGGCCCCTACGGACGACAAAAACGAATCCTCCTCTCTCCT